>ML681989.1:35253498-35301982 GCA_007922195.1 Podocnemis expansa | reverse complement strand
CCCCAGGCGAAATAGCAGGTCCACAGTGTGGACCTGCTATTTCACTCCCTTATTTCGCGGACATGGTTTTTGTCCAGGGAAATAAGTTGTTTCGAAATAACATATTGTTTCGAAACAGCTTGTTTCGAAACGTGTTGTTTCGAAACAAGCACTCCCCGTGTAGACATAGCCAATGACTCTATGCGAGCAACTGAGATTAGGTTTAATAATTTATAGATGAGATTCACAGTCTTGGATTTATGCACAAACATATACATTTTCACTAGGTGCAAAGCTGTCTTCTAGAGCATGAAACTTGCCTATTATGTATATTGGATATATGTAGGAAGCCTTTAAATTGTCAACTTGATTTTTAAAACCCACATGTTCATCTTGAACTGTTGACAGATAGGTGAAATTTTCACCTTCATTCTAGCCGTCGGTGCTGGGGGTTCACTCTACCGTTCATTTCTGGTTTTTAAGTGATGCTCATAAAGAGTAAATGAAAAGCTTTTGGGAGCACGGGAAGAATATCTCATAACATTTTCTCCACTGCCAGAAAAGAAAAGGCTGACTGAGTCATTGAAGTTATTTCTCAGTTGTCAGAAAGGAGCAACTGGTAGTATGGATGACCTATGTGAGAGAGAGAGGATTCACACGCACAAATATGTGAATAAACCATTCTGGACAGCCAGAAAACTCATCAGAAGAAGTTTCCTGTAATTCCAGATTGACTTGTAGATCACAATCCATGACTCAAAGATGAAAGAAAGATACTTCATGTTGTCTTATTATTTTCTTTAATCTTTGGTATGGGCATGCACACAAAGGGAAGGACAAATATTTTAACCTTTGTACAGTACATCAGAGAGAGAGAGGGCTTATCTTTATTCATCATGGTTTGGTCTCGAATATGAGTGACACTAGAGATGTACATTTGGACAAGTGCCTGAGTAAAACATTAGGGTCTAAGCAAGAGCGGTAGAAGAATTCTGTGGTGGTTAACCTTGATCTTAACAGACATGGCAAAGAATAAAAGACGCTGAAAAAACCAAACAAGAACAGAAAGAAAATAAAGGCTTCCTAGAAGATATTCTTAAGAATTAAAAGCTATTAGGGAACATTAGATCATCTTGTCTGGCCTGCTGTATCTCAGGTCATTGCCTTTCACCCAGATAACCCCCCCCCCCCGCCCATACTGACTTGACAGAGATCTATAAAATCTTGAATGATATGGGAAAATTAAATAGGGGAGTGATGTGGATAAATAAATTGTGGATAGGTCCCTGAATTGCTCCAAGTGTAGAGTTGTATCCCTGCCCATCTTGGCTAATAGCTTTGATCAGGAGTGTCGCTGCCCCAGAGAGGGATCTGGGGCAGGGCCTGCAGGCCACCCCCCGTGGCTGGGGACAGGGCCGGAAGCCGCCGTGGGCAGCTGGGCCTGCATCCGCGGATCGGGACGGGGACGGAGCAGCTGCTGCTGCAGGCGGCTGATCCCCGGATCCCTGGCTGGGGACGGGGCTGCCGCGGCCGCGGGTGGCTGGGCCTGGATTCCGCACTGGGGATGGGGCCAGGAGTGGCCTCCGCGGTCGAGCTCTGGATCCCCAGCTGGGGATGGGGCTGCTGTGGCCGCGGGCGGCTGGGCCCTAGATCTCCAGCCCGATTGGGCTGGAGACCGGGGAGGGGGGCGCCAGACCGGGGGCACTGGCGCTGAGATTCAGGGCACGTGCCCCGGGTGCCTAGTGCCAGCGAGGCCCCTGGCTTTGATTGACCTACCCATCATGAATTTTGTCCATTCTTTCTTTTTTTGAATCTAGTTATGCTTTTGGCCTTCACCGTATCCTCTGACAGTAAGTTCCAGAGGCCAATTGTGCGTTGTGTGGAAAAAAAATACTTTCTCTTGGTTCGTATTAAATCTGCTGCCTAGTAATTTCATCTGGTGACTCCTCATTTTTATATTGTGAAAGAGCAAATAATACCTCCCTATTCAATTGTTCCATATCATTCATGATTTTATAGGCCTCTGTTATATCTCTGCCTAGTACCTCTTTTCTAAACTGACCACCCCTAATCTTCTATGGCAGCCATTCCGTTCCCTAGATCATCTTTGTTGTCCTTCTCTGAACATTTTGTAATTCTGATCTCTGGTATTCCCTCCATTTGGCAACAGGTTATCTCATCTCCTAGGTGCTCGGACCCGTATTAAGATCTGTATTCGGGTGCTGAGCACTGTGGAATTGGGACATACCATGCAGTTTCTTCATCTCTTTCCAGGGATCAAGTTCATGAGACTGTTCTCATTTGAGAAGCCGAGTTCCTTTTACAATTGTGGGAAACAGAGGAGGTTCTTCCTTCACCTTGGGAAAAATAATTTTATTTCTAATGTTTTGTAATTCTAAAACCCATTGGAGGCCTGAGGCCTGTTCTCGATTTGCAGAACCCGAGTGTGTAAAAAATAAAACATTTTTGCATGGTTACCCTCGCCTCTATTATCCCACCTCTCAATCCAGTTAATTGGTATGTTGTCGTTGTCTTGATGGATACTTGTATCAACATGGCCATTCACCAGAGTTACGGGAGGCTTTTAAGTTTTGTCATGACAAATGTACATTATCAATTCACAGTTCTCTCGCTTGGCCAATTTTCAGCTAGTCAAATCTTTACAAAGTCCATGGTGGTGGTAGCAATCCATCGCAGGAAGGTAGGCATTGGTTGAGTCTATACTGCTGGCAAAATTTAGCAACAGTCTCCTGTCAGTTTTCTAACTTTTACCTACTGTGGTGTCTCTGCTACTTCTTTGTGTGGGTGGATTAACAGCATTGACTTCTGGGTTGAATGAATGGATTTCCACTGCTGCTCGGTCAGTTCCCTCAGGATAGATCTGGCAACGCTGGCAGTGCTGTGATCAATATAGGTATTCCCACGTCTGGATAGCTGGCTGATTTGGGGTTGATCCAGATATCAGATGGAGGTCAACATTAATAAGATCCAGTCCTTCTTTCATTCCTTGGGCTTATTAATCCACAATTATAAGTCACTGCTGTTTCTCGTACAGAGGGAAGGGTTTTATAGGAGTAATTCTCAACTCCTGTTTGGCTTCTGGCCAGATTTTGGGTGGTAGTGGACGTGTGAAAAGGCCTTACGGCACATCCTGGCAAAAAGGAATTCGCTGAGACTTCTTGGACTCATGGCAGCTTGCAGGTACGTGACTCAGGATCCAAAGGGGTAGCCACGTTACTCGAGTTCAGCAAAACAAACAAGGAGATTCTTAGAAGTGTCTGACAAAGTGGGATTTTTTTCGCATGAAAGTTCATCCAGTAAATACATTTTTTAGCCTTGAAGTGCCACAGGACTCCTTGTTTGTTATGACTCAGGATGTCCTTATTCATCTCATGGGCAAGTAGAGGTGGTTGACATTTGTCAGCCATCCATCCAACCAGTTCCTGTGCTTCCTGAATTTTGTGTGCCTACAAATGTCTTGTCATCTCCAGATTGGTAGGTGGAGCTTACCAGCATATGCAAAGGGGTTTTTTGTTTCCCCAGTGTTGTCCTCCATGACTCTGATCATGGGTGCCTTTCTGTATCAGATCAAGATGTGTCTCCACTTAACAGTTAGAAAACTATAAGTGGTTTATTTGGCATGTTGTGTTTTTCCTTTTGAATAGTGAGGAATTGCACTTTACAGGTTGTCATAGGCAACACTGCTGCTGTGTGTGCCTTGAACAGGCCAGAAAGCATCAGTGAAATTGCCTTTGGTAGGAGACTATAGGTCTTGGGGGTTTTTGCATCAAGAATGCAATTGTACTTAAAGCTTTGCACCTTCCATATGTTGAAATTATATTTTAGACAGAAGAGGAATATTGAGACTCAGGAATAATAGGGTCAGTTTCAGGTTCTATAATGAAGGGGGAGGAGGAGGTTCTGGGGCTTGCTGTGTGCAGGAGGTAAGATGAGGTAGTCATGACGATCCCTTCTGGGCTCTAAGTCTATGAATCTACGAGTGTGCTGTACTAGTCACTACTCCATCTGCTCCTACGCCAGTAACTAGCTGCCTTCTGCTCTTGCTCTTATCCTTCCTCCTTCATAAGATCTTATCCCATCTCTTCCAGTTCCTGCATTTGAGTCAGACTGCTTCCTCCTCCTTTGTCTATGCTGCCTGGACAGAAGCAAGAGTGGCAGTAAAAGCACAGGAGACAGTCTCCCAGCTTCAAGTTTCAGGATTGGTAGCCTATGCTGACAGAGCCTGCGTCAGCAAGCCTTCAAATGTGGGTTAGCAGATTCAGACGAAAGACGTGCACTGTGACTCTAAAAATAGTTACATAGATGTTGCAGCTTGTGCAGGAGCTCAGACTTTGAAGCTTAGGGGCTAGGCTAACTATTTTTAGCACCATAGTGGGGAGCCTGAGTCTGCCCTTCTGGG
This sequence comes from Podocnemis expansa, assembly GCA_007922195.1. Taxonomy (NCBI): domain Eukaryota; kingdom Metazoa; phylum Chordata; order Testudines; family Podocnemididae; genus Podocnemis; species Podocnemis expansa. Next base: position 35,297,583 of record ML681989.1, on the reverse strand, counting down.
TCTGGCAGTTGTGACGGGATCGCTGGGCTACAACCTGGAATTGTGTGACTGCTGCCACCTTGACTGTCCAGTGTGCACTGTCTCTTATAATGCTTTGTCAGTGATAAGCAGCACACTCCTGCAGGCGCTGCTGCCATTCAGCCACCAACGTGCAGAGGCACACCCAGCTCAGTTGCATGAATACTCTTCAAGCCCCTCATCGGCTGCACAGGGAAAAACCAGCAAATCTCTCAAGCCCCTAGCGTTGTACCCCGGAAATAAACCATCTTACACTGCTGAACACCACCTCTTGAACAGTGAATGTTTATTAATTAGTCTGTCTCATTGTCACAGGAAAGTATACATACCCCAGTCTTTGTAACCAGAAGGGATTTATCAAGCATTTAAGACAAACTCAGTGGTAAGGATAAAACATTAAAATAAGTTTATTAACTACAAGAAGTTTAAATTGTCAAAGTGGTAGGCATAAAGGTCAGAGATAGTTACATTAAGAAAATAAAAAGTAAACTTGCATTCTAAATCTTAAACTTTTAGGTTGAGCAGGAGTTGAATCAAACAGCTCTTCTCACCCTCCTGGATGTTGCAAGTAGATTACAATTCTTCCTACAAGGCTGACTTTGCTTCTCGGCCTGGGGTCAGTCTGCCTACTTCTGGCGTCTGTCTCTTCCCAGCGTTCTTGTTGCCTTCAGCACGGGTGTGTGAGCAGAGGGGTGGTCTCATGATGCCATTGTTCCTTGTTCTATCTATACTCTTAGTCTGCGTCTCTGATAAAATACTGACCCAGGCACATCCCGGTCGCCTTGGCTGAGTCACACAGTTGAGCAATTTCCGTTGTGTGGTGCTTGTTTAACTGAATCTTCGAGCTGAACAGCTCTTGTTATGTGGTGCTTGTGCAACTATCTCTTATTGAATTGGAGGTTTCTTGTTTCCAACTCCTGTGCTAGTCAAAGGTAACTTAATGCCGACCTGGATTGGGTTACCGCCATTATTGTTGCCGGAGAACTAGTTGTGGGAGGCTTCCAAACTCGGCATGGAATCACAGAAGATTAAGGTTGGGAAGGACTTCAGAAAGTCATCTAGTCCAGTGTTCCTCAATGACTGGTACAGGGACCTGTACCAATCCCTGAGATCTCTCCGACATAGTATAGGAAGCCTGAAATCTCCCAGGCACAATATAGGAAACAGGTCCCTGGTTTCAAAAAAATGAGTAGTACTGGTTTAGTCTAGCCCCCTGCTCAAAGCAGGACCAACCCCAAATAAATTATTCAAGCCATGGCTTTCTCAAGCCATATCTTAAAAATCTCTAAGGATGGAGATTCAGCTTCCTCCCTAAGTAACCCATTCCAGTGCTTTGCTGCCCTCCTGCTGAAAACGTTTTTCCTACTATCCAACCTAGATTTTTTTTTTCCACTGCAACTTGAGACCATTGCCTCTACTTTTGTCATCTACTATCACTGAGAACAGCTCAGCTCCATTCTCCCTGAAACCCCCTTTTAGGTAATTAAGGCTGCTATCAAGTCCTTCCCCACTCTTTTCTTTTGCAGACTAAATAACCCCAGTTCCCTCAGCCTCTCCTTGTAAGTCATGTGCTCCAGCCCCCTAATCACTTTTGTTGCCCTCCTCTGAACTCCCTCCGATTTGCCCACATCCTTTCTGTAGTGGAGGCCCAAGACCGGGCACAGTATCCTAGATGTTGCCTCACCAGTGCCAAATAGAGGGGAATAATCACTTCCCCCGATCTGCTGGCAGTCCTCCTACTAATGCCCTCCTACTATCTTACCATGGCTCAGTATGCCATTAGCCTTCTTGGCAATAAGGACACACTGTTGACTTGTATCTGACTTCTTGTCCACTGTAAGCCCCAGACCCTTTTCTGCAGAACTGCTGACTAGCCCGTAGGTCCCCAGTCTACAGCGATGCATGGGGTTCTTATGTTGTGTGTGCAGTACTTTATACTTGTTCTTGTTGAACCTCATCAGATTTCTTTTGGCCCAATCCTCCAGTTTGTCTTGGTCATTTGGTATCCTATCTCTACCCTCCAGCATGTCTAGCAACACTCCCCCCAGCTTTTTGCCCTCTGCAAGCTTGCTGAGGGTGCAGTTCACTCCATCCTCCAGATCATTCATGACAATGTTGAACAAAACTAGCCCTAGCACTGAACCGGGGCACTCTACTTGTTACCAGCTGCCACCTAGACATCAAGCCATTGATGTGCTGAATCTGATGATCTAGCCAGCTTTCTATCCATCTTGTAGTCCATTCATCCAACCCCGTACTACTTTAACTTGCTGGCAAGAATACGGTGAGAGGCCATATCAAAAGCTTTGTTAAAGTCAAGATATGTCTGTTGCTTTCCCAACATCCATGGAGCCAGTTATCCCATCATAGTGCACAGTCTGGTTGGTAAGGCATGAATCCACAATGTCTATTTCTGATCATCATCCTCTCTTCTAAGAGTCTCAAAATGGATATCTTGATGACCTGTTCTGTGATTTTTCTTGAAACTGAGGTAATTCTTGGGTTCTTCCTACTTCCCTTTTTTGACCATTCAATAAACACCACATAGCAGGATTTCATAATTACATACATACTAACAATATACATACTTTGACAGAACAGTGTGTTTCAGCAGGTCAGACATGACCTTTCGTATGGTATCTTACCATGACATGCTTTGCATGAAATATCACACCCATGCATGAAAGTTGAATACGGGGGTTAGCGGCTATTGCTGTGGTTCACTGCTGGGGCTTCCACTAGCTGTGTAGATCAGTGGTTCTCAACCCTTTTCAGGTTGACACACGCTTGGCAGCATATCATGACCCTATTGGACATACTAGCCCACCCACCCCAGGCCAAATCCAGTCATCTCCCTGGCACTCTGTGACATACTTACCACTGTGTGGCGACACAGTCATGTGTCCTGCTGCAGTGGTTAAAAACCACAATGACTGATGGGTTCATATTCAAGTATCAAAAACTAATGCAAGAAGAACTGCAGACCACATTCTGCATCAAAAGCTGAAGCAGTTGGCTCAAGAGAAGGAATGAGAAGTTACAAATTACAGTTCTGACCTCATCAAACATCTGTAGTGAGCCCATTACGCTATCCAAATTGCTAAACGCCTAGAAATTGGGTAACACAGAGCTGATCCTGCCAACAGGTTTGGAAATTTGGGGACCTTGGGGGGGCAATCACTGCACCGGGCAGGTATGGGGTAATCTTTATTAAAATAGGTATGGGAGTAGGGTGAGTGGTGGGGTGTATATGTGGTGTTTGTCACAGTGTTTTCAGTGAGGCGTTGTGAATTCTCAATTAATCTAACTTACAGCTATAAACCCACTCACTGTAACTTAAAGGTGCTCTAATACCGTATAAGGGAAGGGGAGGTGCAAAACAAACTTAGCATGTGGCAGTGACAGAGAAGAGTGGAAGCAGGCGGGGGAGCAGGAATTTAAAGGTTGGGGGGACTCGAAGAAGAGAGGCAAGGGAGGGTTAGGGGCAGTGGGATGGGGATGCATGTGGGGGTTAGGGCAGGGGGACAGAGGCACAAGGGGGGTTGGAACACGTGGGGGGCTCGGGGCAACAGGGGAAGCAGGTGGGGCTGGGCAGCAGGGAACAGAGGAGGGGGAGCGGGGGGCTGGTGGCAGTGGCGGGAACCGCAGAGCCAGCGGTGGCTGGGGAGCCACGGAGAAGCCGGTGGTGGCGGGCGGGAGCCTGGGGGAAGGCGAGCTGGGGGGAAGACGGAGAAGCGGCGAGCTGGGGGGATGGAATGGACTAGAGGGTAAGCGGCGAGCCGGGGGGAAGGCGGAGAAGCAGGTAAGCAGCGAGCCGGGGGGAAGGCGGAGAAGCGAGTAAGCAGCAAGCTGGGAGGAAGGCGAGCCAGGGGGAAGACGGAGAAGCGGCGAGCCAGGGGGAAGGAATGGAGCAGAGGGTAAGCAGTGAGCCAGGGGGGAGGCGGAGAAGTGGGTAAGCGGGGAGACGGAGAAGCGGTAAGCCGAGGGGAAGGATGGAGAAGCGGGTAAGCGGTGAAAAGGGTGGTTGCATGGGAAGGAGGAACTGCAGGAAAGGGAGCTGGGTGCAGCGGTGAACTTGGAGCACACGGGGGGGGGTTCAAGAAATAAAGAGGGGACAAGGAAGGTTTAAGGAGAAAAAATTTTATTCAAGTTGGAGAAGTTACAGAGGGGAGGGCAAAAACAACTTAGCAAAACAACTCTAAAGGCTACAAACTAAAGGGAACAATCTTACCATCTAAGTTAATACTTCTAAGGCTACCAGTTAACCCAATATAATGTTACAATTCACAATGATACTTTTAAAACAAGTTCAAAAGATTCAGAAGAAAGAGATACACTAAGTGATACAGAGTAGTGGCAAACAGTTATAGACAGGGGAGCTCCTTTAACAACACAAAATGAAGCAGCAAGTAAAAAGAGGAAAGGAGAAGGCAAAGGACACACACGAGCCTGTAGAGCTGGGAGAAAACAGTTTCAAAGCAGCAGCAAGAAACATAAAGTAACTTTAATCTTTAAAGAAAGCTGCAGGGCAGGCTCTTACCATTCCTAGCGGCAGCATTGCAGGCAAGAGAGACTCATACTTGGGCTAGCAGTTTAAACGTGGTACGCTTGGGGAAGAACTCATGAGTGGAGGAGGTCAGCGTCTGGGTGATCGGGCCAGGCAAGATGTTGGGAACCGTCCTGCCTGAGCACTCCAAAACCTCAGTTTTTAAGCTGGTTTTCCTGCCTTTCCCTGATTACAGGGAATGCAGAGAACAATGGTGGTATGAGTCATACCTTGCAGTCAGGCAGAGCCCACCTACACCAAGCCCTGTAAGAACAATGGGCACTCGGTGGTAACGACCATCCAATTAAGTTAAGTGGGCCATCTAGTTAAGGGTGAAGGGGCAATCTGCTCCCTCCACACACTCTGTATGCTTTTGGTGATGGCCCGGGAGGGATGGCCATCAAAGACAATTCTATGAGTTACGGACAAGAGCAAGTCCTGATCCATCCCTGGAACTTTCGGCTGGAGTGTGTTTAGTACAGGTGGAATCGTGGAGAGTTTAGATCGTAAACTCTGACAACCCTCTGAGTATGTGCAAAGTATGATTTTTTTTTTTAATTATTTTCAGAGACATGATTTGCCAAATATGAGTAGGTTTTCATGGGGAAGGTATGAAGCACATCCATGCCAAATGTCAGGTCCCTGGTGCAAGGATGGAGTTTCTCAGTCAAATTGTAAGGATTTTTTTTTATCATGAACATATTTATTCCCTAATCTTATCTTGTTCAGAAATGCCTGACCAGTTTATGATGAACTCCCACCTCCTTCCCCTGAAAGGAAAAATTCAGCCTGAGACACTTACCTTTCGTAGAAGATTTCAGCATGAACAATTTAGTTTGACAAAGTTATAAGCAACAGTAAACCAAATCCTATTAATACGAAGTGTTGATCATCCGTAAGTACTTGTATCACCTATATGGTATTTTTATATTAAAATCTCTGTACTGCTTTTTTTTTAAACCTTTGTCTTCCTAATTTCTGGTACTGTTTTCTCCTTAACTACAGCCCTGTCTTGTTTTCTTGAAATCATTCTGAAATTGGGTGTTAAGTCAAGCTGAACTGGAGCTGTTCAAAAAGAGGTTTCTAGTTGTTAGGTACATCAGATTCTGTACACAGTTTGTGAACACTTACCATTGCATGAGTTAATCACGTGGCATTTTCATAAACCATACTAAGTGTGGTGAAATATTGCAGGTTAAATTCATAAGTCTGTTGGAAATATTACACAAAAGCACAAAGTAACTGGCTTCTCTTTCTTCCCAGAAGCCAGGAAATTACAAACCTACTCACAAAAGCCTGTTTCAGGTTGCGCAACTTCTTATTATATTTTAAACGATACAAAACGTATAGGAATTTTGAAATTAAGATACAAAATTGTGCGTTTTTAGTTAATCTTTTGGGACAACAAGTGTAATGCAGGTTCCAAAGAGGTATCTGTATCAGTCTAGTTCAGCAAAACAAACCAGGAGTCTTGTGGCACTTTTAAAGACTAACAAATTTAATGAAGTGTGGTGCATTAATTGTTGCTTCAGCGTCAATGAGTGAGAAAGATGAGAATAGTTTGCAGATGTGCTGTGAAAAACAACTGCGTTCTTTTTGGTCCACGTACTTGACAAAGATGCACAGCTGGGAAGTCTTGGTATGGTGGTTATTGTTCCATTTACACCTTCCAGACATCATGAGGCATCATTTTGTTTTCAGAGGGGGAGAAAAATTATCCCACCATTGAAGTGGCCTTTCTTCTCTTTGCCAACAATAAACAGCTGCCTTTTACTGCCTGCCAGTGAAGGTGACATACTTAATGCAATACCGTACATCAAGTATAAGATTTCTGCTAACCACTATTATTTTAGAAGGTATTTAAACATCTTTCAGATTTTTTTTGTAATGGTTATTATCAAGAAGCTTCTTGACAAATGCTTGAGTTAAACAGGGTAATATTTTAACAGGTGTGTATGTGCCAGAATTCATACGGCAGATCAGCACAGACCTTGTGGATAACACATTGGCTCCGACTTCCACTGCTTCATGGGGACCATGCGTAGAGAGGGGAGGGAGGAGTTAAAGTTGTATGTAATAAGCAACTGAACTTTGAAGTCTCAGATTTTAAGATTCAGTTGTGTCCTGCTGGGTGTGGGGAGGGGAAAATTAATGGTGTCATTTCTGTTGTATCTATGGCAATTTTTTATTATTATTTATATGAGTTTCCACAGAAATATTCTGATAGTGTATCTAAAATTAGAATACAGAAATGTAAAGCAAGCAAATATAATTTTTACTAACATGCAAGTAGTCTTTGCTGCATTCCATATAGGGAGGTGGGGGAAGGGTAAACCAGATAATTGCTTCATCTTGTGTGAAAGCAAGTGGCAAGTGTCTGCTTCATATGGGTGAGGTACAAAGGCTTTAAGTCTGTGAATGAAATGTGTAAAGAGAATGTACAATATTACAGTTTCATAGACAAGAATCTCCTTAGTAAATACGAAGTTAGCATTCTTTTTCTTTCCTGTGACAGATAAGAGGTGAACATCTGTGGAAAGTCACGTCGCAGTAGCTAAATAAAAGTTGTCAGGCCCCTAGCGTGAGGGCTGAATATTTAACCTGTCACAGTCTCTGGCCACTTGGCTGAGAGGGCTGAGAAACCTTCAGTGTTTCCAGCTTTTTAGCCTAACGGTTAGTGTGCATCCAGCCACACGTAAGTGGTGGGGAACCTGGGCCAATCCTGCTTTACCAAGTCCCAGCCCAGGGCTTTAAAAAGTGACTAGTGATCTCACCACAGGGTTAGTACGGAATTGTGTGGTTTGCTGCCTCACTTCTTAGGAGCACATTAGGACCGAAGTGTTGTTTCCCTGAGTTCCTTCCTTCTGGTTCCTGCTGGTGCTAATCTGTCACCGCTTGGACCCTGCTCTCAGTTGCATTTCTGCAGTCTTTCCATCCCCCAGAGAGTGGTTCTCAACCTTTTGCGGGTTATGACACACTTGCTGGTGTACTGCAGCTCTACAGGACACACCAGCCCACCCCCTCCTGGCTGAATCCAGCTGTCTGCCTGGCTCTCCACGACACACTGCTGTGTGTCGACACAGTAATGTGTCCTGATATAGTGGTTGAGAACCATTGCGCTGGAGGATTAGTTTGCCTTTTCTCCCTGCTGCCAGTTGCAGGGTCTGCTGTGGGCTCGGCTTCCTGGGTGGGACATCTGTCTTATTATGATGAAGAAATAATTGGTCAGAAATCCTTTCTTTAAGTATAGGGAAGACTTAATATAGGTAACTGCTATGTCATATGAGAAATTATTCCTGGCTTCCATTTATCTATAATTTCAGTGTAGAAAACTGCATTTTGTGCTCTTCACTTGAATTATACTATAAGTAGCTCAAATAGGAGAGGAAATATTGGTGTTCTTTTGTTGTCTTGTCACTGCCTTGCATTGTGCTCCAGATTTACTCCTGGTGGAGTGTTTTCAACATGAATTTGCAGTGCAGCTGTGCCAAATCATGCCATTCCTAGTTTGCATTGAATAATCGACGCTCTATGGAGCTGGTGCCTCTAATTCATGTAGAAAGAAGGGGTTTAAAAAAAAAAAGTCACTGAGACTTGGTTGCACAGGTTGTAAGTCAGGGCAGAATAGAACAATTGATATATGATCAGCTTGTAGTGGACACAAAATTCATGTATAGTCACTGTGGTGGTAGGTGCCTTCTGAATAGCTGTGATATATGGAGCCTAGTGTCCCAAAAGGGTTTGTTTGTGTCCTCTGTTTGCCTAGAGTCCAGGAAATCTTGTTTACGAGTTTGTATGCTATTGCCTAGCCACCAGTGAAATCTCAAAACAATAAACCTGTACTTTATTTGCTGAAGGAGTTTGCAGTGGGCAGTTTAAAGGATTTGTATTTTATGTACCTTTTAACAAAATCAGTATGAAAAGTCTGCTGCTGAGCTTTGTATTCCAATAACTCTTGATTCAATATTGGGTCCAGTTGCTAATGACGGTGTAATTCTTCTTGCTTATTTCCAAAGGGATAGCCGTGTTAGTCTAGTCCAGCGAAAAAAAGAACAAGGAGTCATGTGAAGTGGGATTTTCTCCCATGAAAGCTCATGCGAAAAATAAATCTTAGTCTTTAAGTGCCACACGACTCCTTGTTTTTTGCTGTACTCTGTTGCCATGTAGACAAACTTGAAAAATGTTAACTAAAGAATTAGAATGCAGATATTCCTGTACCAGAAAATTTTCTTTTAGAACTAAGTGTATGTGCAAAAACAACTCCTGAGATTGCATAAACCTTCAGTTCAGGTTTGAATTGAATGTGTAGTCTAGCATGCAGTTGCTGCTGCTGCTTTGCCCCTGGTTGGAATCATTTAGCGTTCTAGTAACTTGGCTGGATGTTTATCCATTAGAGACTCGTACAGTGTGGAAAATCATTTTACTAAGGGCCTGAAAATAGATTAAACTGCTGGCTAGTGGTAAACCTCTTGGTTTTTTTTTTTTTTCCACTTAAGTTCTGCGCGTACCTTCCTCCTCATTTCCATTAGTCCTTTCTGTGGTTTTTATGTTAGCTTTCAGAGAGCTGCTGGGTCTTTAGTACCTGTGAGAGAAATAGCATATATGGGAATACAGACTTTAATAACATGCATACATACAAAAAGGTATGTATGTATGTACGGGGTTTCATTCTGAGAGGTTTTAAAATACCTTGCTCTTTATCAAGATGAAATCTTTCAAAGTTCAGCTGTTGACCTATGCCCTGGTTCCTAAATATACAAATTACTAAATTGTCTTTCAAAGACAATTGTGACATCTGGTCATAAGATGTTCACATTTGTTTAATTTTGCTGATGGATGAATGCAGAGTGTATGGTGGCTGCTATGGTCTTTTTAATCAATTGTTTATATAGTGTGGGTTTTTTGGTTGTTTGGCCAAACTTTCTGTAAGCTGATGACATCATGTTGCAAGATAAGGCCATGTCAGCTTCCTCAAAAAATAGTCTCGTATTCTTGAGTTTTAATTTTTATTTATTTATTTATTTATTTAGAGTCTGGAAATAGTCACAAAAAATCTCTGTGATATGCAAACACTGAATACTTCAAAAACTGCTTGCTTAAGCAGGTCTGAGAGAGTTAAAAAGTTTGTGAACTCCCTGTTATCTTAATATTTTTCCTTTTCCTACCTTCATGTTCTGTTGTGTTTTGTTTTGTTTTTAATTACCTGTTAGGTGTCCCAGCCCTTTTTATTCCCCAATTTTGGGTGTTAAAACGTGGCTGTGTGTAAGATCATCTATATAGGCTACACCAGTGGTTTTCTAACTGGGGTCTGGGACCCAATACTGGATCACAGACCCTCAGCTACTAAGTTGTGGGTGGTGTCCTCTGCTGCCACCACTAAAAGACTGGAATGCATTACTCAAAGATGTAATTTGTTGGGATGTGGACATGAATGAGGGTTTTGGTTTTTTTTTTCCCCAACTGGGTCCCAAGGAAAAAAGGTTTTGAAAATCACTTGTCTGCACAGGGAAGGTGGTAAAGTTTTTCCTAGGTTTAAACAGTTCCATACATAGTCTCTCAAATGTATTCATTGAAGTATATTTGCTTAACTTAAAGCTGTTAAGTTATAAACCTGCAAACAAAAGTGTCAAGCCTATCAGCCTTCCTATAAGGGCATTTTAAAAATCTGTTTTGATATCTGTGCGGGAAAGGAAAGGGTACAGCATGGGGAAAGGATTTATCACCACCAAAAGAATTTATTGAAATCGATGGAATGAGCTTTGTAATTGGCTCTGAGTTTGTGATTATGACATTAGATAATAATTTAGATTCAGTATGAAAATATTTAACCAGACAAATTATAGAGTCAATTGACTTAGGTAGAGTCCTTTAGCTGGAGTTCATAACCACATGGGCAGCCATCGTCATAGATCCTTTTTTAGGATTTATAAAGATGGATTATTTATTGCATTGATCTTTACAGGGCTTAACTCACTTGATAATGTAATTCTAATCCTATATTGAGATAAACCTGTTGATTTGATCTTGATTTTGATCTTGAATTTATAGTTGTATTGCTTTTATTTTGAGGTCAATTACAAACAGTAGCGCTGATATACTTTCTTGATTTTATTTTTTAATAGCTTTTAATAAAATATATTAAAATATAGTCACATTTCTTTTGATTAATAATGTGAGTCCAGAGTCTTTGAGAGCTTAGGTGGATGTTATCTGGTCAGCTTATGCTCCCCACATTAGTCTTTCTGGGTCTCATATCCATCCTTCCAGCTATAGAAGAAATCTAACTTGCTGTTCATATTGTGATTAGTTATATATGTCTAAATGAGTCTCCTGTGGTAGAGAACAACTCTTCACTTCCTGTTGCAGAGTTGATACACTATGGTCTTTCCATGATGGAAAGGCATACCTTTGACATAGTTCTCTCTGTTGTAACTGAGGGAACAGTTCTTATTGTGAATTAGAAAGCTGCTGAATTAAAAATCAGGATGAGAAAAACACTGTGTTTCGCCACCGCCTTGTGTTACAGCCATTTAGTCTGCTTAGAGAACAATGGTTTGCTTCTCTTCCTGCTTTGAATAAAGATTTGCCATCAAACTCAAAAAGTCCCTGATACCAAGAGCTAGCACTAGTAACTCTCTTGCATTTCCAGTTTAATACACTATTAGACTATTACAGATAGGTGGGCTTGAAATTTTTTTGTTGATTTTTCTTTGCCTGGCCAGTTAGTTCTCCTGTTCTCTTATGCATATCAGAATAGTTCAGTAAAATAAACAAGGAGTCTAGTCGTGCTTACAGACTAACAATTAAGCTTATTGCATAAGCTTTCATGGGAGAAAAGCCCACTTCATCAGATGCTTTGAAGATGGGCGAACGTACAGAATGGAAGGAGATAATTGCAGGGAAATGTAAGTCATGGGAGCAGGTCACCAATGTAACAGCAAATCAAAGCAGTTGTAAAGATTCAAACACTGGGGAACAGCATACAGAGGAAGATGAGGTCAAATCACCTGTTCTAATGTCAGAAAAATCCAGTGTCTCTATTAAGTCCTGAAGCAAAGCAACCAAATTTGCAAATAAATTCAATCTCAGCAGCTTCTCTTTGAAGCCTTGATCTGGTATTCATGTGTTTGAGCACTGCAATTAGCAAATCATTAATGGAGTGATCATGAAGATTGACATGCTGACCCTAAGGGATCTGGGATGATAGCTCTGGGGCTCTGGGCTTTTGCCGTGTAGGGTGCCAGCTTGTGGGAGGAAGGCCTAGGCCAGCTCCACAAGGCATGTTACCTCTACACTGTGACTTACCTCAGCTAACCATCCAGCCTCTCTGAGCTGAGGAGGGGTAACCAAAAATTACAGCTCAAAGTAGGGGTAGGGAGGGCTCAGCTCAAAAAGTTTGAAAACTGTTCAGGGTGCAGGCAGGGAGGTAGCTCAAAGCGCAGAGAGTAGGTAGCTAGAGGCTGTGTGTGGACTGTGGGGGAGAGAGGGGAACTCAGGATGAGGAATAGCTAGGGCTGTGTGTTGGACAGTCCTTGCTCTGCAAGGGCTCTGCTGGTCTTGGAGCCATGTTTCCTCAACAATGCAGCTGTTACCGGCTGCATGAACAGTCAAAGGAGGCTGGGAGGGAAGAGCTTTAGTCCCGGGGCCCTGAGAACAGGTAGCAGACAGGACCACTGTGGCTGCCAGCTCCATGGCACTGGCCATAGCAGCAGCCACCCTGGTGTCTGGCTTCTGAGCTGGCAAGGTGGTGAGGTCTTGGAGGGGTAGAGGAGGAGGTGGACGGGGATGTGGAGCTGCCTCTGGGACTGCTTTGGTATGGTTAATGTCTGAGTTTGGAGGGGCAGCATCCCCTGTAATTCTCTCCAGCTCTGCCCGGACTCCAGACTTCTGCTCCTTGCGGTGCTGGGACCCTTGGACCCTAAGAAACTGGCTTGCAGCTGATCCCTGGTTGAAAACTGCTGTTCTAGAGGAGTTATTGGCCTGGTTCCCAGCTCTCTGAAGACACGTAGTACAGGGTTTTGTGTAGCATTAGTGGATCAGTCAGACAGTGGGAGGAGGCACACTTGTAACCTCAGTTGGCTTCCCACCCCTAGCACTATGATGGTCTTCTCACCCCCAGCCTAAAGTCTGTGCCCTTGGTACTGCAGGGTTGTCATGTACCTCAATAAGTTTAATTTAAGGCTGCCAATCAAGGGACATGAACTCTCCTCTTATCATTTGTTAGCTGCTTTCTGAGTAGCATCCAGTTGGTAGCTGTGTTGCAGAAAAATGGTGTGTCATTCTGTTGCCCCATTACTGAGGGAAAGCGTTTGAAGTTATGGGTATTGCATTATAACTTGCTTGTAGCTTGGCTCCAGATTAGGGACTTTGTCTAAGAATGCCTGGTCTTCTGCCTCTGCTGTCTTCACTCTTGATGCAGCTACAGGTTTCCTGCTGATTGAAGCTGCCAGGTCAAGTAGAGGCAGCCTTGGTCTAGGTGCCCTTTTACCATTTTAAAGATCAGGTTTAGCATCTTGGAAGTGAATGCTGAACCACATAGGATAGGAAATGCAACTTACATTGGGTCTCTCTGTGAGCTGTCACTTACTGGGACTCACAGCATGCTGGACCAGTTGCTGTTTCCTGGTGGAACTAGCCCTTGAGAGTCTGAAAAGCGTATAGTTGAAGCACAAACACTTGTCAGTTTGCAGGATGGGAAACTGTAAATTGGAACATTACTTTTAAGTTAAATTTCTGGCTATGGTTCCTTTTCCAGTCTCGGTTTCTGTACCAGAGCTGACAGCTGCTCCCTGTTCAGCCAGAAAGTAACGGTCTCATTTAAATGTTGCTGTTTTGCTAGAAACAGAGATTCCAGCCAAAGATGTCCTGTAAGACTATTTAACTAGAGTGCTGACTTTGGCTCCAAGTGGCCCAGTAAGAGGACATTGCCTCATTCTTAGAAAGTGCCTGTAAAATACTCAGGAGGTCTCTAGTTACATCTCTCAATCATCTGAAGGCCAGAAACATTATCTCAAAGAGATGGGTAGGAAAATCTGAGCAGAAGCTTAGGGAATGGGGAAGCAGAATTGATAATGAGGGGTTTATTCAGAGATCTGTTTATTGACTGCAGCCTTCAGCCTCTGCTGAAATTACAAGTAACTTGTACCAAGGCTTGACAGACCCTGGGGGCTGAGTTGTCATGGTGTGTGGGGTTTGTAGCCTGGTGCCTAGTTCAGCTGTGGAACTACAGCAGTGGATCAGCCCCTGGTGCCTAAAATGAGAGCTGGATTCGGTGGCATTTTGGTGGCAGAGGGCTCTCTGCCGTTGCTGAAAGTGACGGTGATGGTTTTTGGCAGTGGGGTGTCCCAGCTAGAAGCCCTAGTTTGAAGCTGTGCACCTAGCTATGTGGCAGTTACATTGAACCCTGCCTGTAAACCTGTATGATCTTCGGAGACTATGGGAAAAAAATGCTCCTTGGGGGACACGCCCTCTTTCTCAGCTCCTGGGAGCCTGCCCCAGCCAGTAGGATGGCCAGCCTTGGATTTTAGTTTATACTGACGTGAAGAGCAGAAGTTGACTTTTTTTTTTAACTGACATCACTAAAACCAACAAACAATATGAGAACATCATAATCATCATCATAATGTCATACTTTGGAATGCACAGTGGGAATGGATGGGAAGGCTGGGGGAGGAGCCGTAAGGATTCCACCACAGGCAGGATCAGGGCCCAGGGTCTCCAGGTGCAATTGTTTAGTGGTTGCATTCCCCCCTGCATGGGAAGTAGAGAGGGGCCTGCTGAGCATTTTCCCCCTGCAGATGCTCAGCTGCTGTTGGAGGCTTGTCCATTCCTGGGATGCAGATAGCTTATAGTAGGGGTCAAAAACTCAAATCACCATGAAGTCCATATAAGGACTAGTACATTAGCCTGAGGGCCACACCATTGAAACCTTTTCATATGAGGATATTGCAAATATCGATAACAATAGTGTTGTGGGCTGCAGGAAATAACTTTAGGGGCTGCATGCGGCCCACAGGCTGTGAGTTTGAGACCTCTGGCTTAGAGTAACAAACTCTTTGGACTCTGCTCTGGAGAAACAGTCAGGCTAAGTGAAAACAGAGGGGAGGACTTGGGAAGGTTAGCATCTGCAGGGGAAGTTTGGTTTACAAACAAAAGATTATTATTTCAAAATGTGAGGAGGGTTTTGCAGTCTTGGCATTGAATCTGATTATGATCTAACATGACACACAGTGACACTTGCTTGAGGCTTTGCTCAGTGTCTCCATAACCACTGCCGAGCAGGTCCCCCAGTCAGCTTCCATCCCAGACCTGCTCTGCTTGCAGCCAAGATACCTGAATCATCTCTGAAGCTGCAGGACAGCACCCTGACTTGGATGGAGCTCTGCAGCCTCTGTTGAGCTCAGTTGCCTTGTGGACTGGGTTGCTGTGCTTGCTATGATCCTCTCCCAGTTCTCTGACTGAGACTGAGTTCCCTCCATAGCTCTCAGCCTCAGTCAAGAGCTTATGGGCTGCAGGGGACTACTGAAATGCTACGCTGGAGGAGGAGGCAGGCAGTATCAGCAGAATGGCTGCTGGTGATGGAGAGATTTTTACAGGCATTTCCTTTAAATTATGGACTTACGGACTGCAGGAAATGTGCATACTTTTTTATGGACTTTCTGTAAATTTATGGATGGTTAGCAACCCTGCATTCTTGCCATGGCTTGTGGTATAACAGGCTGTACAGCTGCATGTTACATGTGGCCTGCTTCCACAGAACTCCCCTTTGTCACTACCTTTATGTATTGTTGTATTCCATCACTGCAGCCATGAGGACCCCAGCCCCCATTGGCTAAGAAATTAAATTTCTTAAAAAAAAAAAAAAAAAAATTCAGTTATTGAAGAATACTGGCGTGTTGAGCCGTCCCTTAGGTAGGCTCATTTGCCATTGCAGAGCACAGTAAGAGAGCCCTTGATGAATGAATGTTTCTGGTCACCATGGCGACCAGTTTTGATAGCTTTTCTCCTAACTCCACTGCAGAAATGTAATGGAGGCATGCCCTCTGGGAAACAAATATAAAATTGCTGGTGCCTAGCTGTGAGCCAGTTTTGTCCACCCCTGCAGTAAGACTATAGCAAAGCTAATGGCTGCGATATATAAGTTCTTCTGTTAAAAGTAGTGTTTTAAAAGTGTGTGCCACAAATTTCCCCTTTTTTCGTAAAAGCCAGGCAAAATGATGGTTAAATATCAATTTGAATTGGAAAACTAGGGCATTAAAAAGAGCTAGCACCTAAAATTTTGTCCTGCAGGATTGCCTTCTGAATTCTAAAACTGTCATTTGGAAAATTGTGTGTCATGCCTTTTTTAAATTCTCAGGTTCAGTACATGTTATGTGATGGTTTGGTTTTATATCCCAGAGACGGGGCTGGAATCTGTGCGTAAATGAGTTCCAGTATCCCATAGTTAAACAGCATTTCCTTTTTGTGCACCACTGTTCTTTCAAGTCTGAATAAAGAAAGAACAAGCTGGTAGCACCAATCAGAACAGAAAGCTGTGAAGAGCACAAGGATTCAGCTATTTTTTTTTATTTGTTAAAAGCAGAATCTCATACTAGTGGACATGATAGTTTGATTAAAAATATTTTTCCTGATATTTTGACCCTTCATCCATACCACCTCCATAATTAAACTTATAATGTTGAGTTAGTATTATGTCCTGACTTCCTTATGTTTGTCGATTATTATGTCACTGTAGTTTGAAAGATAGTGGAGATCACTGAATGATAAGCACTTTACTGTTACGTTGGTTCATAAGGGAAGATTTACACAAAGTACTGTCCAACTCTGCTGTAGTTCCAGACTTAATAAAAAATTAGGTCCAGTTTGTGCACTGAAATAGCACGCACAAGGCCTGAAAATCAAATGTATATGCAGTGTTGGGATGCGAAATCATGGCAGAAATTGTTTGTATTTGGCATGCGATAAAAACTACCGAGTAGTTCCAGATCAGGGCAGGCATTGTACTGAATATTTCTAATCTATTGAATACATTTTTACTGGAATAAGTGGAGACAGAAGGCAGATTATTTTTCTGTTTAACAGCAAGCATAGGTTCTGAAAGACACTTAACACACTTGGAATTGCAGTTTTAGTCTTTGGTAACTTATTATGTGATTAGTTAAGATTACAAACCAGGTCAAATTTTAACACCTCAGTTTTCATCTGTTCATAACTTCTCAAAATAGTATTCCTTTCAAACAGCGAGGAGCTGAATTTTATTGTATGATGGAGACCAGTGGTGAGTCTGGAGGCCTGCAGACTAAGATTTCTTGAAGGGTCTGCATCTCCATTCAAAACATTCTCTGGGGGGGCCACAAATGAGAAGAAGTTGAAAATCATTTATGTAGAGCAACTCGTAGACAGTAAGGCCAGAAGGGACTATGGTGGTCATCTTGTCAGACTTCCTGCATATCACAGGCCACGGAAGATCTCTTCCCCACCCCCACCCCCTCCAGTAGATGTCTGGCTGAGTTTCTTGAGTTCTCAACTCATGATTTAAAGACTTCACAAGCATCCACCATTTATACTAATTTAATCTTTCAAGCTACCCATTCCCCCATGCTACAGAGGAAGGTGAAATACCCCTGGAACCTCTGACTTGATCTGGGGGAAAATTTCTTCCTGTTTCAAGATACGATGATCAAATAGACCCTGATCATGTTGGGAAGAGCCATCAGCCAGACCCCTGGGAAAGAATTCTCTGTAGTGAGTCAGAGCCCTTCTCATCTAATGTGCAGTCTTTAGCCCTTGGAGATACTTGCTGCTAGCAGTTGCACATGAGCCACGTGCCATTGTAGGTAGGCTGTCTTTTCATACCCCTTCCATAAACTTATCAAACTCAGTCTTGAGGCCAGTTATGTTTTTTGTTCCAACTGCTCCCCTTGGGGGACTCTTCCAGAATGTTGCTCCTGTGATGGTTAGAAACCTTGATTCAGTTTCAAGCCTAAGCTTGTTATTGACCAGTTTATATGTCTATTTTTCGCAATGGCATTCTTGTAATGAGGAAGGAAAAGAGTTATTCCTCTGATGTATTTATAGGGAGCAATCCCATCTCCCTTCATCTTTTTTTATCTTATACGGCTAAAGAGCCTTTTGCTACTGCGTCTCATTTGCTTTCCAAGGACCAACTCTCTGTTTTGCTTTTGGCAGTTTTCATTTTCAAACCTGCAAGAGGTAGCTTTCCTTGGAGATCCTTCCCGTCTTCCATTTCTTGTGGGTTTTCTGCTTTCTTTTTATAACTGTTGAAGATGATAATTCATCCAGTTTAGCATGCAACTCTGCCCTACAAATTTTTCCCTCTTGCTTGGGGTATAGGCTTCAGCTAGAATTACAGATGGTCCTCAATTTTCCAGACCAAAGGGGGGGAGGAGGCATCTAGATTTGCCCCCCCCCCCAAATGTCGGGGAAATTGAAAGCCTCCTCCCCGCCGGGAGCTGGAAGGGGGGGTGGTTAGGGCCACACAGGGGCTGGAGGCTGCTCCGCCCGCCCGCCTGCCTGCCCAGCCTCACCGCAGCGGGTGGAGCAGCCAGACAGCCAACCCCCAGCCGGCCACGCCTCCCCGGGAAGGTGGGGGCCGGCGCTGAGCTCCGATGTGCAGGGTCAGGGCGCTAGAGTGGCCTGCACTGTGCCCAAACAGTTTGGGCTGCTTCGCCCCCCCCCCCCCCCCCATGGGCCTGCTCATAGCCGGGAGAAGAGCAAGACAAACTGTTTGGGCATGGGGTGGGCCGCTGCAGCGCTCGACCCTGCGCACCAGAGCTCAGCACTGGCCACCTCCTCCCCCAGGGAGGCGCAGCTGGCTGGGGGGGGGGGTCAGCTGTCTGGCTGCTCCGCCCGCCGTGGTGAGGCCGGGTGTGTAGGCCTGCGGAGCAGACTCTGGCCCCCGGCCCCCCTTCCCAGGAGCTGGAAGGGGGGGCGATTAGGGCCCCCCTTCCCTGGCTGCCAGAGTGGTGCAGCCAGGGACCCGGACTTCGGAAGATTCATCAGAATCTTATTGTGACCTATTTTTTGTTTATCCTTCCATTTAATTTGAACTGACCTAGCTCATAATTACTGAACTGAGTTTGCCTTCTACACTTAGCTCTTCTCTAAGGTCCTTGCTACCCACCAAAACTAAATCTAAAACAGCATAGCTTCTTGCTGATTCAGTGACTATTTGGTAAAGATCTTTCAGCTATCGCATCCAGGAATATCTAGGCCCTACTATTATTAGTAACACTTCCCCTCCAGTCTGTATCTGGCAAATTGATGTCTCACATAATCACACAATTCCCCCTAACATTTTACTTAATTTAAAAATATTAAACAGATCTCTATCCGTGTCCAAATTAGAATCTTCTTCTCCAAAATGATTTTGACTTGGGCAGATTCTGTTGTATCCATGCCATCACATCTAATTTCTTTACAGTCTGCCTCATCATTAATATACAATGTTGTTCCATCACTTTTACCTTATTTCTTTCTTTTGTGAATAGCGCACACCCTTCAATACCTGTACTTCAGGCAGGACTACTCTACTATATTTCTGTTATCACTGTATCTGATTTCACTTCCTGGACCAATATTTTTTAGTTCCTCCATTTTGTTACCCAGCCTGCTTTTCATTGGTTGTCCTTCAGTTTCTGCTTGGCTTCACCCAGATTCTTTGCTCAATTAGATATAGTCAGTCTCTGCCAGCATCACCTTCCCAAGTATTAGCAACATTGGTATTGGTATGGTCTTTCCACTTGATGTCCATTCTGCTATGCTCGATTGTTCCTTTCTCTGTTACTGTAGCCTCTTACCTGATTTTCCTTTCCACTCAATATTAGAATAACATAGGGGGTCTCAAACACATAGCCCACCGGCTGCATGCGACCCCTAAAGCTATTTCCTGCAGCCCACAATGACACTGTCGTTACCAATATTTGCAATATTGTTGTATGAAAAGGTTTCAGTGGTGTGGCTCCTGGGCTAACGTACTGGTCATACAGCTCTCACAGTGATTTGAGTTTGAGACCCTTGGAATGAGGCATGATGCGTACATGAGGATCTTCCAACCATTTCCCCTGGTTCCCTAGTTAAAAGATTTTTAATCAATTGTGTCAACTTCCATCCCAAAAGTTTATTTCCCTTCCTATTCAGGTGGAGTCAATCCCATGAGAATAGTCCTCTGTCTGTGAATGCCTCCTGGTGGTTGAGCATCTCAAAGCTCTCCTTGTAGCCAATGTTCCCTCTAAGGTTTGGCGGCTTGTGTGCAAAATTTTCAACCTGTGTGCAGAACTTTTTCTGAATAAAATTTTTGTGCAAATTCACGTGATGGAAATTATTGAAAAGTATAGAACAATGAAAAATTATTTAAAATTGTTTTATTAATAATTTGAATGTATTCTATGCTTATGTGACATTGTGTCATCAATTCTTCAGTGTTGTCTGCCTTTGTCAGTTTTCCAAAATGAATAAGGACATAAAAAAAGTTAAAGGGAAAGCAGCTAATTTGCCTCGTTTTTCATTTTGCACAGCAGCCCATTTTACAATTTAAAAAAATTTGTCCAAAATTGTTTCTAGCCAGTTCAAATGTGTCCCTTTGTTTGTTTTACTTAATTGGTCACTGTTAGTAATTTAAATCATGATACACTTCATTTTCCTTCATTTTATTAGTGGTTGCTATATATTTTTCCCCCAATTTAGCCCTTCCCTAAGAAGCAACAGGCCAAAAGTTAAAAAAAAGTCCAACACAGGACTTGAACCGATGACCCTGACATTATAAGGCTGCTGTGCTACCAACTGAGCTATGAAGATACTATAACAATAAAACAAACCGCACGCGCATGCGTGGCAAGCTTCTAGGACTAAATGATTATGTACTCCACTGCTGCTTGATATTTTTTCCCCCTCCCTATAAACTGCTGTTTGTTTGTTTTGTTTGTTTTTTAAACATTCTACTTACCAGAAATGAAAAGCTGATCCTCAGCTTGTCTTAAGGCCTGCCCATCTTCAGCTGCTCTCCCAGGCTGCCCCCTCCCCCAGCTGATCCTTGGCCATGGTTCAGGCTGCCCCCTCTTCCAATCCTCAGCAACTTTGCCAGCCTGAACTCCCAGCCCTGGGCCAAAGCTCAGCCGCTCTGCTGGCATGGCCCTGCCAGGCTCCTGCCCCCCCCGCTGATCCTCGGCTGCTTTCCCGGCCTGGCCCCGGCCCCTCCCAGCTGCTCTGCTGGCCTGGCCTGGCCCCAGCCCCCACTGATCCTTAACTGCTTTTGCTGGCCTTGCCCTGCCCAGCCCCAGCACCCCCGCCCCAGCCAATCCTTGGCCGCTTTTCTCCCCTCACCTGGCCGATCCTCAGCTGCTTTGCTGGCCTCGTTCTGCCCGTCCCCGGCACCCCTCCCCACTGCTCAGCTGGCCTGGCCCCAGCCCTGCTCCATCCCCCACTCCAGCAGATCCTCGGCCGCTTTTCTGGCCTGGCCCTCCCTGGCCCCAGCCCTGCTCTCCCCCCGCTGCTTGGCCGATCCTTGGCCGCTTTGCCGGCCTTGCCCTGCTTGGCCCCGCCTCCCCCGCTACTCAGCTGGCCCAGCCCAGCCCAGCCCTGCTCCCCCCCACCCCTGCCGATCCTCTGCCGCTTTGTGTGCCTTGCCCTGGCTCCACTGCCTTCCCCCAGCTGATGCTCTGCTGGCCTGCCCAGCCAATCCTGGGCTGTGCTGCTGGCTTGGCCCTCCCTGTGCGCGGGAATGGGACAGCCTTGTGCGGGGAGGTTATTTTTAGGTGCGCGGCCGCGGAGCCGCGCACCTTAGAGGGAACATAGCTTGTAGCGCTTGTTCTTTCTTTATTCAGACTTGAAAGAACAGTGGTGCGCAAAAAGGAAATGCTGTTTAACTATGGGATACTAGAACTCATTTATGCACAGATTCCAGCCCAGTCTCTGGGATATAAAACCAAACCATCACATAACATGTACTGAACTTGAGAATTTAAAAAAGGCATGACGCACAATTTTCCAAATGACAGTTTTAGAATTCAGGAGGCATCTCAAAGCTCTCCTTTTAGTGCCGCTCTCATCCCTTAAAGATAGCTAGAATTCAGATGAGAATCACTGGAGTCTCCTGCAGCTTCTGCATTTGGTCATCTTCATTTTCTCTTCCATTCCTTGGTTTGCTACAACTGCTGCCTCTGTAGCTGTCATTGCCTGTGCACCTAAGCTCTTGTCTAATACTCCATTACTCTTAACCTGCCACTCAAACTCTTCTTCTCTGTCTCCTGTGCTGTTGTCATTCAGAAGATAACTTTTCCTAGTTTTGCAATAAGACTTTTAGAGTTTACATTTGACCACAGTGTTACAGTGAATCTTCATCCTCGCAAATTTTTGTTACAGTATAGAAAGTGCACTTCATACCAAGTGCTGCTGCTAAAATAAAAAAAAAAAACACCTACTGAGACTAGATATTCAAACCAGGAGACAATTAAAGTAGACTGATATTGTTAAACTGGAAGCACTTTCATGGTATAAACTGTCACCCTCTTAGTATTGGGATTTTTCCTTCATGAGCATCTACTTTAATGTTTGTATTTAAGGCTTAGTTATGCTTTTATTTCACCTTCAGTACTGTTTTCAAGTCTAACCATACAGACATTCCTCTTCAGGTGCTAGAAAAAATTTTAAAACTCCAGCACTGAAATTCTGGCTTTATTGAAGACAATGGGAGAACTTCTATTGGCATCATGGGGGCCAGGATTTCACACTGAGGTGACCATTTCCTTTTACAACTGGTCTGTTTTCTGCTGCTGCTTTGTAGCTAGTGGCATGTGGCAATACATCGGGGGAGGGGAGGGGAAGATGTTTTAAAGAAAAAAACTCTTTTAAAAAGGATTTTCCTTCTCAAGCTTCTTGAAGGCTTGGAGAGGTTCAGAATAAGTGGCTGTATAATTCAGACTGCAGAGTTGCAGGCTAATGCACACTGGGTCAACTGAAATATTTCTCAAAATATAAATGATAAAGAACAGCAAGCTGGCTTATGGAGTCATTAATGCTTGAAGTGCCTGCTGTATTTGAAAGCTGCACTTCATTTTTTTGTGTTGCTGAATCAAAAATCAAATTCTGTCATTGGCAACAGCCTGGTCCTAGATGTTGGTGTACGAGACAGAAGGGCCACTTAC
Source organism: Podocnemis expansa (assembly GCA_007922195.1). Classification (NCBI taxonomy): domain Eukaryota; kingdom Metazoa; phylum Chordata; order Testudines; family Podocnemididae; genus Podocnemis; species Podocnemis expansa. The sequence continues at coordinate 35,274,858 of ML681989.1, read as the reverse complement.
TGAGGCAGCTGTTTCCCTGTGGGGGAATGAGTGAATTGACTCATGGAACACAGGCACCCTTCAGACTGTCAGCCAAATGAGTGATTGTGTATGTGTTCCTTCATTTGTTCTATATTCGACAGGGATTGTAAATGCTGTTAGCTCTAATGTGGAATATAAGATGTATCTAAAGTAATATGGTTGTAACTGCTGCTATTTGGGACTTCTGTGGCTTTGTCTGGTTTCCTGGCTTAATCTTTACATTCTGTATTGACCAGCCTGGTGGTCACATGCTATTGCATATGTTGTCTTTAATAGCATAAGAAAAGATTGTGATAAGAGCCCATTCAGCAAAGTAAACTCTAATCAATGTTAGAGAGAGAGAGAGACACACACACACACAGCTCTACTTCTCCTGCTGAAACGTTGCTTACTGTAGGAGCCTCATGAGAGAGTTCACAGCACATGGAGTTTCCTGCATGTTTATGTATTTGCATAACTGGACATCCTAGACTTATATGATGGATTGTGACTGTACTAAGTCTGTGGCTGAGTACAATCCTGGAACCACAGGATTTAATTGAGACTATGGGTTCTTTTCCCATTACAAAAGGTAATTTGACTTCAGGCTTCCCATGGTTCGAACCTAACAGCAGCTCTGATTTGCTGTTACTGTATGACCTGATCCTATGTTTTACACCCCCTTGCATTTAGTTTCATTCCTTTCTGTAAGTTCACCCATCTTCGAAGCATCTGAGGAAGTGGGATTTTCTCCCACGAAAGCTCATGCAAAAAATAAATCTGTTAGTCTCAAAGTGCAACACGACTCCTTGCTGTTTTTTTTTTTTTGCTGGACTAGACTAACACAGCTATCCCTTTGGAAATTGATAAAATATTCTACGTATCCTAGAAGATATTTCCTGCTCTGCAGGGGGAATTCCACTAAATAATGTTGAGCTCCTGTTGAAAAAAATCAAAACAAAAATACTTCAACCCCCCCCACCTTTCTGTCCCCAAGAAAAATAAACTATTCCTTTCCTTTAGATAAGTATAATTGTTTACATCTTTGTAATCTTCAGCTAAGGGTCATAAATGGTATGAGCCAATGCTTCTCAACCACTGTGTCCAGACACATTACTGTGTCACCACACAGTGGTAAGTGTGTTGAAGAGAGCCGGGGAGATGGCTGGATCTGGCCTGAAGAGAGTGGCCTGGTGTGTCCTGTAGAATTCGCAATATGCTACAAACTCTGGTATGAGGGACACAACCTAGTATTTGGTATGCAGAAACACAGGAGCATTTACTGCTTCTGCAAAGGCTGAATTTGGTTAGCCATCAGAGGCATTTGGGCCAATATTGTCTTTCTGGGTTGGTCACCAGAAGGGGAGCAGGTTTCAGTTTATAACCATGCTATAATAGAAATACTGTACACCAAAGAACAAACAAAAACCCCATTTTCAAGGAGACTGATTTTCAAATAATTGAACTGTCCATGAAAGCTGGAAAAATTATTTAATATTTAAAAAAATTCAAATTCTGTTACAATCATATTCTGTTACTGAGATTTATGGGTAATGTTACACAAAACACAGAAAGGTAAAGATTGCTTCTATTTCTGCTCCCAATTTTCAGTTTCATGTTGTTAATTTGCCTATTGTGATTAGTTACAAAAATACAACTACAGAGACTTGTGTTTTTTCTTGTAGTTATGTGACTGAAAAGTTACCTTTAAGTTTCAGCTTCAGATTTTTAAAGCCATTATTGCCTCTTTCAGTTCTGATTTTTGTGGTTATATTGTTATAGTGTGTTTATTAAGTTACATGAAACCTATGTGATGCATAAATTGAATTTTAAATTTTCTGCTTCTCATAGAGAAACTCTAAACCACTCTAGTTTCAGGTGATGACAATTGTAGTGTGAGATACTATATTGGAACAGAAGGTTGTATGCCCATATGGCTTCTGTTATTGCAGTGGAATAGTGCCAAATACTTTTAATAACATTTCTATTGTGCCTAGATAATACAGATATTTCCAGAAAGTTGGTGATATTAATTAACATACTTCTTGCTGCATAGTAATAATCTGTGATAGTCTTGATAAGGCACAGTGGTGAGTTTAGATAGCATTAACTCTGATTCTCATAGTTTGTCAATTTTTGTCACATTTTTAAAGTTTTTTACTCTAACTAGGTCATTTGTGGGGCAGGGGGGATTCTTCAGTTCAATAATGGCAATAAATAGTGACTGAAACTGGCAAATAGCCATAACCAATAAGGGAAAATTGTTGTGGTGTTACTAGTGGAGGTCTGTTTCCTCAAGTTCCTGTAAATATCCAGAGTGTTAGTGTGAGAGTTAGAGGTGATGGCAATAATTTAATCAACCGTGTTTTAGTCTGTCACTCCACATTCTGCAACTTAGTGTGTCTTAAATGTATGTGAAAGATTCCTGGTGCACAAAATAGGCATTTAAAATTTTATTTTATAAACCCAAAGTAATGAATAATATGAAAAGGCAAACAACTCTATCTCATCAATCTTCCTGATCACTCCATTGACGATTTGCTAATTACTGTGCTCAGACAAATGAATAACAGCTCAAGGCTTCAAAGAGAAACTGCGGAATTGGAATTTTTTTGTGAATTTGACTTTTTTCAGGGGGTAAATAAGGACTTAGGATTTTTTTTCCTCATTGCAATGGGTGATTTGACCTCATCTTCCTCTATGCTGTTCCCCAGTGTTTGCATCTTAACTGCTTTGATTGGCTGTTACAGTGTGACTGTTCCCATGACTTACACTTCCCTGCATTTATTTTCTTCCCATTCTGTAAATTTCCCCCATCTTCTGAGCATCTGACAAAGTGGGATTTTCTCTCAGAAAAGCTCATGCAATAAATTGTTAGTCTTTAAAAGTGCCACAGGATTCCTTGTTTGTTTTTGCTGAACTAGACTAACATGGCTACCTCTCTGCTCTGTCCCTGATGTGGCAGTGTTGAGTTCACTGTGTCAGTCTCTAAAAGGACTGGTAATGATTGTGTTTGATTCCGTCTCATGGGACTTTTCTGTTACAATTTGGATTGACAGTTATAGAATGTCATGAATAGCTGATCATGTTGGCATAGGAACAAATGTTCAGTTTTCAGATTAAAATAGCTTGAATTGCATTTGGTGTTGGATTTCATCCCCGTAGATCAGTGAAGGAATGGTAAAGAGAATGCATTGCATCTTGGAGGGAAAAAACAAATTGAAACTTGTAAGGGGTTACACACTGGTCTCCAGACTTTGTAGGTTTTGCATCCCCCTCCCCTATGCTGTAACCCGCCCCACGTTCCTATCCCTGCACCTTCAGCTGGGGTTAGGAGTGGGGCCACAGTTGGAACTGCAGGGGCTGAGGCCAAGTCAGAAACAGCAGCTAGGGGCTGAGGCCTGGGGCTGCCGAGGCTGGGGTCAAGGCTGGAAACTGCATCTGGCAGTCCAAGATGGGGTTCATGGCCATCTGGGCAATGCTCCCTCCTTCTCCCCCCTGAAGGCTGGCCTGAGCCCTTTTGCCCCTCATCCCCAGTATTTCTATGCCCCGCTATGGGGACGCTCCCCACAGATTGAAGACCTCTGGGTTAGAAGTGTGTATTTGACTTTGTTGAGGCATCATGTTTTATGTTGTTTTGGAGTAAAAGGTGAAAGTTTAACAGTACAGTGGTCTAGGGCCAGATCCTCTCCTCCCTGGTATCACTGAAAATTTTCTTTTTGACTTCACTGGTAGCAGGTTTGGGCTATTAATACACAAACAGGGCTGATTTCAAAACCTGTTAGAATTCACAAGTGAATTTAGAATGATCTCATTGTCTGTGGGATGCTTTTTCTCATATCTTAAACCACTGTGCCATTTAGAATGCTTGCTTAGGCCTGTTCCAGAGAGCTGTAATGCAGCATTTTCGGTATGAGGTGGGGGGCATGCCATTGGCAAATGTGTGGTAAAACTTAAACAGTCTGTCCATGGTAAAATTAGTTCAGCACAGTGGTGGATTTCTCTCTATGACAAGCTGTAAGGCCTAGATATTTAAAGGTATTAGGCACTTACCTGTGGTTTAAATTAGTGTAAGTTAGACTTCTAAATACCATGAACATCTGGGCCTAGGTTCGCACAAAAAAAAAAAGGGAGGTGGGAGGGGATGATAGAATGTATTATTTAGAATATGTTCTGAAATATGGATGTGAAAATCTTTTATTATGCTTTTAAAAATGAACTTGATTTAATAACTGGGACTCAGTCCTATAAATTATAAAGTACCTTTTAGGTTTTTGTGTGCTATTTTCAATTGATGGGCACTTGGGTGACTTACAAAATTGTATTTTTCATTAGTTTATCACAGAGATTTTCATTTTCCTTAGATTCACCATCTTCACTACCTACTAGAGATGCAGATTATTTAGCCCTTTTTATTTTATTTTATTTTATTTTATTTTATTTTTATTTTTTGTAAAATGGAAGTAATTATACAGGTTTTGGTGAGATTTCTCCCTTGCTGTGCCAGCTACTGTTTTGTATATCATCATCAGGTCAGACACACATTTCAGAAATAATTTTAGAGTTTCCTGATTGGGCGCAGAGCTTAAAATGTATGTCATTTAGAGAGTTGGAAGATTACTGGAGAAATATAGTCTCAGGTTTCTCTGCATCTGTGGTTAATTTAACTTCCATTAAAAAAAACTCCTGTTTCTAGTACTTATGCCTGCAAAGATGTAGCAATATAAATGTGACATGATGCAGTGTAATCTTCATGAATTTGCAGACAGTGCCCCAATTCATCTGCAGCTGTGTATAGCTTCACCAGGCACCTGCAAAGTCCAATTAACAGCAATATGGTCAATTTTACTGATTCTATTCAGAATACAGTGAAGAGTTGTGTTAGTTTTACACTGAGGAGTCTTTATCAGTTTTACACAGCTCTTTGGGAGAACTACAGACACACCGTCACATGTGGATTCTGGCATTTATTTATAAAAAGAAGATTAGAAAATAGAGGCTGCGAGAGTACTGCTCCCTTTTCACTCTATGCCTTCCCTTGCTGCTGCAAGTAATGTAATTTGAAGAACTGGGAGTGAGCCTAGAATCCTGTTCTCTTCCTTGCTCTCCTCTCCTACTCTTTTTGTAAAGATTGATTAATAGCAGATGGTCTACCTCAAGAACAGAGGGGAACTGTGGTAAGGTTATGTACCACATTCTCACAAGATGAGGATGGAGACTAATAAACCTTCTTGGTGGAGAGCAGAAGGACCTGTCATTTGCAAGAGGAACTGTACATGTGCTAAGACCTGGAGGTACTTGGGACATATTACAGAAGTAGGCTTTTTTTAAAAAGATGGGTTTGGACCATGTAAGGTCTTGTTCTCAAGCAAAATGCATTGCCTCAACTCAAGACTTAAAAGGCTCTCTCTATAGGGCCAAGTAGTGGGTGAGAGACTGGGTTTAGATTGTTTTGGACTTGGCTGTTGTATTCCTGGGTGTCTCACCACTGTTTTGTGGTGCCATACATTTTCCAGCTATTTGAAATTAAAAAATTACTTAAAGCTTGTAACAGTGTCTTGCCTCAGTGCTGAAATCCTGAGTTGCCTGAGTTCTAGCAATCTCACCAGGTCAGTAGCATGGATACACTTCCTAATTGACTAATCACTCAGCTCACCACAAAAGTGAATAAACTGTGTGTCTATGAATGTTATGGAAAATTAGCAGGGCCCTTTGTTAGGTGCCTGATTCAAGCTTTGATTGAAAGAAAACTTACGATAAGTGGTGTTGGTCTTAACCTCGTGTGTTGTAGGTCTTGTTATTCGTTTTATAGGCAGTGGTCCACTTATGGCCTCAGTTATATTGTTGGTTTCCGTGTGTATGGGTTTGATTTATTTTGTTTTGAGGTTTCTCTTTTGTGGTCCCTAGAGAAGGGCCAGAGATTCTCACCAGCAAATCTTTCTTCCCTGATTCTTAAAAAGAGGCCACAACTGATAACTTCCCTATCTTAATGGTTCCCCTGGAAGTCTAATGGCAAGCGTGCTCATCTGCTGTGATCTCAGAGATGGACCAAAGTTGCCAACCAAATGCCAAATACCCGTTGAACAGAATTGTCTTTTAGAATTTAGCCTCTTACGCAGAATGAGCATTATTTGTGTTTTGATAATTTCACCATTGTATGTTTAAAAATGGCTTCTTCCATATGTGGCTCCTTCAAGATGGCCATGATCTTATCTGTAGATATTTTGGATCCCTCATGGTGCCAACTGGTGGCTAGGATGTCAAAATCTTGAATTACCTAATGTGAGATGAGGCTTGCATTTTTTTGAGGAAAGGTATCCAAGACATTTGGAAGTTCAAACTGAGTTGTGGCCTTTAGTTATGTCCCTACAACTGGAGTGTAGCCCTTGACCAAAAACCATCTTTTGGATGGAGAGGAATAATGATCTTCTCTTACTAGCCTAGTTGGATAAAATGTTCTAGCACTTTTTAAGTGGAGTGTTCTTGGGATTTTCTTAATATCTCTGGTGGTGCCACAGTTTTATCTGGGCCGATGAGGTGTCATTCACTTTCATTTTACAACAGTAAATTGATATCTAACTCAAGGGCTATGTCTACACTGGCAAATTGCCAGTGAGCTACATAGATACATGTACATGATATAGATATTTATAATGTAATATGAGAGAATTTGAGCAGCGTGTGTTCATGGGGCTTTTTTTCTTCTGGGAAAAGAATAAGGGATACTATCTGTCATAATGAAATACTGGTCATGGAGCAGCAACAAGTTTGTCTTCTGGTACTCGATATTTGGAGCAGTGGTATATTGGAACTTCACGTCTTCTGATGCACAGTCATTTTGCTAATGAACATGAGTGTTTCCTCCCTGGTGAAATCCTAAGATGGTATATGCTTGTAGCAAAGATTTACTAGACTGAGCTCTGCATTTCTGAATAAATTATGCTTCTATAGAGAGGTTGTTATCACAGAACACAGCATCATGCAGAAAAATTTAAAAATGTTAGGAGTAGCAATGATGTGTCTGGCAAACTGAGTAATGACTATGGTTTTGAAAGGTGTGGATTTGAACACCAATTCATAATAATACTGAAATTAAGCAAGTATTTGTGAATTAACAGGAAGAAAAGCCATAGTCTTTTCCTAGAAGTAGACATCAGTTGCTGACATTTGAATAGGTATGGCTTCAGTGACACAGACTGATAATCTTGTTAAAAATAAAAGATGATAAAGTAAACATAAACTGATATAAATGGCTGTCAACCAGTCATAAAGGGCTTCTAAAAGGATCTCCCCCAACCAGCACTTGTCCCTCATCTGCTGCTGCTGCATTCAGTCTTCAGGTTAACTGATCTGGCTCCTGTTGCTGAGTAGCAGTTACTGGATAAGTGGTTTGGTGGGTTTTTCTTTTTATCTCTGAAGCCATGAAAATTTTAATCAATCTGACCAAAAATAAATACCATCTCTAGCTCTCGGCAACTTGTGGTTGTTTGTTTCTTTTTTTAGTGGAGGCAATAGTGGAATTTGACTACAAGGCTCAACATGAGGATGAGCTGACAATCACCGTGGGTGACATAATCACCAACATCAAGAAAGAGGCTGGAGGCTGGTGGGAAGGACAGCTCAAAGGCAGAAGAGGTTTGTTCCCTGACAACTTTGTAAGAGTGAGTACAAAGTGAAACTGTTTTTGTTTTTGTGTACTGGACTTCTTCACTTGTATTGTTACATGGCTTTATATCATGCTGTTGTTTATATTTTTTTAATTGTGTTGCATTGCGAATGCAGTTGTGGCTATCTAGTGTAGTTGTGATATCAAGATAAATAGACACACCTTTTCTCTGCTCTGCAGTGGTTGTTTGTTTGTAGCCCCATGGTCTGAAAACAAAATGTTTAGGATATAATTATCCTCCAAACTCAGTTCTTTGTATCCCTCATGCTGTTCGTAATATCTACTCTGGTCTGTATAATGTTACTATCATAGATAGCCAAAGGCTTTATCAAGATAGGCTTGGGGTAGATGTATGAATGAGTTATGCAGATTTTTTCCAAACCAATGTCTGTAAATCTTTACCAAGCTCTCCCCTGCTTGGTTCTGATATGTGCCACATAGGTGGCAGAAACACTATTTTAGCAATGTTTTAGAGAGTTTCTAATATTTGGTATTGACTCAAGGTTCTTTATTCTTCACCTACTGAAAGTGTTTCCACTTTCATCTTGCACTGGAGCCTGTGAATGGGGACCCATATACCTACCCAGAGTCTACCGGGATTCAGGTGTCATTATTTGTAGATGCTGATGCAGCTTTATTCACTATGAACCTAACTGCGTAGGAGTCAAGGGGAAGCATAAAAAACAGAATAAATGAGTAGCTTTTCTAGACACTGGTATTGAGATTTTCAAGATTGATATTGGCACCTTCAGGGTCACAGAGGATTTTATGTATGTAGCATCCTACCTCATTTCCAAAAAACAAACGAGTCCTATGGCATGTTAAAGAGGAGCAGAAGCCTTTGTGGGCTATAACCCACTTCGTTAGATATCCCACTTCCACATATCAAAACAGTCCTTATCAGAGGTGAAAATAGTAGTTCTTCGTAGTGAAACATTTTACATACATGTCCACACGCCTGCTTAAAGGTTCAATTTCACTACGAGTAGAAGGGCTGTGTAAGGCCTCCAGTAGTGGCGATTTCAGCTGGGTTTTTTTGTGCAGGAGGAGGAGGAATAGGCAAACAGGACTGCATTCTCTGCAGGTGTTCAAGGTGGGCTCAGTCCAAGGTTTTTGTGATTTAGCTCTGGGAGGAGCAGCAGCATGAGTATCGAGTCTGTGATTACATGGATTTGGTAGCTAAGAAATCTCTGACAAGATTGCAGAAAATGTTGGCTTGTATGCGAGTATATGTGAATGCCAGAAGTGAGATTGGAAAAGGGCTGAGGGTTAAGAGAGAAGGATAATTAGGAGGTAGAAGGATAGAAAGAAATGATTTTTGGAGGAGCATGCTATAAAGCAGGTGTGGCCAACTGTGGCTCAGGAGCCACATGTGGCTCCTGAATGAAAAATTATGGCTCCCAGAAGAACGTCAGCAAATCAATTTAGGAAAGCGGCCCCAGACTAGGAATTCAGGAGGGGGTCGGGATGGTGGGGAGAAGTGTGGCATGGTCGAGGATTTTAAAAACCTTGCCACTAGCCTGCAGTCTCCTACATTGAGCACCAGCTAAGTTTTTACTGTATAGGCCTAATTTTCATGGTAACCTTAAGTAATTATTAGAATCTGACATTAGTAGGATTGATATTTGTCCTCTTTTTATGATAAAATTGAAGTGTGCAATGAATTTTAAACTTAGTAATTTTGGAGTAGCTATAAGTATACGGCTATAGGCCTTAGTGCTGCTCACGAAGGTTTAATAATCAGCTTGTGTGGCTCTTGAGTTCCATAAGTTTGGCCACCCCTGCAAAGTTATGCCCTGAAATTAAAACCAGAGTATGGTTGGAGGGAGCAAGCCAAGCATCACTGGAGGTACTTTTTGAAGAATTTGTAACTAGAATGCAGCTTTTATCTCCACAGAGCAAGAGACCAGAAAAGACTAAAAATGGAAATTACAAGAGCCTGCTCTAATGAAGACACATAATATAAAACTAGATGTGAGAAAGAAAGGGGAAGGAGAATGGGTGATAGTGTGTATAGTTACAACTTTAGTAGTCATCTTAATCAGGGTACTGTATCTGTGAAATGACAGGAAGAATACTTCCTGATCTTGAATCTGCAAAAACAAATGTATAGATAGCATGCAAAACAGCTAATGAAAGCAAATGATAAAAGTTTTATAGGGAAGTTGCAAACAAATACACAGGCATATTTGTCGTGTCTGTCCTTCAGTTCAACGCACAAGGAGCAACTGTAAAGGTACTTAAGATATTCTCTTTCTATCATGTTTTTATCAATAGTTAAGATGTACAGTTGGTTAGTGAAAGGTGATGTAAGATAACTCTAAATATGTGTGAATATACTTTAGGTTTTCCTCATTCAAGATCTGATTTCAGATTCTGCCGTCAACTCACTTCTGTTACTAGAATTATGTTTATTTTTATTTTATTATTAGAATTGTGTCTCAGATGTGAATCTCTTATCCCCTTATGAATTTTGCTCCTCAGATTTTGACTGTTCAGCCAGAGGAGAGGTATAAATACAAAGAAGTAGACTAGCTTCACCTTCCTGTATGTGCCTCTAATGCCTCATGTCCTCCAGATGCTTTTTCTTTTTCCTATACCTCTTCAAATGCTCTTTCTCTTTTTTAAGAATTCTATGGCAAGGGAAGTTGGTTGAACTTCTGTTTTTAATGTGAATGTTAGTGCTGAGTCTGCAAAAGCTTAAATGTGTGTGGACACTGAACTTCTGGGTAATGCAGGTGATGCATGCTGTTTGTTCCTTTTTTGTTTGGCGTTAAGAAATGTCATTAGGAAACAGATGGAAGTTAAGAAAAAGTTGAATTCCTAGTCGAACCATGCTTTCAGTGTAACAAAGTGCAGCAGCAGCTGAGACGGTTAGATTTTGCTGATAGCAAATGGAGATGCAGAAAGCAGGAAACTGCGGTGAAACCCTGTGCTTGCTGGTTTTAATTTACAAAGGCAACTCTGTAGTGGTGCAGTACTGGTAAACTGTATGCTGCACAAGACTACCTTCATCTTTGCCAGTACTGCTGGTAACTTGCAAGTATGGGGAGCAGAGTTAGACCTTTTATTTGCAAACCAGCTGCAAGTGTGACAAGAGTTGTATAAAACTTACATAAAGCAAAGTTTTCAGAATCAATGATGCAGAGGGCAGAAACTATGCATAACTGCACTGTTCCCTGAGGTCAGAACAGTTTCCAAGGTCTACTGGCTCCTTCTTTATATTAAAGCAGAAAATATGCCTCTAAATACTGCAAATTAGCTGTTGAATTTCAAAGAGGTTGTTATGCGATCTATCCATGCCTAGGGTAGCCCCCTGAAAATGCTAGGGTCAGGGCAGACTGCAGAAAAGGAGAGCAGATTCTCTCAAACTGATGGCTAACACTGCGATAAATTTACCAACCTGTCACAGCCAGTTTTTCTGATTGCCCACGCTGGTTATCAAGAAGCTAAGTAGTCCCCTTATTGTATTTCAGTCTCAGTATCCCAGTCAGCCACTGGATCCAATAAAGGAATAAATTATTCCCTTCACCAGAAAGTTCTTTTTGTCCCCAAAGGGTCAGCCACAACTTTGTCTCCTACCCAAAATTCCATGCTGCCAGTCAATTGAAGGTTTAATGTAAAAGGAAAGAAACAGACAAGGTGAGAGGTGTTGTATGATTAAAGCAATCAGATGAATACAAATGATATGAAAGTCCATATATAATGTTTTCCAATAGTACTGTGGAGTTTGCAGGCTTGTACAGTTCCTCTGGTGTACATTCAGCACCTAGCCTCAGTCATTTTTTTTCCCTATAGCTTCAGTGGTAGATGAGTTGGTCCAGAGGTGAGAAGCAGGAAAGAAGACTGATGGCAAATATGTGATGCAGCTGCCTTTTATAAAGGTTTGCCATGTGGCGAGTTTCAAACACAAGCCTATAGCATAGAAAAGCTTCAGAATCCCCTGTTCACAGAACACATTCTTGCATGTCTTGGTGACTCAAAGTGTAGAGCTGAATTCTCTCCTTGGTCTCTTTGTGCCTACAGGTTTCCTCAATGGGTTATTAAGCATGTTTTTGCTTCTGTCATCCTGTCCGGGGTGTTTCCCAGAAACACAGTACAAGTTAAAAGACAGGTACATCACAAATATTCAGAACCTACATTAAAATTAGTCACTTACACGCAAGCAGTATTATCATACCTAGCAAATTATAACCTTTTAGTGGAATGGGTACTGCTATTTTGAAGAGGATTCTGTTCTTGAACCCTTCTCAGAGCTCCTTCCTTCATATAAAACTTCAGCAGGCAGGTGTCATTTAGACTGACTAGAAAGCTCCCACATCCCCGTATCAAGCTGCTCCAAATGATAGAGAATATATTCTTTCCCTCCTGCATAACCCCAGAGCATCCGAACAGTTATTACCTACTCTGTTATCTTTGTCCAAGCCTTCTGGCTGCTGCTTTGTGTTGGTCAGGTACTCTCTCATTCCTCACGCCATCCCCACAGCCATGCAACCTTGCATAAAAGCTCTCTCTCCTTTCCCTCTCATGCTGTGCTCATGGCTTTACTTGATTCTTGTTGATTTTATTGCTGCTTGCAGAGTTCTGAATAGCGGCAGAGAAGCTGACTGTGGTACTGTTAATTTTTCTCTGTAGCTGCTTCTGAAAGCTATGGTGTCTGCACAGGGACCAAGATAACTGCAAAGTTATCTCAGACTGAGTAGTACAGCATAGTCCATGCTTAGAAGGTTGTCTGCTCAGTTGGCCAGTGTAACCTTTCCAGTACTTTATGTGATTGGTGTAGTGTTGCCATGAAATCATTGCATTTAGATAAGATTTCTAATATAAACCCCCCTTGTTAAATTATAGATTTAATTCTTGAAGCATTGGATACAATGCCTCTTAAGAAGCAAGGAGTTCTGTGGCACTTAAAGACTAACAAATTTATTTGTCACTTAATTCTTGTGAATAAAATCAGTAGCTCTGTTCTTTGACTCCATAGTCTTGATTCAAGGAAAAATCATTAAACTTGTTATCTTAAATTTTCGCAAACTGTGAAAATCTGTCCTTTATTTTCCTCCATCCCCCTCCTTAATAGCAAGGAGGATATAAAGTGAAAAAAAAATTCTGTATTCATTCGTTTATAAGTGCTGTTTGTTTAATGTTTAAGTTTTGCAAGGGATATACAATACTTGGCAGTTCAATACATCTGTTGTGTTTTGTTATAGCATTTGTGATGATGTTTGTAAAAACTTGTATTTTAAAGATGTGGCTTATGCGCTAAAATACATGGCAGTAGCAGCACAAAAGACTGCTGACTTAATTTTTATGACTTAAACCTTTACACACTGGGATGTTTTGTTGACCAGAGCAACTTTAGTCGACAAAACAGTGCTGGTATGTACACTACACTCACCTCTTTGCTGACAAAATTGCCTTGTTTAGCCAGCAAAATAAACCCACCTGAACAAGTGGCGTAGGGCTTTTGTTGGCAAAGCTGGGGTGGCACAGTGTTAGTGTAGCCCAGGCCTGTCCAACATGCAGCCCAGGGGCCAGAATCCTGCCCACCAAGGGCTTTTATCCACTCCACCAAGTGCTGCCGCAAGAACCTGGGAGACGGGGCTGGCCAGCCCCATCTGGAATACTCCTTATTGCTACATCATGTGTGTAAGCAGACATGGACAATTTGTGCAAGCTAAAGCAATGCCAAATATCACACTAATCATTATTTTATTAAAGTTTATTAACAAAGATTAATTTTGTATGTCTTCTCTATCAAAATTTTTCTTACCAGTCCCCCAACTGAGAAAAGAATTGCAACGTGGCCCCTCACCCAAAAAGGTTGGACGCCCCTGGTGTAGATAGTGTCCCCTTAGGGATGTCATACTTGCCGATTTCACTGCTAAACTGACAAGTACAGGTAAAAGAGATGTCAGGGTCCTGCAGCAGGGCTGCAAACACTGTGGGGCTTGCCTGGTCCCTGGTGGCAGTGGGGGGCTGCAGTTCCAGGGCTTGCCCAGGTCCCCAGTGGCAGCAGGGGAGGAAGTGGGGAGCATAGCAAGAGAGTCTAGTGCCCACCGGTGCTTGGGGACCAAGCATCCATTTATGCTTCTTCAGGCACCCCATGCCACTCCAGTCCTTGCAGTGTCCCGCCCCCCCCCCCATTGCTACACCATTGCCAGGAACCTGGTGAGCTCCAGAGAAGCTGGGACCCTGAAAGCCCTGGGTGGTGGGAGCCTCTGGGAGCCTGTGTGATCCCTGTAGAGGGGCTGCGAGGTTGCTTTCTCAACTCCCCCACGCTGCTACTTACTGGTAAGTCTGTGGAAGTGGAGCATTGTGGACATCTGCCACCATCATAATTACAGCGGTGACTGCCAGCAAAACTTTCTAGTGTAGGCATGATCTTCTAAATGTTGATTTAGAATGTTTGAAGTTTCCTACAGTTAGTTCCTTAGTGTCTTTATCACGTTATACTTTGGGTAATTGATAATAAAGTAATAATAGCAGCACTACATTGATTTATTTCAGAGACAGTTCAAAGTGCAAAATGGAAATTAGTTTACCAAGAAATCTTTTTGAATTAATCCTTCCCTTTCTCTTGTGTTTTGTTTTGTTTTGTTTTTTTCCAGAAGAAAGTAAGTTCCATTTTCAGATATATAGTTAATTATGTAAAGGAACAAAACTACATTTGTTGTTGGAATTTTCAGTGGGGGATTCTAAATTTATATAGTTCATCCAGTAAAGAGTGAAACTAAGAACTTTAGTCTTGCATTTCCCTTCCTGAGGCTCTAAGCCAGGAGCAGAGAAAAAGAGAGGAAGAATCCAATTACAGCAAGAAATTAGAGCAGCTTCACTATTCAGGGGTGTTTTCAGAGGGGTGGTATCTCTATCATGTCTATACAGAACACCTTCATCACAGCTCCCCTTGAACAATGTCTTGATCTGAATTGCACATCGTTTAAGTGAATTGAATAAATGGAGCCCATGTATTTGGAGGAGAGTCTCTCGTGCTAGTTCCGTCACAGCATGTGCTATTGATTGGCAAGAGCATAGGTGACGAATCCTGAAAGGTTTGGAAATAGTGCCTTTTGAGTTAGCATGACTGTAATTCTCTGCCGTTTGGTATACATGCCAGAGTTGTTGTTAAAACAAACAAGGAGTCCTGTGGCACTTAAAGACTAACAAATTTATTTATTGCATGAGCTTTCGTGGGAGAAAAATCTCACTTCATCAGATGCTTTGGCTTTTTTAAAAACTCCAAATATTTTTACTTCCTCTGTAGCGTCTGTGTGTGTCTGTGTGCACGTGCGTGCATGTATATTGATTGTGTGTGCTGAGTTGGGACTCATTTTCACTATTTTCAGTGTTTGTTTTACTAATAAGCCATGTTGCCAGAAGAAATTTTTGTTATTTAGGTGAGTTATTTTAAGGTGCTTGGAAGTCTTAAGGTCCAAATGCTTGGCTGAGGGGGGGAATCTTGTAAAACCAAAAAATCTACAAGGTTGGATTTATAGAGGCTGTAGTCCGGCACAGACCTATCTCATTTTTCTTCTCTGTAAGAGAAGTTTTAACTTTTGAGATGCAGCAACATTATTTGCAGTGAAAATCAGAGATCCCTAAAAGCTAGAGGTAGAAAAGCCCTGTTCTGACATCACATTCACTCCCTGCCTTTTTCAGGATTGTTCCTTACTGCTCAGTCAAGGGCAGGGTGGAATTTGTGTAAAAGGTTGGAAAGAATGGCATAGGTGAAACTACTACATCTGTATGAGTCTTGTGGCACTTCTAAAGACTAACAGATTTGCTCATTGCATGAGCTCTCATGGGAGAAAATCCTGCTTTGTCAAATGCTTGAGGATGGAGAAGTTCAAGCATTTGACAAAGCAGGATTTTCGCCCCCAGAAGCTCAGGTGATGAATAGATTTGTTAGTCTTTAAAAGTGCCATAAGACTTCTTGTTTGTTTTGCTAAATTAGGCTGGAACGTGTCTGCATTTGTATGACTGGCTGATTCCAAGCACTTATGTGTTGTTCTATCTTCCCCAATTCGTATAAGATGATGTGGGAGTGGCATACATGCTGGAAGTATGTGACAGAATTGTGGAGTTTAACAATCCTCACTGCAAAGGGCTGGTCTTATGCACAAATGTCATCTCACAGGTAGAGTTTTATTGACTGCAGGGGAGCTATTCAAATCATTGGCATAATTATAATAATTCATCATCTTCCAAATATCTCACAATGTGCAGTAATTACAATGGAAATTTTACAGTGCGAACGCAAGTAAAAGAGGCTAGAAAAGATATTGGGGATTATAAGACTAAATGCCACCATGGTGAATCTTAGCAAGCTTTGTGCTCTGAGTCATTGGTTCTCAACTAGTTAGGACACAGCATTGTTTCACCATATAGTGGTAAGTGTGTTGAGGCGAGCTGGGGAGATGGCTGGATTTGGCCTGGAGGGAGTGGGTTAGTGTATCCTGTAGAGTTGCAATATGCTGCCAAGTGTGTCGCGACCCACAAAAGGTTGAGAACCACTGCTCTGAGTAGCTGTTTTCGCACCTGATTTTGCAAGGAAGGATGGATAATGACACCAGTGTATGAAAACAGAGGTTTGTGTTTTTAAAATCTTCCTTCCTGTGAATCCAAATAACAGTGTTGCGCTAAAATGCGGAAAGACTAGAGACAGATTCCTAGTCAAAGGAAAGTGGTTCAGTCCATTTTAATTTTTCAAGATGAATGAAATGCAGAAATAAGCAAACAGTATAAATAATGAAAAGTAATTAGTAGTTTTAATGAAATTAAAATTAAAGGTCATTTTAAAAAAAAACAACATGTAAAATTTAGGTCACCTGAAGGTTTTTGCAGTAATATTTCATAAAGGGTGTTCTAGTTTGGGGTGAGACTGCTTTAAATTCATATTGAGAATTGCATTTGACCAACTTGTCTTTGCATAAAAATGTTAAGTGCTGTATTGCTTTTCTAGAATGCATTGGGAAGCGATTTACAAGCTTATGTTGGAGACCATATTGCTGACACCCGTGGTTCCCAACCTTTTTGGCTTGAGGGCCAGAGAAAGAACTTTTACAATCCTGAGGGGCCGCCAGTCTCTTCCAGCAGGCTTCCCTCTTCCCCCATCCCCCACTGCAGCTGGACAGAAGGTGTTTAGCAAGAAGGCTGTTTCCTCACTGATTTCGCATCCCATCTTCCTGGCTGCAGCAGGGAAACTGCATGTATCCTGTCGTCCTGTGTGCTCCATCTGGGCCCCAAGGCAGTGGCTCAGTTCCACAGCCAAGGAGATTGACGATCTGTGCTCCCTTTCCTCTAGCTCCAGGAGGGACCTCAGCAGCTAGGAACCCAGGCAGAATGCTTTGCTCTCTACTAGTCCTCGGGGAGGGGAGAGCTGATTTTTCCCTCCCTTTGGCATGAGCTACCCTACTGCATAGCAACACAACCACCCCAGTCTGTTTCCTTACTTAGCCAAACTTGCACTCAGGTGTTAAAAGAACATTCTCCTTCTTATAGTTTGATTATTACACAAGTTCCAGAGGTTCAGCAAAGCAAACGAGTCCGGTGGCACTTTTAAAGACTAATAAATTTATTTTTCGCATGAGCTTTGTGGGAGAAAATCCATGTGGGATTTTCTCTGATGAAAGTTCATGCATTAAATAAATCTGTTAGTCTTTAGAAGTGTCGTAGGACTCCTTGTTTGACTATTACATGGTAACACAGATAAACATGCAATTTCTTTGGCCCTTCAGGCTCAAACTTTTCCTCCCTCTTTCTTGGGACGGTATCGCTCATACCCTTTGTACATTGTTCTCCGTAGCCTTCCTTTGAGGGGGTGCATTACCAGCCTTGTTGTTGTTGTGAAGTCCTGCCTTTATAACAATTGTCCTGTACCCTGCAGGTCTCTTACTACATGAATATGCAGCCCATCTTGTGGGCTACCAACTCTGGGCTACCATTATGTGACCTGTGGTCATCTGATTCGGTCACCAGGCCAGATATGGCTTTAATTCCTTGGTATATGTCTACACTGCAACTAGACACACATGTTTGGCCCATGCCAGCTGACTCTCTCTCTCTCTTTCAAGGCTTGGGTGAAGGGACTGTTCAATTGTGGTGTAGACAGTTGATTGTGAGCTGCAGCTGGAGCAAGAAAAGCACTGTATGTAACATCCATATAATATGATAGTGCTGTTTCTACTTGCATCAGTAGGATAAGTGTGAATCTAGGACATATGCAAATTGCATTTTTAAGCATTTGTCAATGTATACTGTGTAGAATAAATTCTTTTAAACACTGTAAAATAAGCACTAGAAGAATTGCTGAAGAACTTATCAGAAACATACATACACATTATTGCTCTGTGTGTCCACTAGTAACTGTGGGTGATTTGTAGGCAATCATGTTTACTCAAACTACGTCACTGTAGTAGGTGAGGAGTGGGGGTGTCTTTAAACTTCAGCAGTTATCAGTCAAGTAGAGAGACAAGGTGGGTGAGGTAGTATCTTTTATTGGACCAACTTCTGCTGGTGTGAGAGAGAGAGAGAGAAGCTTTTGAGCTACATCATTTTTCTTCATGACTGGGAAAGGTAGTGTTGCCAGATAGGAGGTGGAACAGATGGTTTAGCATAAGTAGTTAGCACGTTTTGTAAGATACCGTTAAAAGTGAAGTGGCCTGTTAGCGCCTCTGCTGGCAGGGAAAAAAAAAACCCACACTCAAAATCCGAGTGTGTTTGTCATAGTAAGCTAATGGCAAAACTTTAATCTATTATTTTATAAAGGCATTTCTAAAAAAGCATTACCATAAAAAGAGCTAAATTGCTTTCTTTAATGCCTAGCTTTGGTGAAACATAGCTGAAAAATGATTGTGGTCAAAAAGCTGCTAATAATCTTACAATGGGAACATCTAAAGCTCAGCCACAGAAAACTGGCATTTATGTCCCAAAGTAATTTTATTCATTGACATAGTTTTTTCCATGTTTTACTTTTTCTTTGCTTTTGTGGGTTTTAGTTTTCAGCTTTAGCTGAATTTCATTGTTGTTTAGTTTATTCTTAAGTGTGGCAACTAAAGATGATGGAGGCAGTACAAATGGGCAGCTGTAAGAACATTGAAATGTGGAGGTATTTTTCCTTTTCTCTCAAGTATGAGCTCTCTTGTCCCACCCACCACCATCTTTTAAGCCATCCTACAGTAGAAATCACAGAGCCGCATTATGCCTTTTTTTGTGTGTGAATCTTTGATTGACTCCATGTCTAATGCAATGCTAACAACAAACACATCTATACCTTTTCCCAGTACAGATGATAATGGAATATCTATAGCTCCTTCCAGAAATACCAATCCAGACACCATCAAAACACCTTCTTTTGTGTCTACCACACAAATATCCTTATCTACAGCTTCCTCCACAGCATTCATTTCTTCAGGTTGCATACATGAACTGAGAGCATGTCAGATACAGAATTACGGGCCTTAACATCATAATCAGTACTCATGAAATGATTGTCTCAACTTCAGGAGTTCAGGAAAAGAAATTCTGAGGACTGTGGAGCTGGGGGCTATGTGCCAGGGAAGAGTCCCCTCTGTGGTACTTGCTTCCTGGGGGCTCTGCTGGCCCCAGAATTGAGTGCCGTTGCCATGGCATAAGCTAGAGCAGAAGCTGTCCTGCACTGCTTTGCTCTTGCTTCTGACTTCTGGTTTGGCCAGTGGAGAGGATGATGTGAGGAGTGGAGTTGCTCATACTTCGGTTAAGTTACTGCAGTTTTGAAGAGTTAATACTCCCCCCTCCACCCCACCCCCCAGTGCCCTCCTCCAACTCTGCCAATGGGTTTGGGCTTCTGCCTCATGGGCTGCTTGAGCTCACAGCTTCCCTAAAACCAGCTTGTGGACCCCCCACCCCCGATTGAGAGCTGTTTCTATAAAGCAGTGGTTCTCAACTGGGGGTCCATGAGCCTGTTTCCGGAGGCCCACCAAAATAAACTGGGCTTCACGCCCTGGAGGTAGGACTCCATCTTGGGCTTTGTCCCCTGACTCATGTCAGAGGACCATCCAGACTCTGGGTCAGCACAAGAAACAAGTTTCATACTTGATTAAGTAAAACAAAAACAATTCTTTTTTTGGTTGTAATTATATGATACTGTTTTGTGTGTGTGTGTGTGTGTGTGTGTGTGTGAGAGAGAGAACTTAATACATATTGTAATCTTCTGGATGTGCAGAATAATAATTGTGGGATATAGAGGTTTTTTTTTTGCAAATTGAGGGAAGGAGCTCAGAAAGAAAGGCTGAGAACCTCTGCTAAAGAGTACTTGATCTCACTCTTTTTAAATTTAACTGAAGACATAAGATGGAAAGGAATTGATTTGTTTAGGGGTTTTTTTAAAATGTGAAATGGCTCCATAAAATGTGAGGTCAAACTAAATAGGGAAAATGATATAAAATGAACCTACTTTAAGGTTGCTTAGTTGTATGGACTGTCACAGGAAACGCAGCTAGTGCATCAAATGGCAAAGTTTAAAATACCAGCAAAATGTTTTGTTGCATTGCAGAAACTGTAGCTGTGCTAGAGCTGGCTGAGGTTGTGCGCAAGAGTGCACTTCTCTGCTCGGTGTGGTTTTGTACACCAGGAAGGAAAAACTGAGTGTATATACTATACATAACTGAATTATTCTCTAGACTCCTCTGTGTGAGGCTAAGGGGAAGAATGGTGGGACTGGGCTGGGACTATTGATTAGAGGGTTGGGGACAGAGGTAGGAGAGAGGGAGCAAATAGGGGAAAATAGGAGGAGGACAGGAGAAACAAATAAATATTCATACAATGAATATACAAATATAATTGTGAAGCTGCAAAAACACTAATCTCCTAGTGTCTGTCAGTTACTAAAAAGCAGATGGCCTTTTCTCTCTGGATTTCCAACAGGACCTTTCAGCTCGATTGCACCCCCCCCCCCCCCCCACAAAAACCCAAACCTACACCAACTTCCCATGTCCTTGCTAAGGCTTATTGCACATAGTCTTTGTGGGAAGCCATATGGGAGAACATGGGTTCTTACATGTTAATGTAAAATAATTTCTATAAGATAGAAATAGGGTGTCCAAGAGTATGTTTATGGTTTGTTTTGCAGATTAGCATGGGCCAAATACTGTAGATCTTACTCTGATAAATGGATGATAGTTATCAAGTCAGATTGCGATTCAAAGGAAGTCTTCTTTCAGAATGTTCTTTCAGAGCAAAATTAAGTTCAATTTTTGTGTTTCTTAAACTTAACAGGATATGTTTTGTGAAGAAATGTTTTCTCGCCCTAAGTGTTTTAACATTTTGTGACTGAGCTTTACACTCGGAGCCATTAAAATTAGAGCAGTTAAATTTTCTTCCTTCTTTCCCTCCCACACACTCTTTAGTTCATTTTCGGATTACTTTTAATGCTAAAAGATGTCTCTTTCAGAAATAGTGTGTGTGCTTTTCTAATGCCCTAATTGATTTGGTTGACTTTCCCTCCCTTGTAAGTTTCCTTTCTGTTTTTAAAGTGTGACAATGGCTTGAAAAGTGACTGGCATCCTCACATTCTGTTTTCATATTGTTTAGTGATTCCAGATTGTTTGTTGATTTTTCCAGATAAAAAGATGGCTTTCCTTCCTCTCTAGCAAACTCAAACCTGTAATCAGGAAGCCATACTAGATTGTTTTTTGGTTCATACATCACCAACAATATTA
>ML681989.1:35188512-35253488 GCA_007922195.1 Podocnemis expansa | reverse complement strand
GCTGGGAATTTACTTGAGAATTTTGATTATATATGTGTGAACCAGAATAAAATCCAACTTGTTCTGTCATGACTATGTTCGACACTCAAGGGTTAACAAGAGTATAATGTTATAAACTGTTTTTAGTCAGTAAGTAAAGCACGCAGATGAGACTCAGAACACGCAGCAAAAGTTGTTTCATTTCTTTCTATCATAACCACATATCAGTTTTCTGGCTTTTTCAGTAGGTTACATACATACCTTGCAATTCAGATCATAAAAGTTGTCATCCCTATCCCTGTTCCCACCCTTTTTATAACCAGTAATGGAAGGGATAGGCCTGGATTGTATTGTGAAGCTGTATGACTTTCTGAATCATTAGAATGGACCGAGCAAAATCACTGTTTTTTTAGCCATTATTTGTTGTGTTCTTTGTATCTCATATTGTGACTTATGAGAAGATTACTGAATTTTCCTCTATCTAAAATTCAGTGGCCGGTCACTATGCTGTTGGCCTCTAACGATATGGTTCATGTCCACCTTTGTTTCAAAAAGCAGCGTGACCTCTGCAGTCCTTGCATTCTTTCCAATGGTCATTTCTCAGGAGTAGACCATTTCTGAAGTTCTAAATGGTCTCGTGTTTGTTTGTTAAAATCTTTTTATTGTAAATGTTACAAGAATGGATGATTCATTTTATTTGCAGTAACAGATGAATCTAAAGAAGTTCCAAAGGGGCAGCCATATTAATCTAGTAAAGCAAAAAAAAGCAAGGAGTCTTGTGGCACTAACAGATTTATTTATCTCATGAGCTTTTGTGGGAGAAAATCCCACTTCGTCAGATGCTTTGAAGAGGGGCAACTTGCAGAATTGGATGAGAATAAATGCAGGGGAGTGTAAGACATGGGATAAGGTCATACTGCAACAGCAAATGAGAGCATTTGTAAGATTTCAAACTCTAGGGAACAGCACACAGAGGGAGGGTGAAGTCAAATTACCTGCTCTAATGTGAAAAGAATCCATAGTCACGATTCAGCCCTGTTTTTACACAATCTAATCTGCATATTATTGGAATTGAATGAATCTAAGGGTAGCCCTATACATATATTATAATAAGCTGATACCGAGCAACATGATAGAGGCATGTCTGTTATTTATTTTTAAATAAGATTGTTTCCCATTTGCCTTCAAACTGATCTGAGTTCTGTGTTGCTCTTCTACGCATTTATTCCATTAAAAGGTTTAGTCTGATCAAGCTTGAGCCATGCAGTCTTTCCTTCGTGTCCTCCTGGGTACATCACTGCCATCAGGATTCCTTTTTTGTTGTTTGTTAGTTACTAGATTTTATTCTTTTCTCCAAAACTATTTATATAAATCAATGCATCTGTTTCTATTTGTGCGGCTGGATCGGTTGGCATGTAAGTCATCTGCATAATGCAGCATGAACAGGATGCAGGCTGGCAGTGAGTTTTATTAATTAAAAACAC
Source organism: Podocnemis expansa (assembly GCA_007922195.1). Lineage (NCBI taxonomy): Eukaryota > Metazoa > Chordata > Testudines > Podocnemididae > Podocnemis > Podocnemis expansa. Next base: position 35,252,025 of record ML681989.1, on the reverse strand, counting down.
ATACAGAAATGAGCAAGTGCTGAGCTCCCTGTTTTACTTAACTATATGCAGCCTGTTGTCTTCTTCTGCTGGGGCCTGTGTAGAAATATTTTGGTTGCTTTAAGTAGCCTCCCTTTATAGTCACTGCAGGGTCATCTTTTCTCTGCAGCTCCTCTCTTCTGTTGCTAATTATAGCCTTCTCTTATAAGACCCCTTTTCCTTTTAGTCAGTAAATTCCCAAATTATAACCAAAGGGGAAAATGTTCAATAAGTCAAAGAAAAATGTTGGAGTGAAAGGAAGAAAAAGAAAATATACCGTATATCATTGCGTATAAGCTGAGAATTTTGTGCCTGAAAATTGGCTTCAAAACAGGCTCTCGGCTTATACTTGAGAGAATACGGTAGACAGCCCCAGCCAGGAGTTTCCCTGACCATACGGCTGGCTGGAGCCCCAGTTTTGCTGGGCGGCCATCTTGAGCAGTCGGCAGGGGCTGGGGCTGCAGCAAGGAAGGGACCCTGGCATCTGGAGCGGCCAAGTAAGGGGGGTCCTGGGGGGTGGTCGGCCTGGATACTGATTCAGGGAGGCCAAGGAAGTGGCGGCAGGGACCCGAGGTTGGGGAGGGGGTCGGGGAGTTGGGGAAAGTGATGGGATGGCCGCGAGGGTTTGGGGGGTTCAGGGAGACCAGGGAAGGGGCGGCAGGGCTCGGGCATTGGGGCGGGGTGTCAGGGAGTCCGGGGAAAGCGGCAGGAGGACCCAGCGTTTTTTGGGGAGCCCAGGGAAGCAGCAACAGGGACTGGGGATTTGGGGGGGGAGGCCTGGCAGGCTGGGAAGAGGGGCAGCAGGGGTTGGAGGGTGACGGGGAAAGGGGTGGAAAGGGTGTGGGGGAACAGGGGAGCAACAGCAGGGAACTAAGAAGGGAGCAGAAGGGCGGCAGTGACGAGCCAGCAGGGCAGCAGTGAGGAAAGGGCAGAGCAGGAGGGAGCAGGGGGGCAGCAGTGAGGGAAGAGGCAGAGCAGGGGGCAGCAGCAGGTAGCAGTGAGGGAAGGGTGGAGTAGGGGGTGGCAGTGAGGAGGGGGCAGTAGGAGGAGCAGAGAGCAGCAGTGAGAAAGGGGCAGAGCAGGGGGCAGCAGGAGGAGCAGGGGGGCAGCAGCAGGAAACAAGTGAGCGGGGGGGTAGCAGTGAGGAAAGGGCAGAGCAGGGGGCAGTAGGGGTGACGGAAGCGAGGAGAGGGCAGAGCAGGTGGGAGCAAGGGGGCAACAGTGAGGAAAGAGCGGAGCAAGGGGCAACAGTGAGGTAAATGAGAAGTGAGCAGGGGGCAGCAGTGGAGGGGGCAGCAGGGGTGACAGCAGTGAGGAAAGGGCAGAGCAGGGGGCAGCAGGGGTGACGGCAGTGAGGAAAGGGCAGAGCAGGTGGGAGCAGGGGGGCAACAGTGAAGAAAGAGCTGCGCGGGGGCGGCAGCAGGAAACAGAGAAGTGAGCAGGGGTGTAGCAGTGAGGAAAAGGCAGAGCAGGTGGGAGCAGGAGTGAGGGAAGTGAGGAAAGGGCAGAGCAGGAGGGCAGGAGTGAGGAACAGACAGCGGGGGGGGGGGGCAAGGGAAGAGCAGCAGCAGAGATTTTGGGGTAGGGAAGCTGTCAGAAACTCCAGAGGAAGCCAGCAGCAGTGGGTGGGGGGTTAGGGGCCAAGGCCAAAAGGGGACCTCGGCTTATACCTGGGTCACCAATTTTAGCTTCTTTTTTGGGCTCAGAATTTGGGGGTCGGCTTGTGCCCAGATCAGCTTATACCCGAGTATATACGGTAGGTGTACAAATGGTAATAGGTTTGGGGTTTTAAATGTCTTTGCAGGATGATTAGAATAAATTGATGGGATTTATTTGGCATTATTTATTCTATGCCAAATTTATTCTCATTTATTCTATGCCAAATGAATCAAAGACTTAAGATCCTCTTTTGTCATTCACTTAGAGTTGTGCTAAGATTGGCCCCTTTTGAGAATACAGCCTTTTCAGATTAGAGCATGTGAAAAGTTTGTCTCCATTCAAGTAAAACTATTTTTCAATAACCAAAACGTACATCTCTCTCTTCCTTGTTCTCTCTCTTTTTCTCTGGAATTGTAGAAGTAAAATGCAGTTACATTAAAAAATAATTTATCATGCTTTGTAATCTCACCTGCAGCTCCCTAAGTCAGTGATGTCTGTATCAAAACATTTACAAGCCAAATTCTTCCCTTTTGATGAGCATATCTAACTCTTATTGACTATCATGGGAGTCACATAACCATGTGTGAGTAAAATTTGAACCTTAAATTGAGTGAAATCAGGATACTGTTGATTAGCATTTTGGAAATGAAAAGGTTGATTTGGGAGGAAGGTGGGTCTGTGGTCAAATCAGAAACTTTCGGTGTGGGTACTAGGAGCAGATGAGAGATTTTGAGTCAGGAAGGGAGTAGAGGTGGGGGAGTTCAGGCAGTGAGAGTCAGGATAGACTCTTAGTTAGTAGCAACTAGCTGTGTTCTGGATAGATAAAACTGGAGGCAGCTGTTAAAAGAAACAGACTGAGCAAGAGGTTGAAACAGGCAACAGCATACACTATTAGAATTGTATTGCAGTGATATTGAAGGGTGATTCTGGGAAGGGGAAAGCTGAAAGATAATAGAGAGATGAGACTAGGAACCAGGACAGAATCCTGGGGGACACAATGGTAGAAGGGCTTTGTGTTGCCAGTCCCCTGCAAAAGGGTAGTGTGGTGAAGACAGCAATGTGAAGAAACTCAGTGCACTTCTTTTCTTTCTGCTTATGTTTAACCACTGCGCCAGTTGTCGCCATTGTTAACTAAGCTTTCTTGTTGGACCTCCAGATTATAACTTTAACAGTTACAACTCCATCTAGGTTACAAATACAAGTTAAACCAGGATAGCAAGATGACTGAGATCTGAGGAAACAGTCAGGAGATGGAAGTGTTAGTAAAGGAGCATTGATGTCTGGAAGGATGTCTGTGTCCTCCCCATAGGAGGTGCTGTAGTAGGAATCTTGTCTATACTGTAGTGTTTTAACTGCAGTCTACTGGGGGGATGGGACAGGGAATGAGACAAACTCATCGGTCTCCAATGAAAAGAGGTTGTATAATTTTTTAAAAAATATGCCATGGTGACTTTGTGTAACCTTCAGGTGGGCTAGAATTCATTTAATTGCCCTTCTCTAATGCCTCAAAAATATATAAAGATTTATACCCCAGCTCCCAAAGAGAAGCAGCTGGAGAGCCAGGATTCAGTGTGTAAGGGACTCGCTGCAAAAATTGTTCAGTTACCCTCCCAGCATTAAAATGCTACCTAAGAACAAACATAATGAACTTTATTAACTACCAACCTGACAAACTTTATCATAAAAAGACAAACTGAATTTAAACAGAACAGTCCTTACAGAAACACCATGAGAAAGAAACCCAAGGGTCCCAAGTGTTAAGGTGGAGTTCACCCATATCTTAGTTACAGTCTCGGTTCAAGACCAAAGGCTTGAGTTACAAGAAGCAGTAACCATCTTCTTTGGTTGCAGGGATCTTAGGTCGGAACCCATGAAGGCTTGTCTCTCTCTTTTGGAACCAGCATCATCTAGTCAGTTTACTGGTTAAACAGCAATCAGTGACATGAGAGAACTGCTGCAAAATGCTCTGCAGCAGGGAGAGAGCACCTTGATGTCCACTGCTGGCTTGGCTTCTCCCAGTCACACACTGAGCACATGGGCTCCTCTCATTGAAAGTCTGTGGCTGCTGCTCTAATGGTTAGAGGCCTGCAGATCCGCGGGTATCCTCATCTGCAGGTGCAGATAATCTCAGACCCATTGCTGCGGATCGACTCATGGATGCAGCTTCTATTACCTTATCACACTGTGATCCACTGTTGAAACTGCTGCTCTGATCTGTGTTGGCAGCATGCAGAGGAACCAGGAAGCGCTTTGGCCAATGTTAGATTGTGATCTGTCAGCCAATCAGTTTCAAGATGGGGCTTGGAGACTCACTGTTGGCCTTTGATTGGCTCATTGCTTCTTCCTTTTCTTGCTTCTAGTTGGTAAGCCATTGCTGTCAATCAGAGGTTTCATAGGTGGACAAAGAAATCTGATTGATAGCACAGCATGCGAACCACAAACAAGAAAGGAAAAAGTGGGTGGGACCCATATGGGGAATGAACCAATCAAAGTTTGAATAATTGTATGTGAGCCCAAGCTCAGTTGCAGCTGCGGTTACGGATGCAGCTAAACTCTGGCATACGGATTTCGGATCGAATTAATGTTATCACTGAGTGGATGCGGATCAGATGCGGTTCCACATTTTTGTATCCGTGCAGGGCTCTACGCATTGTATCTGACCGCAGCAGCAGAAAACCTAGTGGAGCATGCTCAGTGCAACCACTCACTTAATTTCCAGAATTCTCTGGGCTTGATTATCTGAATCTGCCCACCAACATAACCAAGCCTCAAGAGATCCCTGAGCGAGCTAGCTCCCTTAATTAGGCTTATGGGTTATATTTGCATTGATTTTATCCTGATTTAACCTTTTCATAGATTGCAGTCAATGGTAGAATGGTGACCAAGTTCTGTCTTTGTTTGCTGAATTTATCTACTTATGTAACTTTCTAGGGTGGGCTTTCACTTGCTCCTCTCCAGTGTCTAACAGAGGTAAACCCTGCAGAAAGCAGCTGGAGAGCCAGGCTCCAGTCTGTAAAGGGACTCACAGCAAAGACTGCTCCAAGTTCCCATCCCACAACAAAATACTACTCAGTATAAACATAATAAACTTTATTAACTAGCTTAACAAACCTTATCCTAAGGAACCAAAATAAATTTAAACAAAACAGCAAGAAACCCAAGCGTCCCAAAGTTCAGTTGGAGTCACCCTTATTTCAGTTGCAGTTCCTAAGTCCTTGAGGCTTGAGTGCAAAACAGAAGCAGCAATCCTCATCTTTTCTGGCTGCAGGAATCTTCTGCTGGAATCCATGCAGTCCTTCCCTTCCTCTCCTCAACCAGCACCAGACAATCAGGTTACTGGCCCTCCCGCTCTCAGTTCCACAACAGAAAACTCCCCTGCAAAAGTCCAAATCAGGAAGAAAACATTCTGCAGACCAGTCCTGGCTCAGCTCCTCTCAGTCAATCACTGAGAACATGGACTCTGCAAATCTCTGTGGCTGCTCCTCTCCAGGCTTCTCCCAGTCATCTGACTTTAGCAACAACAAAAGAAACCTGTCTAGCATGCTCAATATGCTACACACTCTTACCAGAAAGTTCTGGTTTCTGAGCTGTAAAATCTGCTCAGCAACGTAATCCTGCTGTAAGGGATCCCTGAAAGAGATTGCTCCTTCTTAGGCACATGGGGTTACACTTAGTTTTCAGGGTTTGTCTTTTTGTGAAAATGGAATAATTGACCGGTTTGCGTCCTGCTTTCATTACTGGTGGTTTGTTATATCAGCATTATGAACCTAATCCAAAACTCCTTGAAGTAAATTGAATGACTTTCGTTGGATTGTGCTCTGTAATACCCATAATAAGATGCTGTTTCCTCTTTCTGCGTTTTTTCTCTTTTGAAATTTTTAAATGTGACAACATGCTGCATTGTGTTGTCACTCCTCCCTCCTATTTCTCAGAGTTATCTCTCATGGTCTGCTGCTGCAGGCAGAATAACAAAGTGAACTAATGTTCTGAATAGTATGATGTCTATTTTTTGTGTGTGCTTGTATTTGCATAAAATAGTACTCATGGACAAGTTACCATTTTTGAGGGTCTGACATGCCTGAGACCTGTAAATTAAAGTTGCTTATAACATTATGGAGCAACTTTGTTCTGTTGTTCCAAAGGGGCAGCCATGTTAGTCCAGTAAAGCAAAAATAGCAAGGGGTCTTGTGGCACTTAAAGACTAACAGATTTATTTATTTATTCATTCAAATATTTATTTAAATAAATCTGTTAGCCTTTGTGCCACAAGACTCCTTGCTTTTTTTGTTCCATTGCTGTATTAAAAGCAAGAATAGGAAACACGGTTTTGGCTTTTGTTTTGCTCAGTTCTCTCGGGAAAGCCAAGCATATCTCTTCATCAAGTTTCCTTATTTTCAGAGATTTATAAAGCCTAATGTCCTTAATAATTTTGCATAAGGAATCCTGGAAGAGGCTCCTGATAAAGCCCATTAGTGCTGCTTGTCATTCAAATACAGGACCATGTACAACTCCCTGGTTTCTTGCTATAGGTCACCTGTGCTCCTTGCAGGCCTAAACCAGTTTACTAATAGCATTTTAACAAAGTCCTCTAGCTCTTCCTTTGCTGAAAACCTTACTTGATCATTTATTATAAAATGGAGAATGCATGGCTTTACATGGTTAATGGTTTAGTGTCATTTCTCCTCTAAAATGAGTAACAGATTCCTCTCAAGACCCAAAGGGGCAGCCATGTTAGTCTAGTTCAGTAAAACAAACTAACAAGGAGTTCTGTGGCGCTTAAAGACTAACAAATATATTTGTTCTTCAAAGCATCTGACAAAGTGGGATTTTCTCCCTTGAAAGCTCACGCAATAAATATATTTGTTAGTCTTTAAGCACCACAGGGCTCTTTGTTACGTTCCTCTCAGTAAAACGGGTTTGAACATGCAAAGGGGATGGGATAGGATATGTTCATTTCTGTGCATCCAGTATTTAATGGCTCTTTTAGGGTAATTTTAAGTATAAAAGATAATGTGTGAAACTAAATATTATTCTGCAGTTTAACATTTAACATTTCTAATTTAGGTGGCAGGAAGCAGTTTCATTTTCTGTGAACTTGGATCATTAGCACATGATTTGTGTAAACTTCAGCTTGATGTGGCACAAGGAAAAATAAAACCCAGTTGCCTAATTTGAGAGTGTCATATTTAGCAGGAGCAGAAATGCACTTATAGATGGAACAGGGTCATGCATGGGGTTGAAGGGAGAGCAGGGCGTGGTCCATACTGATAATCAGTGGGAGCACAGAGCTCCTCCTGGCCTGGGGAGAGGAGAGTGAAGTCCATCCGGTCTGGGATGGAAGCTGACAACTCCTCTGGCAGTGGGGGCGCTCATCTGTCCCTGGAATCTCCAGGAGGACACAACGTGCCCCTCCAAAAGCTACCAAATTTGTATTCCTGTTTGAGGCCCTGGGACTGCATATGGTACGGGTCGGTTATTAGATTATTTTTCCTATAAGACATAAACAAACTGTTGTTGTTATTTACAAGTGAATATTATATGGTTCAGCATTGTTTTAAAATCCTTTGCATGATTGTATGTATAATATGTTCAGAGAACCTACTTGTGCTGTTTCTTGGAACTTGTAGAAGACCAGAGCTCTTTAAAGCAAAACTTACCACTTATTGGTGAAATTATGTTTCCCTATATAAAAGAAATTACAGCAGTTTGTGCAGCTGCTTGTTAGAAATAAATTGTCTTGGTAGAAATCCTTCTTGCTGGTTTAAGGGCACACTTATTTGTTCCTGCATTGTGACTGCAGAAGTAATGGAAGAAAGTGGAGACCTTTGCCTTCTGCCAGCCGTTCAGCAGCGGACACTGAAAAAACCCTGCCTGGTGAACTCTTCCAGTAAGAAGATAGCTGTTAAAAACATGCATAACTGATAAAGTTGAAGTAAGTGTCTGGCGAAGTGGGAGTTTTCTCCCATGAAAGCTCAAGTAATAAATAAATTTGTTAGTCTTTAAATGCCACAGGACTCTGTTTGTTAAGATTGAAGTAGGGATTGCTGTAGTTTGTCAAATGTGTCCTAGTTTTAATTATTTTTATATTTATTCCACTGCCATGGGAAGTAGAGGTAATAGACACATGACTTCACTCTTTAGAGACCTCAGTATGAAGCGATGAAAGCCAGTGATTCTGGCAGTGGCAAAGCTCACAGAAAATAGCATTTGTGGTACAGAATTAGGACACTGAGTTAAGACAGGTATCCTGTGTTCAGCAGGGGATCCTTACTAGGTGTCGGCAGAAGTCAAATCACCCATCCTATAAAATACACCAGCAATTCTATCTGAAGAGAAGGAGGAAATCCTGCTGACTCTGATGAATAACTTACAGGCTGATTTAGCTTTTGATTTTTTATCTAGGAAAAAGTCTTGTGTGGATTAATTTTTGACTTTTGCTCTCGTTCCTTCTTTCTTGGTATTTTAGTGATTATTCTGGTTAAGTAGCCCAATGTACTGTTGTTTTTTAAGATAAATTTGAGGAAGTGAGCTATCTTTGTTTAAAAAAAAAAACCAAACAAAAACTAGTGCAATCTGGAATACATAATGCTACTCAAGGCAAAAGGCATAAGTCATTTGGGTACCATCTTAGCTTTTTCTGTAGCTGCTGTTATATGTCTAGGAGAGACCCTGCCTTGATTGGTAGATTTCATGATAGTTTGTTTTTTATAGGTTTGTTTTACCTGCATTAGTGATATAAGGAGAAATGTTGAAGTACTTTCCATTCAATAATTCCTGCAGTTATGCTAAGCTTCTCTAAACGTAAGACTGAATCCTCATCTGTGGATTTTTTTCTCTCATTTTTTGTAAGCTGTTTTAAAAATTTTGCAAAAGTACTTGTCATGCTGGTGAACGAATTTCCCCCTTTCCCTTAGATATTATTGTAATTGTTCCTGTTTTTATGAGGAGACTAGGAAGTGTTCTTAAATGCATTATCAATAATGCCAAATGGATATATAGCAGAAGTGTGTTTGTAAAGAGTGAGTAGATCTGGGGTTGTTTCATTTCATGTGCACAATTCAGGTTTTTATTAAATTTGCAACCATTGCAGAACAGTTATGTCTTTTTGTCATTTGCTCCCATTGTCTAGAAGATCTGCTTGTCTATTTCATTCAACAATAACTGTAGTCTTCAAAGGATGACTCTGTGCTCACTTCCATCCTCCTAAAGCAAAATAACTGGAGTGACTCAGCCTTCTATGTAGTGACCTTAGGTTTTGTTTGCCTCCTCATTGTCACAATATTTGAGCACCTCGTAATCTTTAATGTATTTATTCTCCCAATACCCCCAGGAGGTAGGGAAACATCTGGATTTTACATGTGTGATTGAGGTACTGAGGCTGTGACTAAACTGCAGTTAACCACCTGTGGCTGGTCCATGCCTGCTGACTCAGACTCACAAGGATTTGTTTAAGGAGCTGTTTAATTGCTGTGTAGACATTTGGTCTTAGGCTGGAGGACAAGTTCTGGGACTCTCCATCCTTTGCAGGGTCCTATATCCTGTGCTTCCAGCCTGAGTCCAAACATCTCGGTCAGTGTTTTCAAACTCGGGGTCAGAACCCAGTACTGGGTTGCAGACCCTCAAGTTCTGGGTTGCGGCACCTCCTGTTGCTGATGCCAAAAGACTGGAATGCATTGCTCAAAGATGCAGTTGTTGGGTTGCAGGCATAAATAATTTTTTCAATGGGGTCCCAAGAAAGTTTTTGAAAACCACCGATCTAAATCATAGTTATAGTCCCTTAGTTTGAGCTATGAGAGTGTAATTCAGGTGGTGCAGGCCAGCTGCAGGTTTTTAATGGCAGGGTAGACGAGGGGTCTCAAATCCAAATCACCATGAGGGCCGCATGAGGACTACTATGTTAGCCTGAAGGCCGCAGCACCGAAACCTTTTCATGCAATGATATCGCAAATATCAATATTGATAGTGGTGTTATGGACCGCAGGAGATAACATTAGGGCCACAAGTTTTGAAACACCTGGTGTAGACATAGCCAGAGAAATACTGCCCAGATTTCTAAAGATATTTAACAATGTAGTGTTTAGCTTTGCATGGCCTAACTGATTTAGTAGCTTAAATAACATTTTTTCAAAAGGGATTTGGACACTGGAGGGGACCAAGATCCCCTGGATAATCAGTTGGATTTAGGTTGCATACAAAGTCTATGGTGGAGCAGGGAACTGAACCGAGGTCCCCTGTGTGTTAGACAAGCACCATTGGTGAACTATCCTTCTGTAATCACACAGTTTCTCTTTCATACAGTTGGCTTTGAGAGCCACAGGTTAGGAGCTGTAAGGACAGGGAGACAACTGGCATTTAGCTTTTCCCTGAATTCCTTATATAAAGCTTGCATGGGGTAGCTAATGAAGCATAGAACTGAGGAGGATGGAACGCTCTCTCACATAACCAAATTGCTTGCAAATTGCTCAGGATTTTTTCTTTAAGTTGGAAGTATAAGATATTATTATTTATTTATTTATTTATTTATTTATTTATTTAAATATTTTACAGAAGTATTTAGAAATCCCATTTCAGATTGTGAGGCCTCATTGTGTCATCTTTTATACAAACATGAGCAGACCATACCTTCCTTTTCCAAAAAGCTTATAACCTAAGATGGTCCTGAATGTTCTGACTTTCCCCTTTATTTGAGAGAAACAGAAACATTTTTGTTCTTTTCTTCCAAAATGTAAATCAAACATATTTTAGTCTATAAACAAAGGAGCATATTTTAGTCTGTAAACAAAGGAGATCAATAAAAAGATGCTAAAATATTTATGGAGTCTGAAAAGTAAAAGTAAAAATATCACAGGAATGAAACTGTCATTTACACGGACCTGGTTGGTCCGTTTGGAAGGCTAGTACTATACCATAATTTCATGGCTTAATGAAAAGGGAAAAATAAATAAAGCAAGAGGTATAGAGAAGTGTTCTGGAGGTTATATAGAAGACAGGATCCTAAAAGTCCTCAAACAAGCTGATATTTAAACTTCTTATATAACTGTATTTGATAGTTTGTTTTCATGTGGGATAAAATTCATTGTAGCAAATGCCTTTTCAGTGTCTTGTTTCTTCTGTAGCCTAGCCACTTAGAATCATAGGGTTTTAAGGGACCTCATAGGTCATCTAGTCCAACCCCCTGTCAGAGGCAGGACCACTCCCACTAAACCATCTCAGTCATGGCTTTGTCCAGCCAGGCCTTAAATACCCCCAAAGACGGAGATTTCACCACCTCCCTTGGCAGCTCATTCCAAGGCTTCACCATTCTCCTAGTAAAAAAGTTTTTTCTGATATCCAGCCTCGACCTCACTAACCGCAACTTGAGACCATTGCTCCTCGTTCTGTCCTCCGTTATTACCGAGAACAGTCGAGCTCCATCTTCCTTAGAGCATCCCCTCAAGTAGTTGAAGGTTGCTATCAAATCCCCCCTCAATCTTCTCTTCTTCAGACTAAATAAGCCTAATGCTTTCAGTCTTTCCTCATAGGGCTTGTGCTCCAGCCCTTTAATCATTTTGGTTGCCCTCCTCTGAACTCTCTCTAGCATGTCCCTGTCCTTTTTGTAGTGGGGAGCCCAAAACTGAGCACAGTATTCTAGATGTGGCCTTACCAGTGCAGAATAGAGGGGAATGATCACATCCCTTGATCTGCTGCTAATACTTCTTTTGATGCAGCCCAGTATGCCATTGGCCTTTTTGGCAGCGAGAGCACACTGCTGACTCATGCCTACCTTCCCATCCACCATGACCCCCAGGTCATTTTCTACACTGCTGCTACTTAGCTGAATGTTTCCCAGCCTGTAGCGGTGCATGGGTTTTTTTTGTCCCACGTGCAGGATTTTACACTTGTCCTTATTGAACCTCATAAGATTTCTATTGGCCCACTGTTCCAATTTATCTAGGTCTCCCTGAATCCTGTCCTTGCCCTCCAACGTGTCTACTGTTCCCCCCAGCTTGGTGTCATCTGCAAACTTACTAAGAATGCAGTCTATTCCATCATCCAGATCATTGATGAAAATGTTGAACAGAACCGGCCCCAGGACCAACCCCTGGGGCACACCACTCGTGACTGGTTGCCAGCTAGACATGGAACCATTGATTCCTACATGCTGAAACCGTTGATCTAGCCAGTTTTCTATCCAGTTTTCTATTCTTCATACAGCAAAGGCAAGTATTGCAATTTAAGATCTAGAAGTACCGTATTAAAATGGTCGTGTATTGATGATTGATGTGAATGACTTGTCTAAGTAGGCCCTCTGGAGCCAGGGTGATTTTTGACTAATTAATTTAGCTCTTTCAAGAGAGAGATCTTCACTCTTAGCTATTTTGACAGTCCCTGGTGGAAGATGTGCTGTGCTCTCAGCTTATCTTAAAGAAATAGTGCAAAACATAGGCGTGGATCTTGCAAGTCACTTTGTGTGGGTTGACCCGAGAGTCATTGGAGCTCTGCGTGGGCACAGTTGTACAGTTAGTTACGGGCTTGTAGCTGTGCTGATCCGAAGGGTGAATTTTCAGATTACTTTCCCCTGTGCATGAGAACCGATTACTGCACTAACATTTAATGCCATTTTTTTATTACTAAAATGTTGCACTTTTATTATATAAGTTGTCGTGGTGTCTTTCAAACATTTACACCAAGTTTAATAGTGTAACATTTTTTGATACCTTACCTGTTTTCATTCCATAAAGTTTTATATTTTGTTTAGTGTCCTTAGCAATTTAATGCTAGATTATGATATTCCATACTTCCCACTGATTTCTTTGCCAGTATAAGGTTCTGCTGCCTTTTGAGGTGGGTCGGAAGGTAGAGCAGGGGGTAATAAAAGCTGAAGAAATGAGTTTGTCCATGCATTGAGGGCTAACCTGTTTGCTTTCCCAGAAAGTCCAGAGAGATTCATTTGATCATTTTAATTGTAACTGTGGATCACCATGTTTGAAACCAGGTCTGAAGGTTCACTCTGCGCTGGCATGGTCCTTTTCTATCACCTCTGTGGGTGGAGTCTTCAGTCTCATCCAGGCTTTTTACTTATGACCTGGGGAGTTGGGGAACTAGTTAACAAATAAAAACAGGCTGAGATTATGAAAGGAGAAATCCCAGAATGTTTAGTCAGTCTTCCAGGTAACTACTGGAGGAAACTTATCCTACTAGATTTAATGTGCAGAGTGCTAAGTGCCATACCCTTGTCTTGCTCAGACACTGTCTTGTGATTCCAAGAGAATTAGGTTTAACTAAGGGAACACAGGCTGACCTTACCCCTAGCTAGAGAGAGAGAGAGAGAGAGCGCTTCTTGTGAAATGTGAGGGTTCCTTGGCTCTTATCTGCCTTCCTTGATCCGCTGGAGGCTGAATTTGATGATATTAAAATGTACTGCAAGACCGGAAAGTGATGGCTGCAGTGACTGTGGTATTGATGGTGTTGTGGACTAAATGTTCAGGAGTGACCTCTAATAGATGTTGCTGTTCAGAAACCATTCAAATTCTGTTTAGAATGAAAAATTATTAAATACTCTTGCTTGTTTCTTGTGACCTGTGATTGCTCAATAGTGCTCAGCTTTTCTGGTCTTGTTTCCTACTCTTGTTCTGCTCTGGAGAAACTGCTCCACAGAGTAACTCTTTGAAAGTTCGATAACTTCTTACAGCTAGTTTACTCAGTCTGGGTCATAGTCGTGTTTAAAACACAACGCAGGTTTAAGCATTCTGGTAAGAAAATGAAAATGTGGTCCTATACCTACCGTAGGCAACATGCAATGGCCTTTGAATGTTGAGTCAAAAACTCATCGACATTCTATTACAATAATACATGAAATAATTGCATTAAGGCATAAAATCTGCAGTCAAAACTATCCTGTTTTTGTAAAATTTATTATTAAAAGTTTTGCTGCAGTAGGATTAATGAGATCTACTTCATCTGATTTAAGTTTTCCTGATGCAATTTTACATTCAAGCTAAGCATGAGCTGAGTGCAGCAATCAATGGATGATCGTGTAGCTGATAGGAAAAACATTTTCTGGAAATGGTGCAGAGTTCTCAGACTCTGTGGTTTTTTTGTTTGTTTTTTTTTCTTTCCCCCCCAAAACTAACCTTTTAAAAAAGGGAGAACACATGACTGACTATACGTTTCCCCAGACGGCAATGCTGAGTATTTCATGACACATATCTGCACTCTCTCCCTGTATCTTTTTTGAGGGGCTCTATTTAAATGGCTGAATGCTAGAATGGAGCTGGCTTTGTTATGGTTGTAATGAAGCTTCTTTTCCTCAAAACTGAACCAAAAATGCAACACACTGCTGAAAAATACTGATCTGAAAAAAAAAAAAAATTGAGGATGTTTTAGTCAAAGCATAACACTTCAGAGTGGTGGTTTTGGGGCGGGGGGGGGGGGAGACTAATGAATACTATTTCTGGTGCCTCTGAGCTGTTAGTAACAGGGCTTCATGGCTCATTTTGAAGGATCTTCCTAATCTGATTTGTATTTTGCCTCAAGTAGGCAATTTGAGACACTGCCTATAGCATGATACTGAGGCTCTTGCCTGGCATTTCTGTCCATACTCCTAGCTGTCCTCAAAAGACACAGGGGCAGAAGCAGGGATGGGCTGCCAGTACTACTCCCAACTACAGAGGTATATCTGCGTGGATGGCACAGGCCTACTGCACTATTCTCCTCCCACACTCAATCCTCTGTTGGGATTTGAGAGGATGTTGGCAGGATCTCCAGAGCAGTTAGTGGGTCACATTAATATCCCAGTGAGATGAATGGGCTAAATTACACTGAAACAATAGCTCCAAGAGGAGTCTCTTGCAGGCTGAGGCAGACACAGTCATATTAAGAATGTGATCTCCAATTAACTAAACTTTCCTTTTCAACGATAAAGGTTAGAATCTTATCTAGCTATATATCAATTTTATTTATTTCCAATGAAAGCTGTCTGGTGCCTGTAGGCATTAGCCCTAGAGCTCCTATGCCTTAATCCAGTCCTGACTTGAACAGTTCATTAGTTTAGCAGAAAGAGTTTTTTTTAAAAGAAAACATAAAACATTTTGTGCTTGTCTAGAACAACTTAAAGATTGGGCCAGTTGGAATTTTTATTCCAGTTAAGAATATTTAATTTCTGGAGATGAAGTGGAGTGCGGGTCCTTTTTGGACCAGATTCCTTTAAATTAACTCAACTATGATACCTCCATTCATACAACAAGATACCACATTAATTTAATTTAAGGAATGATCTGGTGCACTTTAATAAGAAGCTTGCCAATGGGTTAACTCCTCAGACTTTTAGTTGGAACCATGTGATTTAATCAACTATATGTATTTGTTCTACACAAAACACCTGCTACTCAAAGCAGACAGCTCACAAATCAGAGAACATTCAGTTGTAGATAGGTTCTGCATCATTCCACTTCGAGATGGTCTCTTAACTTTGAAGCCATGTTGATTAAATTGCTTAATGAGCCAGTCCTCCACTTCACACTGATTCAAACTCCTAGTCTGTCTGTTTGCCAGTGCAAATGTCCATGGTCCTTTTACCCTTTGTCTGATCTCACTGTCCCGTGGCCCTCCCCCAGCCAACTGACTTCCATAATCAGCAATTTCCATCACTGGCTCCCAGTCCCAGTTTGCAAGTCCAGACTTACTCCTTGCTCCCTGCCAGCGCAAGTCTTACCAGATTCCTTCTTCAAATCTACACTTTCTCTCCTACAGTCAGATTCTTGTTCCTTCTGTATTAAAATCAGATGACTTCCATCTATCTACATACTGCCTGGGCATCAGCAGTGTAGGGTCATTCAGAATACAGAAGAGCCAGGTTTCCTACTCGCTATTCCAGTGCCTGGCTGGCAATAGCCATTAAAGGGGGAAGGTCTGGGTAAGGTCCATAGCCTTGGCCTGGCTCTGTGTGAGTTGTGTATGCACAGCTCAGTTGTTGGAGCTCTGAGAGGACTGAGTTTGCAATTTTCAGACTTTAACTGCTACAATCTAAGGCATCTCTACTTGTGAGCATGTGTGGACTGTGGCCCCCCCCCCCCCCCCAAAGGTTTGTGACTAGACCATATTTGGGAAGGTTTATGGGTATCACAAAAGGCATGCTCTTGACATAAAAGCCACCCCACTGCCAAATTTCAGTTAGTTGCTCTAATGTATGGGAGAACAAGAGCTATTCAGAGGTAAGTTCACCAGAATTTTTTCATGTGAATAAAACACGCTTTTCTTTACCCTTGTATTTGGAAGCAATTGAACTATCTTGACTGAAATTTTCTGGAATGATTTAGTCTGAGGCAGAGACCCTGCATGTGAGATTTCAGTCCGAGCAATGAGTTTTTGGCAAAGTTCAGTAACTGAATACTAGGTCTTCATGAGAAGTGGTGTGAAGCAACCTTAGTAATGATGTTACCAACCTGACCCATTTTAAACTGACCAAAAAATTATCTCAAAAAGAACAAAAAAGGTCAAATGTTTGAGAGCACCTAATTACTGCTTTTTTGAAGGCATGGGGGGTGGGAGGGCATTTGCCTGCCTGGTGACTCAGCACCCAAAATTTGTCAAGCTGATTACTAACAGATGTTTGATGGATCCATCCTCTAAAACATATCTTTTGTTTTTTCATACTTCAGTTTCACTTCTATACTGTCTGGAGTGCCATGCAAATACATAGGAGACCTGGCCAGTTCTCAGTCAGACCCTAAACTTTGAAGTATGGATAAAAAGGACATGTGGATCATTTTTATTTTCCTCTGAAAGCATATTTTGACAGTCCCATCCCTCTTAAACCAGTCTTCTACTTTAGGTGATGATAGAGAGGTATTAAATTGTTCTTTAATTCTGTCTATTGCTGAAACCTTTGATTAGACTGGAAGCTAGGTCCTGATGAAAGGCAGTGAAGGGTTCATTAAAAATGGAGGGTGAAAACTGATTTAGAAGTTAAAAAGCAGACAGAGCTCTGTTGTCTTTGTGGTGTGTGGGAGAAGAGAAACGGGGAAAAGGCTTTAGCGTCCCATGAGGCAGAGAATGGATCTGATGAATCACCATAATAAATCATTGGTTCATAACATTTGGTTTTCTGTCATTGCATATGGTTAGAGATTTATTATTTACTATGTAAAATTGGAGTTGCCATAATTATTTAAGCATAAAAAATAAAACAAGAGCCTATTACCTAGAAAAGCACAGCTCTATGGCTTTTGCCAGTGACCTTTTGCTTATCAGTCTGGCTGTGGGCAGCATGGAAAATCTCTTCACAGAATGCTAGCAGTGGAGAGGTTGCCTTAAGTAGTCAGACCACAAGCAGCTAGCTCCAAATCAGAGTTACAAGTTTTACCTATAAACATCAAGTAGTAAGGAAGACTGGAAACAGATACACTTGGATTCTATTGGAGAGCTTGTGTTGTTTTTTTAATTGGCAGGGAAACTAAAGCAGATGTATATGTTTCTGATGCTGCACAGAACATGCCTAAACTGATCTGAGCTAGGAGGGAAATGTTTTGTACATAGTGTTTTGTGGTTGTTCATGTGCGTGCTCTCCCTCTCTCAGCGAAATACTTTGTTGCAAAATATGAATATAAAATAACAACAAAAACAAATACCACTTAATGTGCTGTATGGCCAAGAGGAACAATTATTTCTAATTCTGGTTTCTCTAATGGCAGTTTAGGGGACAGCTGAATATTTTTTTTAGCATCGCTTCACAAATTATGTACAAAAGACAACATTAATATGAAGAAAGAAGAGAGATTAATGCTGTGGATGTATTTGCACTAGCTCTTTTTGCTTATCAGTTTTTACACCACACTGTACCTTAAGGAGGGAGCAGTAAGGTAGAGAGGGTCTGCCAAAGGGACATGAGTTTGTCGTTTGTGGAGGAGTTTGTCAAAGAGTGTGTTGGAAGGCTGGCATCACTATGGAGGCAGAGTTAGTGTCATAGTTTTGTGGTCTGTGATATATGGTAACTGTGGTAGTGGTGAAGCGGACTTGTTTGTGAAGAAGAAAGTATGTGTTGTTGGGTGCCTTAACTTTTCATTTCATCATTTTTGTAATTTTGAGTCAAGTATGCTGTGTGTATAGGAACCTTAATTGTTTCATGACAGTTTTGTAAATTTGTTTGAAAAGTTTGAGATTTCAGTACCTTCTTTGACTTTTGGATATTTTAGAGATAAAATTATTGTATGGGGGAGATGGGAAGAGGATCTGGAATATGGAATGCAATATTAAACTTTGAAAGAGTGCATTCAGTAGTACATTATGCAATAATACTCTGGTGTATTATACTCATGACTACCATGCCAGAATGTGCCAGAATGCTGTTCCAGGGCACTATATTTTTAGGGGTCAGCGTTCCAGGACCCCTAAAATAGAAAAAATGACGCAGTATGCTGTGTTCTGGCTTCCCTGGCTGCTGGCGCTAGGGAGACAAGCCTGCCCTGCTCTGAAAAGTGCCGGCTGCCACCAGCTTCCCTACGTATTCTACAAGGAGAGTGGAGGCACGCCTGGCCTGCTCTGTGAAGTGCTGGCCCCTGCGCATGTGCAGGGCAGGCTGCACTAAAGGTAGAAGCCTGCTGCTCAGCCTAGAGCAGCAGAGGGAGTAAGGGGAGAATCTCCCCTGCCCCAAGCCCCACTAGGAGTCTGGGGCTGTGCTGCACGCTGAGAGCCTAGCTCCCTCTCAGGCAGCTCTTGCTGTGGGGGGGGGGGGAGGCGCTGAGAAGTGGTTGCAAATGTCTACCTGGGCTGAAGCCCCCACGTGCATGAAGGGGACCCGGGCAATACAGGAAGGGGGCCTGGAGATTGAGGGTTCTGGGGCCCAGCAAATTATACTTTCACCACTGCATACTGTGCTACAAAACCATGCAAAGTGCAAGTGCTGTATGTCATTGTTGTCACATGCGGTTTGGTGTTGTTTCATTAAACACCGAGTTCAGGCTCTAAATATTTTTAATATAGATTTGGAAGCAGAAAGAGTATTTTCACCCAGAGAGGTAAGTAGTGACTTTGATGAGGATGGCAGGATTTTTTGAAGGGTCTTAAACTCCCAGCACTTGACCATTCTTTTTTTCGTATTATGGGGGAGCCTTTTGAGCCGCTTTTGGAGATGTCAGGTGATTTTATGATCTTCATAATAATCAGGTCAGCTGGTAACCTACTTCCAGAGGGGTAACTGTGTTAGTCTGTATACAGCAAAAATGAGAGTTCTCTGGCACCTTAACGACAAACGGATTTCTTCAGGCATAAGCTTTCATGGGTAGAGCCCTGCACGGATACAAAAATGTGGAACTGCATCTGATCCACATCCGCTCAGTGATGACATTAATCCAATCCGAAATCCGCATGCCAGGGTTTAGCTGCATCTGTAACCGCAGCTGCAGCTGAGCTTGAGCTCACATACAACTATTCAAACTTTGATTGGTTCATTCCCCACATGGGTCCCACCCACTTTCCTTTCTTGTTTGTGGTTCGCATGCTGTGCTATCAATCAGATTTCTTTGCCCACCTATGAAATCTCTGATTGACAGCAATGGCTTGCCAACTGGAAGCAAGAAAAGGAAGAAGTGGGCAGGGGAATGAGCCAATCAAAGGCCAGCAGTGAGTCTCCAAGTCCCACCTTGAGACTCTTATTGGCTAGCAGATCACAATCTAGCATTGGCCAGAGCGCTTCCTGGTTCCCCTGCATGCTGCCAACACAGACCAGTGTACCAGCTTCAGCAGTGGATCGCAGTGTGATAAGGTAACAATAGAAGCTGCATCCATGAATTGATCCGCGGCAATGGGTCTGCAGTTATCCGCACCTGCGGATGCAGATACCTGTGGATCTGCAACGCATACCCGTGGATTTACAGGGCTCTATTCATGGGCTCCAACCTACTTCGTGAGATGCAACTGATGAAGTGGGTTGCAGCCCATGAAAGCTTATGTTAGTCTTTACAGGACTCTTATTGTTTTTGTTGCAGCCTACTGTTGCTCTGTCTTGGTATTTTCAGGATCTGGCTTTCAGATTAAATCAATAATTGAAGGAAGAAGATGGAGGAATAAAGGCTGTGTGTGTATATATAATATGTAACACAAGTAAATGAGTATTAATGTTGGCCAATATGAAGAAAGGCCATCACTCTACACAGTGAGCGCTGTAGCACTTCTGCTTGGGCAAAGGTAATATCAGAGAGAGAACTGGAGCAAGTAACTTGCACACTGAAATGTGGGAACCACACTTACTAATCCCAGGGTTTGACGTGCCCTGTCCATGGCTCAGGCTGCTGAGGACCAACAACATGAGATCTCCCCAAGTTTTGAGAGAGAGAAGTGCAAATGTTCTATCCTATAGTTACCCCTTATATTTAGGACTTTTGGTTTCAGGTGTGTGCAGTGATCAATATGTGTGAACAACTTACTGAACTGAACAGTTGTGTACTAGTGGAGAAGGGATGGTGTGGTGGTAGAGTGGTAATGGGGAATAACTTCTCGGTAGATAGCCATCCAAAACAAAATATGTTTTGGGTTTTTTTTTAATTATTTAAAAAAAAAACTTAAAAAAAAATCTGAGTTCTTGGCATGTTATAAAGGCACTGAATTTCTCTTAGGGTAATGAATCTTTGTCTGATTCTGAAATAGCCAGGAAATGCATCAGTGATATTAGAGCCTAGTAGTCATTGCATAATGTTTCTGAAAATATTGTTATTAAACAGAAGGGGGAGGCCTGACTGAGAGAGTTGTTACTGTGAAGGTCTTACAGGCCCCATGACTGATGAAATGAACTTGTCAAAGCAGTGACAAGATAATAATGAAGAACACTTGCGCTGAAGTGCTTTATCCTTTCAAATGCCCTTTTAATTAATTGATATTCTTTATATTGTCACTAGGTATTATTAAATGATTGTGCCTCGAAAATATGATGGAAGCATCTCAAGCTCTTTCCTTTATTTTATTTATTTATTTATTTTTGGTCTTTCACCTATATTTAGTTTGTCTATCTCTTCCTGTCTAAAGCATTTTTAGTGAAATGCTGCCTGGGTTATGAAACTCAGGTAACCAGCAGACACCTCCCAAGATGGCTCACTTATTTTCAGATGAAGCCTCTAATCCTGTTACATTTATGTGAAGGAACTGGAGGCTAGACACTGGGATGTGCATTAGAAACACCCTGTAAAGAAATGTTGGACCAGATCCTTGGCCCCATATTTGTCCCTTTTTTACTGTGATTTGGTGATGTAAAAGGACTGCAAAGTTAGTACAGTCAAGCAATGGGGAGTACCCCATTGTGGGGTTGTATCTGAGTGAAATAAAACTGGCACTCTCTTCTGGCCCAATATGACATAAAGGGTGCCTGGGTAGGAGGGCTGGATCATTGATCCTCTCTGATGGTTCCTGACCAGTGTGAACTGAACCAACTCCAAACAGTCCTAGGGATGAGGGAGCACAAAGGTGACAGAAAGCTGTTTTGCCAGCCTGCCTTCTCAGGGCCTCTCTGAGTGCAGGTCAGCTGTATGGATCCCTGTATATTTTGTTTCCTCTTAAACACACGCACGTATCAGGTGCTGATCCTTCTGTGGAAAAGCCAGCATAACTGTGATGGAGACTGCTAGAGTTTGTCTAATCTTTCTTCCAATTGAATTATGAGGAAAAATCTTCAAAGCATAGTGTTTAGGCTCCCCACCCCACCTAACCCCTCTCCTTTCATTTCCCAGGCACTGTTCTCATGAAAACAACAGTCCAGAGTCTGCTCTGAAGGTACTCCCTGAAGGGTTGGAGGGTACACTGACAAGCCTGAAACAACCATATCCAAGCCCTGCACATCAGTCGGGCTTATTTCTCTATATGTTAGTAGTTTACCCTCTCTCCTCATGTCCTAGTTCTATATACCCATAAACTCCCTCTTTCCCTGACCATGGTCCTGTATGCTGACTAAACCTGCTTTCCACCACCTCCTTCTTGATAGCCTTAATTATACCTGTAGGACGCCCCTCTCCCCTCCCACACCACGCCTTTCTATGTATGGTCATATCCTGTTTTTGGGGGCCTGAGGGCTTTGGTACAAGATCTTCTTTATTCCAGAGGATGGAAAGGGAGTGGTATTGCATCTTGGCCATGGTCAGTTTATGACCCTATGTTTATATTTCTCTTTAACAACTCTCTTCACCTCTCTTGCTTTCCCATCAACTTGGTTGGCCTTTCTTTGGCATCTGTTTTGAAAAGGAGTCAGAGCGTTCCATTATCTGTGCATTCATATATCACATCATCATTATTCCTTGAAACATTTTAATTGCATCCCTTATCTTTCCACAGGAATAAAGAAAAACACAGCTAATTGCAGACAGGCAGGAGGAACAGACTACCTCTCTGGAACTGTTTTAATTGATCTTGTGACTTGCCCTTCTCTCCATTTCTGTGTATACACCTAGCATACTGCTGTTTCCATTTCATGCATTTTATGAAGCAGGGTTATACCCTTGAAAGCTCACATGATAAATAAATGTGTTAGTGTTTAAAAGCACCACAGAACTCCTTGTTTGTTTTTCACTGTCTTTCTTTGTTCTTACGTGTAGCTCGGAGACTTTGACTTGCAGGTAGACCCAGAGTTCCAGAATCCTATCTCAGGCAGATGCACAGGCCTAAGTACTTACATAAACTTACACTATGTGTTAGGCTACAACTATATATCATAGACAGCTATTTCTTCTTGGTTTGTCAGTTATAACCAAGGTGGAATAAACCTTGTTCATCATTCACTACCTCTGAGCATCCAGGCCACAGAACACTAAGATTCTGCCTCCATACAACTTTTCATTGTCTCTGTAATCAATCAAGTGCATATGTGGTTTTTAAAAGTAGTTTATGTTGTCACACCATGAGGTCAAACTTCATCATAACTATGACAATTAATAGTGTTTGACCCTTGGCCTGATATCAGTTCAACATTTTGTTTAAACTGTGGTTGGACCCCATAATTCAGTCTGTGTACTGTAAGAGATTTGATTGGCCTTTCTTCTGCACAGCTCTCTGTTCAGTAGGACAGCCTAAAGTGCATTTCCCTGTGTGCTCTGGTGATAGTGTGTTTACATTTTACAGGCATTCTGTCCCGAATGAGATGCAAGGGAGTAGCTACATAGAAATTCCCTGAATTCACAGAAACAAACATTGCATGGATGTGTATGTGGTTGTGAATTTAGAAAAGATGTTATATGGAGACTGGGTGGCCTGCAGTACACAAACTTCACTTCAAGTGGTACAGACCCTTCAGGATTAAGAGATGATCTCTTAGGGATTGTTCCTTTACAATACAGTTTCACCAATAATCTGAGGTGGCATCTGTGATGAGGAAGATGGGTGAGCTTAGAATCAGAGGAACTCTCAATGGATCGAGGAAAGAGAGCAGGATAGCTTTAGCCATTTACTGCTGCATATGTGAAAAGACCCTTTGGTCTTAAAATACTAAGCCTCTAGCTTAAAAGAAGTCTGCCTTCAGACAGTGCCTCTTCCGTGAGTGCTCCATGGTAAGTAGGCTTGCATTCCTGTGCTGCTGATTGGAAAGCTTTGGTACCAGTGTCTGTTAGGTCTGTGCATGCACTGTCTTTCCTCGTGCTGCGCTATGAGGCTTGCCCGCACATAGACTAACCCTCCTCAACCGCCCTGGTTAGAATTGGAGCTATTCGCTGTTGGTTAAGATGGCACTCTGTTTGTTTTGGTGTAGTTTGTTAGGTAGCCTATTAATTGTAGAATTTTGGTTGTTTTTTACTCTGTTAATTTATCTCAAAATTACAAACAAAGAAAAAAAAATGCTCCTCTCCTCCTCCTTACCCCACTTTTCCCCTGCTGGGGATCTTTTCCCTTCCAGTGAGAGATGCCTGGTTCACCAAGCTTCAAGAAATGCTTCCCTTGCAAGAATGCCCATAACTTGTTCAGCTGCATTATCAGCTTAGAGGGAACACTGGGCAGTGTCATAATTTTTCTTTAATAAAATCATAAATTTCTAGCCCTTGGTCTAAAAAGTTGCAGAGAGAAGCAGGAAAACATGACCTGACTTTATCCTAAAGGCTCAAAACCCAGAAGTCAGAGAAAATAGCCCCCCCATTTATTACTTCTCTAAACATCTCTTTATTTTTAAGTGAGTTTTAATTATATATTTAAGCCAGACTTGTGACTATTTTTGATGTTTAGAGTAGGCAATACTGAATGTGTCATGGTGATGTTTCATCAACCTCACAGCCAAATGGACAGGAGCATCTGGAGGTACTCTTCTTTGTGGTTCTGGTTTTCTGTTCAAGATGGGCACACAATTTTACAAGTTTAATAATTTCTTAGATCAAGTTTTTGTTAAATTGAAAATTCAGCGAGAGAGATGCTATTTTTGGATGATATCAAGAAATAAATTCAGGTCCTCTCTCACCTTAAAGCACTGGATTCCAATTGTCTAATGTATGTTATTTCCTTTATGCTGCCTGACTCTCTCCTTTTCCATCTTGTTTTAAGATATGTATTCATACATTCCTCATTGCTTTGCAGGTGATCTAAGTAATGAAACTCAGGTACTGTTTGAGGATGAGAGGAAGAAACAAGGGACCTTTGGCCTCCTCTCGGGTACCCTGATGTAAAAGAAACAAGGAGTCTTGTGGCACTTTTAAAAGCTAATAAATAAATAAATTTGTTAGTCTTTAAAAGTGCTACAGGATTCCTTGTTTGTTTCGCTATACTAGACCCACATGGCCACAGTTACTTTCCTCTTTGCCATGCTTTGGGACTGGAGGTCTGCCTGCAATCAATGACAATAGGGCTTATTTACAGTGCAGAAGGAAGGACAAAAAACTTCTTTAATGTGTTGATTGATGGCAATTAACCCTAAAAACCCAGTATTTCCATATGAGCGCTAGCCTGGGGTCTTCTCTCTCAGGTATAATAGATCGTTATCTGCACAGAGAAGTTTGCTCAAAAAGACATCCCCGAAGACTGAAAAGTCTTGTTAAATGCAGAAGGAAAAAAGTTCTTTAATATCTCAAACACCTTCTGGAGATGCTGATGTAAATTCAAAGAGAAGGTCCTGTTTTGTAAAGGGCGGGGATGTGACATTCTCTTAACTTTGTCCCCGTTTGCTTGATGGAGGCTGGTTCCATAAGTTTTATCTCAACACTTGCCCATTCTCTTCCCCTCAGGGAGCAGTTGTGGGAAGGTGGCTACTTAAGAGTTACCGTAAACCAACACTGCCTGTCTGAATTCCCTTCCCCCTTCCCTGACCAGCCAGAGCTGCTCCCTAGATCCACAGCTTGAAAAAGCTCCCTGCTTCCTTACTCCAACTGGCTGTGTGGGATCTCCCAAAAGCGTGAGGCCCCCCAAAGCGCAGGGCCTAGAGTGGTTGCCCCTCCTGCCCCCCCTTAAGGACGGCCCTGGTCCCCAGGCGCATGTGTGTCATCTCTGCAGCCATGTACATTTAAGAGCTTGGAATCAAACAGTCAGCTGACCCCTCTCCTAATTCATTTAAGAAGTGAGAAAGAAGCCCTTAAAGTGAGTCCTGAGATAGCCATTAGGTTAAGTTACATCCAAAATTATTCCTAAGCTAACCTCTCCATTTCACACAAATCATTTCATTCACTGTCCAGCATTCTACCCCAGGCCTCACCCTCCTCCCCTATACTTCAGAGTTCTCATTTGATTCTGTGATAGAGAGAGAACTGAGGTTGGTTAGCCAGTCTTCACTGGCTAGCCTCATGATGTGGCAAGGGTGGGGGCTGGGGGAAGACAGTGCTTATGTAGTCCTAACAGACACTACTACCAAAGGTCTCTGAGCAGTTCAGGGAAGCAAGTATACATAGCTTGAGGAACTATTGTTACTGCAGAAGAGGAGTAAAAATGTCTTCCTGTTTTGTACAAAAGTCATCTGTATTTATGTGGAAAGCACTTCAGGTCTTAAGATTTGTCATTATAGTCTTGATTTTGTTTACAAAATCAGTTGTTTGAATTACAGACCAGTCAGCTTAACTTCTGTACCAAGAAAAATGATGGAGCAAATAAGTAATGAATCAATTTGCAAACATCTAGATGATGACAAGGTGTTAAGTGATTGTCAGCATGAATTTGTCAAGAACACATTGTGTCAAACGAACCTGTTAGCTTTCTATGATGGGGTAAGAAGCCTTGTGTATACAGTAGATGTGGTAGATGTGATATATCTAGACTTCAGTAAGGCTTTTGATATGGTCTTGCATCACTTTCTCATTAACAAACAAGGGAAGTACCATCTAGATGGAGTTACTACAGGAAGGAAGCATAACTGGTTGGATTACCATTCCCAGAGAGTAATCACTAGCTTACAGTCATGCTGGAAGTGCATAGCAAGAGGAGTACTGCAGGGATTGGTTCTGCTCAATATTTTAATTGATGATTTAGATAATGGTAGTACATTTATGAAGTTTGTGGATGATACCAAGCTGGGAGGGGTTGCAAGTGGTTTGGAGGATAGGATCACAATTCAAAATGATTTGGAGAAACTGGTGAAATAGTTTGAAGTAAATAGGGTGAAATTCAATAAGGACAAATGCATAGTACTCCTCTTAGGAAGGAACAGTCCATTTCACGTATACAAAATGGGTGATGACTGCCTAGGAAGGACTACTACAGAAAGGGATCTGGGTGTCATAGTGGACCCCAAGCTAAGTATGAGTCAATAGTATAACACTGTTGTCCAAAAAACAAACAAAAAAACCCCCCCCAAAACCATTCTGGGATGTATTAACAGGATTCTTGTCAGAAAGACCTGAGAAATAATTCTTCCGCTCTACTCCCCTGATAATTCTTCTGCTCTGCTCCACTCCGATGAGGCCTCAGCTGTATTATTGTGTCCAGTTTTGGGTGTCTTGTGTTAGGAAAGATGTGGAGGAATTGGAGAGCGTCCAGAGAAGAGGTCTGAAACACTTGACTTACAAGAGAAGATTAGACCTAGGTTTGTTTGTTCTGGAAAAGAGGGGACATAACAGTTTTCAAGCACCTAAAAGGTTGTTATGAGGAGGAGGTAGAGAAATTGTTCTCCTTAATTACCGATGAAAGGAGAAGAAACAGCGAGTTTAAATTGCAGGAAGGGAGGTTTAGGTCGGACATTAGGAAAAAATTCCTATCTATCAGGGCAGGGGCGTCGCTGGTGCTGGGCACCCAGGTCACGTGCCGTGAATCCCACTGCTGGTGCCCCAGGTCTGGTGCCCCCTCCCCCCCCCTCCCACTGCGGCAGCCCCATCCCCAGCTGGGGGTCCAGGGCTCAACCGTGGAGGCCGCTCCTGGCCCTGTACCCGGGGGGGGGGGGATCCGGGGTCTAGCTGCCCGCGGCCATGGCAGCCCAATCCCCGGGGGGGATGCGGAGCCCAGCCACCTACGACTGTGGCAGCCCCGTCCCTGGCTGGTGATGTGGGGCTCGGCCACCTGCGGCCGCTTCCATCCCTGTCTCCGGCTGGGGATGCTGGCCCAGCCGCCCACGGTGGCATGCGGCGGCTTCTGGCCCTGTCACCAGCCAGGGGCGGGGCCTGCGGGCCAGGGGTGGGGCCTGGGGCCGTTCCCCGGATCCCTCCCTGGGGCAGCAATGCCCCTGTATCAGGGTGATTAACTACTGGAATAAATTGCCTAGGTAAGTTGCGGAGTCTTCATCACTGAAAATTTTTAAGAACAGGTTAGACAAACAACTGTCAGGGATGATTTAAGATGGTACTTGGTCCTGCCATGAATACAAGGGACTGGACTTGATGACCTCTCATGATCCCTTCCAGTTCTACGGTTCTATGCATGGGGGCCCCCACAGCTGTTAAAATGTAGGGCCAAGATGATCTGAGACTACTCTTGTTAAATCATTGTAGCACGATTGCAAGATGGCTAGATTTGTCAAATTGTGTTACTCAACCACCTACACCAGTCAGAAGTGACCAAGAGTACATTGGTATTTCATTAGTATCAAAAGAAGGAAAGAGGTATATTGCATGATTCTCATTTCACATCAGAGCTGAAAAGTTGAGTACCACCATGTTTAAACGGAGAGAGAAATCTGTTACATATTTAAGAATGAAGGAATTGCCTCACTTGATCAGACCAGTGGTCTCCCTAGTCCAGTGTCATCCTTAGTCCAGTGTCATTTTCACCAGTGGCCAATGCTAATTGTTTCAGAGGAAGAAGAAATAAGCATCAGACCAGATAGCTGTGGGATAACCAGGGAAGCTGCCTCTTATGCATTGAAGCACGGTTTATATTCCTTCTAAAACTGTGTAGTTTTAGTTTAAATTGTCATAGAATTATAGAAGATTAGGGCTGGGGGGCTCCAGGAGGTCAAAGAAGGACCAACCCAAAGTAAATCATCACAGCTAGGGTTTTGTCAAGCTGTGCCTTAACTTCCAAGGACAGAGATTCTACCACTTCTTTAGGTAATGTGTTCCAGTGTTTCACCCCCTCCCCAATTAAAATGGTTCTCCATATATCCAACCTAGAGCATCCCACTACAATTTAAGATCATTGCTTCTAATTCTGTAGTATGTTGAGATCAGCATAGTTCCATTGTTCCTGGGAACCCCTTTTCAGGTAGTTAAAGGCTGCTATCAAGCCTCTCCCCTTCTCTTCTGGCAGACTAAACAAGCCTAGTTCTCTCAGCATCTGTAAGGCTTAGGTTACAGTGAGGGAACAAGTCAACATAATGGCAGTTAACTCACCCTCCAGCTGTGTGCTTACACACTCACGAGGGAAAATTTGCATTAAGGGGTGCTGGAAGTCAGCATTGTAACTCCACATCTGCAAGAGGTGTAGCTTTCTGTTCGACCTTAACAAATCAGGTCTACGTGAATGTGTACGAATCACAGACTTCAATGGGCTGGAGGACCTGTCCCAGATTTCTGCTGCAGCTACACCTTTTGCCATATCACCATAAAGCCCCGCACCCCTGCCTGCATCCGCTGGAAGGTCCAATTGCCATTTTCTGTCTAGGCACTGGGGAGAGCTTAGCAAACCTGCCCCAGCATGGTGAGGAGTCTCTCTGGGTGTGTGGCATCAGCCTGTGGTACAAGGAGAGTCTCCCCCCCCCCCGTGTGTGTGTGTGTGTGTGTGTGTGTGTGTGTGAGAGAGAGAGACACAGAGAGAGAGAGAGACGTACACAGGCACCAAGCGACTAGTTACCAGCAGGGGTCCTGGGACTCTGTGTCTGCATCTGGCTGAGGGCTCCCCTCCCTCCTGACTCTGTGATCCACTCCTCACCACCAGAGACCCTGGAGCTCAACACCTGGCTCTGGGCTTACCCACCCCCCTATCCCTCCCCGAGCCCAGCAACTGCTGCCACCCTAGCTCTTCCCCTCCCTGTTGGGGCCACTACGTTCTGCAGTGCTGCCTGGGCTGGAGAGGGAGGGGTTAAATTTTCTTCTGCCTTGGTTAGGTGAAGCAGCCCCAGCTGGCAGCTCTTCTCACCCTGCTAGGCAGACAGGGCAGGAAAAGCACTTCCTGTTTCTCTGTGAGAAGGGGAGAGGAGGGGGAAGTTGCATCATGGTAGGATAGCTGATTTCCCATAAGCCCCAGTTCTTCCTTGCACTGTGGGACACCTACCCACAATACAATGCTTCAAAAATGGGAGTAACAGACAGCAGTGGGGACACAAGATGCCATTGCATGGAGTGAAGTGTGGCCATTCAGCTTTGGTTTTGTTATGTAGACTTTTCAGTGTTGACACTGGATGGTGCCCAAGCGTGGACATACCCTATGTCCAGTGCCCCAGCCTCCTAATCTTTGTCACTGCCCTCCTCTGGACTTTTTCCAATTCATCAACATAGGCTAACCCTTCTTTAGTTTCTTATCAACCACCCTGGCTAGAATTGGAGCTATTTGCTGTCTGTTAAGATGACACTCAGTTTGCTTTGGTGTAGTTCATTTGGCAGTCTGTTAATGGCATAGTTTTGTTTGTTCTTTATCCTGTGTTGTTTTATCTCAAAATTTTTTAAAAAAAAAAGCTCCCCTCCCCCTACCTCTAGCTAGTTTTCTGTCCATCTTGTAGTCCATATCTTGTAGTCCATTCCAACCCCAAGCTTCTTTAACTTGCTGATATGAATAGTGTGGAGGACTGGACCTTTTGTCTGCACAAACTGATTCTAAACTGCAGACCTTGAAAGCCTCTAGAGCTTTGCTAAAATCTCTGGGCCTTCACACTCTGGTGTTTCAGAGGAAGTCCTTCAGATCTCAGCCCATGCCCTGTCCATACCAGTGACATCAGGACTATGACCACAGAAGAGGCTGGGATGGGTGGAGAAACAACCAATGCCCTTCTGGTCATAGCCAGGGCAACTCACGTCAGCCCTCTGGCTCGAAGAACTTATGAGGGTGCCCCTGAGGTCGACATACCAGTTGCTGTGATGGATCCTTTCCATCCTCCCTTACCAACAGACTATCCCTGTTCTACTGTGCCTTGTCCCGAATCACATCAGACCAATGGGTGCTTTTGTGTGGTGCAGCAAGGCTACTCCCTCCAGTCTCCTCCTTTCACCCCTCTCATCCACCCCCTTCTTCATCTCTCTTCAGGGACCCCTCTCATGAATATCTACTGTCCCAGAAGATGCAGACAAGGGAACAGTAGAAAATGTGTCTCAAGAGCTAAGGGGAAGGGTTTTTTGTTTTTTTTTTTTTTTCCTCGCTATTTCCTAACCCAAGGTGAAGGGTGGTCTTCAGCCCATCCTCAATCTGTGGCACTTGAACCATTTCCTTCGCAAGCTTTCTTTTCGGATGCTCTTGCTTTAGCCTGAATAATCCCCTTCCTGGATCCAGGAGACTGGTATGCAGCCCTCGATTTTCAGAATGCTTACTTCCATATATCACTCACACCCTGCCAGAGGAGACTGTTGTGAATCATAGTGGGGGACAGCCTTAAGTTTAAGGTGCTTCCCTTTGGCCTGGCAGCAGTGCCCCACGTTTTTATAAAGTGCCTAACAGTGGTTGCGGCCTTCCTCAGACACCTGCAAATTCAAATGTTCCCATACCTGGATTATTGGTTAATAAGCAGTTGCTCCAGAGAAGAGGTAACTCATCACCAATGTTCCCTCTAAGCTGCGCTGGCGCGCTGCAGCGCAGCCCGCCACAGCCACCAGCGCAGGGAAAGCTGCCGGCAGCGCACAGCTGGCAGCCGGAGTTCTTCAGTAGAGCTCCTGTGGAGCAGGGAGTTTTGAAAACTCCCGCCCAGAGAAGCTCTAATGGAGCATGCCCAGAAATTCTGGGCATGCTCCATTAGAGCTTCTCTGCCTCAGGAGCTGTGGCTGGGCCGTCGGGCTCCAGCCACGAGGTAAGTTTGTGGGCGCGGCGGGGAGCGGGCCCGTGGGGGGGGGGACGGCCAGGAGCGGGAGGGCCACCGGGAGCAGGCCCGCGGGGGGGGCGGCTGCCGGGAACAGGGGTGGGGGAGCCGCCGGGAGTGGGCCTGCGGGGGCGGGGGGGACTGCCGGGGGCAGGGAGCGGGGGAGGCGGCCGGGAGCGGGCCCGTGGGGGCTGCTGGGAGTGGGGGGGGGCAGCGGGGAGCAGGCCTGTGGGGGCCACCGGGAGTGGGCCTGTGGGGGGGGGGGTCGCAGGGAGTGGGAGGGCCACTGGGGCGGGAAGCGGGGGGGGCAGCCAGGAGCAGGCCCGTGGGGGCCGCTGGGAGCAGGGAGGTGGTCGGGAGCAGGCCCGCAGGGGTGGGGGGGCAGCTGGGGGCGGCCAGAAGCGGGCGCGTGGGGGGGCACCGCAGCAAGCCCGCGGGGGGAGGGGCCAGCGCAGCGAGCAACATGAGTTGCTCAGCTGCCAGCGCCTCTTAGAGGGAACATTGCTCATCACATGTGGATTATTCAGGACACTTTCGACCAATTGGGCCTCATGGTCATCGTGCAGAAGTCTACACTGACCCCTACACAGAGAATTGAATTTATAGGGGTCCTGTTAGATTCAGGTGTGCCAAAGGGCTTCCCTTCGTCAGTCTTGTTTCTGACAATCAAGGGCATTATAAAAGATCTTCAGAGATACCCGCTCACCACAGCAGAGACAATG
Organism: Podocnemis expansa; assembly: GCA_007922195.1. Classification (NCBI taxonomy): domain Eukaryota; kingdom Metazoa; phylum Chordata; order Testudines; family Podocnemididae; genus Podocnemis; species Podocnemis expansa. Next base: position 35,220,342 of record ML681989.1, on the reverse strand, counting down.
CCTGAGATTGCTGGGTCACATGGCAGCCTACACCTATGTGGTGAAACATGCTGAGCTCCGCTTACACACACTACGAATGTTGATATCAATATATCAGCCTGCCCATAATGATCTCGATGCTATGGTCATGGTCCCTACGAAGGTGCTGAAGACATTGGATTGTGGTGCCTTGAACCCAACATCTGCAGTGGCCTTCTGTTTCAGATGCCCCAGTCCTAAGTTCACCTGGCGACAGATGCTCAGACCTGGGATAGGATGAACGCCTGAGCTGTCTCAGGACCCTAGTGCTCTGGGGATATGATGACCTTCAACTCCACATCAAGGAGCTCAGAGCACTGTTCTTAGCCTGCCAAGCATTTCAAGACCACCTGATAGGCAAAGTGGTGTCAGTCCAGATGGACAATACATCCACAGTGTTTTATATCAACAGACAGGATGGTGCCCGCTCATCACTCTGTTGCAAAGCCCTTAACCTGTGAGAGTTCTGTATTCACCACTCAATTCACTTGGTCACCTCTTATCTTCCTGTGTGCCAGAACCTGTTGGCGGACAGTCTCAGCAGGAAGTTCTTGACCCACAAATGGTCTCTAAAGTTGGAAACCCTGGGGAAATCTTCTGAAAGTGGAGTTTATCCCCAGATAGACCTTGTTGCCTTTGAGCATAACAAGAAATGCAAACTCTTTTGCTTGTTCAGAGGGTCCAGCTCGGGCTCAGTAGCGGATGCATTCGAGATCCAGTGAATGGTGGAGATGTTATGCCTTCTCCTTGACACCACTGATCCCAAGAGTGTTACTGAAAATCAAGCAGGACAGGGCCACAGTCATCCTGATAGCTTCAGCCTCAATAACATCAGTATACTACCCTGTTGAACCTCTCTATCTGGGATTTGGTAGAACTTCTCTTTGTGTCAGACCTGCTCTCCCAAGATGGTGGGAAGATGGTGCATGTGAACTTGAGATCCCTGCATGTCAGGGTGCGGAACCTCCTTGACTGATATAGGATGAATTCCAGTGTTCAGTAGTGGATCAGGAGGTATTATGTAGTAGAAGGAAACTGACTACTAGAGTTGTGTACAAGACCAAATGGACAAGATTTGGTATATGGGCAGCAGGGAAGGGGCTTGATCCAAAATCAACTCCAATCCCGAGTATTTGGGACTACGTGTGGTCCCTAAAGACTCAGGTCCTCTTGACCACCTCAGCCAGGGTTAATCTGGTAGCAGTTTTGGCATTCCATGAAGGGGCTAATTGTACCTTGTTTTTTTGAAACCCTATAGTTAAGTGCTCCTAAAGGGCCTAAACAGGTTGTTCCCTTCAGTGCACCCCCTGGTAGCTCAGTGGGATCTGAGTCTAGTCCTGTCATGGTTGACCGGCCCACCCTTCGAACCCCATGCGTTCTGCTTGCTACTTTACCTCTCATGGCAAGCAGCATTCCTGGTGGCCATCACTTCGGCAGATGGGTGTCAGAGATTCGTGCCTTTATGTCAGAACCTCTTTACACAGTCTTTTTTCAAGGACAAGGTTCAACTGTGTCTGCACCCAGCCTTCCAGCCGAAAGTGGTGTCGAGCTTCCATGCCAGCCAAGAGATCTTTTTGCCCGTTTCTACCCCACGCCGCATGCCTCAGAGGCAGCGTGTAGGCTACACACCTTAGATGTGCAATGAGCTTTAGCCTTTTATATTGAGAGGATGAAGGCATTTTGAAAATCCTCACAATTATTTGTGGTGATAGTGAACGGGATGAAAGGCGAACCTGTTTTGACACAATGCCTATTGGTCTGTATCATGGCATGCATTTGGGAATGCTACAAATTAGCCAACATCCTCCACTTATCAAGGTCCATTCGATAAGTGCTCAGGCATTATCAAGGGTGTTCATGGCCCACTTATCAATCATAGAGATATGCAAGGCGGCCACTTGGTCTTTGGTTCATACCTTTGCAGACCACCATGCAATCATCCAACGGGCATGGAATGACAAAGCAGTTGGGCAAATGGTGCTGCAATGCATGAGGCTGTAGTTTGAACCCTCCACCTGAGGTAAGGCTAGTGAATCACCTAACACGGAATGGACAGGAGCAATCACTCGAAGAAGAAGAAGAAGAAATAGTTACTTTCCTGTAAGAGTGTTCTTTGAGAAGTGTTGCTCCTGGCCATTCCATTTCCCTCCCTCCTTACTCCTCTTTTTAGAATATGTGGCAAGAAAGAACTGGGGAGAGTAGGGCTGGCTGAGCCTTACATAGAGCGTCATGATGGTGCCACTCCAGGGGGCTCCACAGACGGCCTTACGGGTACTCTAGGGGAAAAAGTTATCAGGCGATCAGCATATGCAGCGTGTACATACCTGACAAGGAATGGCCAGGAACAACACATCTTGAGGAACACTGGTTACAGGTTAGTATCAATTTCTTATAAAAACAACCTAGCCAAACAATTATATATTTACAGCCAATAAAAGGTGAATGGAAAAGAAAAATAAATGAGATCATAGGAAAAGCACTTCCCACACAGAGAGTATCTGTAGTAATGCAATCTGTGGGAGGGCTTAACCACTTGCAAGTATGTGCCTAGCTGCACTGTTTTTAATAGACTAGATTGATTAGAGCTACTGTGCTGCCATAGATTTGCTACTCAATCTGGCTTTGATACATCTACAAGTGCTTCTGTCACATCTGAGTTTGCTTTAGCCTGTTACAATATAGCATGGTCAGATGTTTTAAATCTGAACATCTAAACCGCTTCAGTTCTGTAATTGCTGATGCCTTTTTAAGTGCCTGGTTTCTCAAGCACATCAGATGTTTAGTTTACCAAGCTGGTAACTTGCTGTATTTTAACAACAGCTGGCAGCTTGAAGCTCAGACTCCAAAGAAATACCAAGCATGAATTGTTTATCAAAGTGGTTGTTAAGCCATTGACGTGCTAAATCTTTGTCTGTATATCTTAATTTTCTGCTTTATCCATTTTTGGATTCCTACTTTGATTTGATTAGAACTGAACTAATTAAGGAAAACTGTAATCAGATAGTCAAATAATTTAGTTAGCTAAATCTGAGTAACGCAGTAGAGAGTGGATGAGATAATTTCATACTATATATTGATTCCACAGTGAAGAGTCTGTCATAAGTATGTGTTGCATTTTGCTTCTGTGTTATGGTTTTACAGTCTTTAATATTGTTTGTTAATATCAATCCTTTTTCTCCAATAGTTATTTTTCAGTTATTTCAGGATAACTGTGGCTAATTTTGAAGGGCCAAATGTGTCCTTACTTCTAATTAATACTAATTTACTATGTGACAACACCTATTGAATTCAGTGGGACTGCCTGTGGAGTAAGATGTGTTTTTAAACTGACTCTGAATCTGTCCCCCAGTGAAGAAAATGCAAGCAAGATCTATTGCTTTTGAAAGATAAAAATCAGTATGAGAGGAGGATAGAATAGAATTTAGCACTGTTGGCAATGCTGCTTTTTTGTAGAAGTCTAAATCCTAATGCACCAAGAATACTCTGGGAGTTACTGAAACTGTCAAAGTAGCTGGGAAAAGAAATGGTGTTTCTTTGGGGCTGACTCTGACAGTAGAGTATTCTCTTGTGAATGGATACGGATGAGAGTACCACTGGGCAGGGAGCTTCCAAGTTATCCTACACAGTATTCATACCACAATTCAAGTATTCAATCATTCAATTATTAAAGGCAGGTTTGACATGGCCAAGACACTCTGGAGCATGGCCTCACCCCTTGTAGGCTGATGTCACATTCTCTACTCTTTTGGAGTAGGAGTGAGCAAGATCTTTTTCCCCACTCGCTCTTCTGCCTTCAAGGACTATAAAATGTAAAAGGTTTTTCTTCATGAACCAATCAACCCCCTCATCATCTTCAAGCTGCCTGCTCCTTTTCCTCAACTATGGTGGAGCAGGCTGAATGGACCTACTTTAAGGACATGTGATGCTCTATCTGAAACTAGACCTCAGGAAGGATGGGGAGTTCAGCCCTCTTTGTTCCCAGCCAGTGTGTCTTCCCTTTGTCTGGGGAGAGGGACTCGGAATCTGGAAGAATTGTTGGGGCTTTTGCATTACCATATCAGCCAAGACTCTCTGAGAAGCCTTCTTTCAGTACTTTCTACTCTTGGGGCTCAGGAAACTGAACTCTCTGCAATAATCAAGAGCTCTTAAAGGTTAAGTTTAAGTCTTCCTATTAGTCCCATGGCCTACCTCTGAAGAGAAGTGCACTGTGATACCATCCATTTCTTCTGTGGATATTTAGAAATTTTTTGTCAGAAGCTTTTCTGACTTCTTTATATCCCAGGAAGATGATGTTTTCTGGGATTTTCACTTTTATTTCAGTTATATATTGGTTAATGAGCACTGGACGTCAGGGACCTGAGCAGCTGGCTGAGACCCAAAAGGGTGCACTGTATTTATTTACCAAAAAAAAAAAAAAAAAAAAAAAAAAAAAAGGTCCAGAAGGTGTGTTTTTCCTAGCCGTGGAGCCTCCTAGAATAGTCTGTATTGTATGTGATATGTTCAGGAAGAGGTGCAGATGAAATGTCTTAGCCCTCATTTACACTTAAGGCTCTTCTCGGCAGCAGTTGACCAGCATTTATGCAAGGTATAATGCCTTGCATAAATTCCAGTGACTTCCTAAGCCTCCGGGACATACTAGGGAACCCCGACTAGAAATCCTTTGCAGTTGGCTTTCCCCTACGTCTCCTGGGGGGCCAGGACTTCTGGCACTGAGTTACAGGAGAGTGGCATCGAGTTCAGTCGTGCTGCTAAGCGCTCCCGGCATGCCAGGCTGACAGTGGCGATTTTGTCATCATCAGAATAGATATAGCCTTAGATTAAAAGAGAGAGGAAGTCACTGGGAAAGAAATTTTCCCTTATGACTACTGAAAGAACCATATTGTTGGTGGAACCTGATCAGCTTCCCATTGGATTTGTACGCACTTCAGAAAATCTAGGCTCTAACATACAATTCAGTGAAACTGGCAGGTGGTTGCCAGCTATATTTATGAAAAGACCTTTAGCACTAGGCTGTCAGCCTGCAGAAGGAATTGTGTTAAATTCTAATCACTGATTTACAAGTCTGGCAGCACATACTGCTCACATGGCATGTGATTTGAATAATGATGTGCCTACTCTTAATCTCATTAACCCTGATTTAATCCAGGATTTTATTGTATTAATGATTGCTAACTTTAATAGGACTGGTCATGCAAACAAGCAAACATTCCTGTAACTGTCTTCCTACAAATGTATTTTCATGAGTTTTGTTGTTGTTAAGAGGGGAAACATGCAACTTGTCTGAGAAGACCCCTTAAAACAGAGGGAACTGGAATTTTGCCTTCGTCTGCCTCTTGCTGTCAGTAGGATTTCACAGCTTGTTTTATGTTTGATAGATACAGTGGACTTTCCTTCATCTACATGACCAAAGGCTGTAGCTTTTTGAATTATTGGTTTAATAATGACATACACTTGAAGGCAACTCTGTCCAAAGAACAATAAGCTTTTAGCAGTATGCGTAATTCGTGCAAACATTTTCATGCCACAAAGCTGTGTGTTGTGGGTTTTTTTTTTGTTTGTTTTTTGTTTTTTTTTTTTTTAAAGAGTAGTGACTGCTATGGTAATTTGCATGTCTTTTCTGGATTGGCAAGGAAAATAAATATTTGGGCTGTCATTTTGACTTTTTAAAAAACATCAGTATTTGAAAGTTTAAGTAGTTTTTGTTTTATGTAGTGATTTTACTTTATTTGTCTCTTTGCCGGAGGTCATATTAAGAAGAAAAAAACTTTCACCAAAAATTTTTTTCCTGTGGTTCTAAACTGAGGACTTGAGGCACTGAGTGGCTCAGTTACTGCTTTCATTAGAAAATCCTGCTGTAAGGGATTGTCTAGTGTGAGTGGATTCTGTACAGAGGATTTGTGTTTCTTGTTGTTCACTGAACCTGCATGTGTCATTGGAGATGCTTTATCTTTTGTTACTTAATACACTGCACTTTACCATAATGTCTGCATTTTCCTGTGTTCAAGCATGTTATTTTTAGTATCAGTTTCTTTGCTTCAGGTTGTGTGATTGTGAAAGAAGGAAGGAAGAACAAAGATGCAGCTTTTTCAGTTAATGTTCCAAGAAGCTTCTTGCATATCAGCCCTACTGTGTGGCCTCACAATGGAGCCTTTGCTATGCATTCAGGAGAAATATTTCTCCTAGACTAAATATAAAGACTAACTTTTTGGGCTATCTGCCTTTTATCCGTCCCTCAAAAACTGACATCTTATGTGTGAGGGAAGCACAATTATTTACACTACCTCTTAAATTTTGTAATTCTGTCTTTCATTGTTTCAAAATAGCCTTGCACTTTCTAAACAGGGAATGATTGGGCCTCCACTGCCCTGTTGCTTGTGTTCTGGAGCGTAAATAGAGATGCAGAAATAGAATTTCCTCTGTTCTGCTGTGATAGAACAGAATGGATGGAACTTTTGGTTCCTCTTCACAGCTGTCACAATTTGTGTAGGTGCAGTGGGTAACTGAAACCTTGTCTGCATTCTTGCCATGATCATGGTGAAGGACCAGGTTCTTTGACTCAGGGACAGTTGTGAAAGCCTGGCAGTCTCTCCAGTGCCATGAAGGTTGTGGGAGTGGGAAAGGGGCCTACTACTGGTTAATTCTTTTGCCTTAGTCAGGAGGGCTGATTGCCATCAGTCATACTTAGAGAATTCTGGCTGCTTCAAAGCTGGTGCCACATTCCCCTTGGTATAAAAGGGAGCAAGTTCTCTGCTGAGCATTAAAAAAGAGGAGTGAGTGCTTCAGTGTACATTGCTGGGGACTAGTAGATGGCTCAGCTGTAGTGAAAAAGCCATCACTCATTTTAGACTCCACTTTATGTCCAGCCAACACAAAGCCTTTGCAATCTATTTGCTCCTTTAAAAGATGGTTTTCAGTCTCATGATTGTGTTTCTATTATTTCTGTCTAAATCTGCATCAGAACTAAACTTGTCTTCACTTTTAAGACCTTTCATGCCCTATCCTTTTGCTACCTTTCATTGGTCATACATAATAACAAGTTGACTCCCACATCAAAGCCATAACGCTGATTTTTGGCACCCGGGCGCGTTCTGATCGGAACACATCCCCTCCTGTTAGCGGCGCTTAGAGCTGGTGCCACAAAAGCTGCCCCTTTAATAAAGCAGTTCCATTGAGCCGCTCTAGGCCACCCAGGGCTTTGCGCCATCAGCCCCGCCATAGTTACTGCTCTGTCCCACATCCATTTTGCCAGCAGTGTCCTCCTTTGTCGTCCATTTGGTAAATTTACAAACGAGCACCTTTCTGTTTTTTTCCATGCTGCCCCTTACACAAGGGATTTGCTCCTGTAAACATCTACAAAGCTGCTTCATTACCCTCCTTCAGAGTCTCCCTTAAAACTCCTTTTGCATAATGCCTATAAAAAACTTGACAAATGCTAGGCAGCTGATAGTTTGTGACCACTGCTTTCATTCTATCAGTTTTATGTTGTTGTTTCTCTGTTTTCCCTGTTTATCTGTAGCCATCTGTTTTGATTTTTTCTATCCAGAAGATCTTTATGATGAGATATAACGTAACACAACTGTTGCAGAAAAGGGAGGATGTGGGGTTTATTGATTGAAACTATAGTGACAGGGATACCTTGAAGACGGGAGATTTAAGGAGGAATAAAACATGATAGGTGCAAAGCAAAAAGTGGGGAAGGGGCAAGTAGAAGAATTTTAATGGTAGGTGGAGTAAGATTTATGTGGGGCCTTGGAGAGGAAGATGCACTGTTTGAATCTGATGTAAAAACCCAGAGGGGTTCAAACCTGGGCAGGGTGTAATGTGGTCAGAGTGCTTCAGCTCCTGGGTTTGTGGACAAGTTTGAGTAGGGAATGTTTTGAGGCATGCAGGAGAAGGTTTGACCAGACAGGATAAGTCTATAGCAATTAAGATAACTGTGTGCTCCAGTGATTCAGCAACATTTTATTCACTGTAAAATATGCTAACTGCAGGGCCAGATTAAGGCCAGGGCTACATGAGGGTGACAGCTCTGGGCTCTGGCTTAAAGGGGGCCCCTGCACTTCCCCCCACCTCCCAAATCTGGCCCTGGCTGGCTTCTACTGCCTCACCCACCTTTCACCTACTTGCTCTGTCTCCAGGCTGGGTGGTTTGCACCAGACCAGCCAGCCTGGGAGACAGGTCAGGCGTGCTGTGGACTGTGGCGTCTGGCCCATGGGCTTCTAGAGCCCCTGACTCCTAGCCCCTAGCACTGGCGGGGCAACACTGTAATGTGGGTCTCACATGAATGGGAAGCCCCACCCACCCTCTGGACTTGATCCAGGCCTGGCCAGCTATTGGAGATTTTCTCATTCTTTCCTACTCATTGCCATTTTATTAATATGTTGTAATTTGGACAGGAAAATAAAATATAGAGACCTCCTATACTTGCACTTAATCTAAATAATTAGTATCTGATATTAACTTGTTCCAGAGGCCTATGCATTTTCATGCCACTAGTTACTGCTTCTCAAGTAACTTCTTGGGAAGTACCAATAGCTTCATTAAGTAAAGAGCTACAGTAGAATAACACTAATTCTTTAATTAGAATTACACTAAGGTAGCTTAGCGTTAGTCATTTTGTCCTTTACAGAAATGCATTTATGCTAGGATATTACAATAATTTTAGGTCAGTTTATAGGTGACAAACCTTCCAACTTTACTGAGGCTATTACTATAACACAGTGCTAGAACTTCACATACATCTGTGCAACCAACAGACAGCACTTTGATCAAATGATGGATGGGGTCCAGTAATTTCTTTGCAACAGAGGAATAAAGTGAGTCAAAAAGCACTGAACTGAGTTCAAGCAGAAAGGACGGAGGCACCTAAATGGAACAGACAGGCTGAAAAAAAGTTTGTAAATTTAGGAGAAGAAGGTCTTGAGCAAAGCAAGCAGGACATGAAACTAAGCTATGATAAAAAGATATCTCTGGATATAAGAGCATTGTGATGATTATAAAATGAGAGGGGAGGTACACCAGAGACTTATCTGCTTCAAAGATAGAAGCCAAAGCTTAGTATCTCTGTTCATGTAACACGCTAGCTGAATTGTTGTCTCTCTCTTTCTAGTGGCCAGTACACACAAGAGCTAACTGCTATAAAGATGGGCTGATGGAGTTCCTTTTCTATTTCAAACTGAGTCTGTGCTAGTTCTTAGTTCTTTCCCCATTGACAATGCCTTATGGATGGTAGTTGCATGTGTGTTTAATAACATAGAATGAATATGAAATAAGATCCATCAACTTAGTTGAAATTCTTAGAGTGATTGCTCCTGTCCATTCCAAGTTAAGTGTATACACTTTGTGTGCACGAATCGCTGGAAAGTTTTCCACTAGTGTACCAGTAGGGTCAGCTGTGGAGCCCCCTGGAGTGGCGCCTGCATGGTACTCTATATATAAGGCTCAGCTGACCCTAGCCTCTCCAGTTCCTTCTTACCGCCCCGATGGTCGCTGGAACAAGTGCTGGCTTTGGCTAAATGCTGCTTGTATTCATAACATTTAGCTTAACTATAGCTTAGTATTATTAGTTTAGTGGAATAGTTAAGTCAAGTTGTTTAGTTTTGTAGACCATGTTTGTTTGTCCCTGAGAAGGGATGCTGATTGCCCACTAGAGCATGCCAGGCTTCAAGATGTGAGTTCATAAGAAGCCCACGTAATTGGATAACCCACATTCCACCTGCTTCAAGTGTCTCGGTCAATCCCACATCCCAGAGAAGTGCAAGATCTGCATGAGCCTTCGCCCCTGGACCCAAAAAGACAGGGAGCAGAGACTAAAGCCCCTTCTGATGGAGGATGCCTTCTGCCTAGTGGAGCTGGGGGAGTGAGGGTCCAGCAAGGCACTGTTAGTGCAGAGTGCTCTGGCATACACAAGAAAGGTGCCCCATCTGAAGGACTCAGTGCAGGAGCTACGGCGCTATCATTCCCTGGCATCGAGCAAGGTCCTGAGTGCCCACTGGCATTGTTCACATTCACTTTTGCTGCAGAACTAGATGAAGACAGAGGGAGGATGGTCTCCTGCCTGTAAATCAGTTAAGATCAGTAGTGGAGTGCAGTTGTGTTGGGCTACTCCAGCATGGCACAGCAGACCATGGCACTGTTGATTTTGGTCCTGCAGAGCTATCAGTTGAGTCCAGTGCCAATATCTTCTCTAAGAAGGGACATCCTGGAGGAGGATCTACAGCTCTCCTCCACACCAGAGACCTTCAGAGCCGCAAATGAGCTGATGGAACAGACTGCCCCAGCTGCTCAGAAGCATCCTCCAGCTTCTGTTCCCAAGAAGTCAGTGGTACCATTTAGAAGGAAGCTGATTTTAATCCAGCCACAGTCTCCATGGCAGTAGTCTCAGGCACTGACCACAGCACTGATCAGATCCAGGCCTGCCCACCGCAACAGCCAGAACAGATAGAAGTTACTCAAGGTCAGAGAGCTTCTTGGCACCGCTTCCCAGTACCACTCTCTGATAGTGACTGAGAGCCATGATGAGTTTTGACATGGCATCTGGACCACCCTCTTCTTCTTCGAGTGATTGCTCCTGTCCATTCCACAGTAGGTGTACATGTGTTGCATGCACGGATAGCCAGTTTTTTTTCCCCTAGAGTATCCGTAGGGTCAGCTGTGGCACCCCCTGGAGTGGCGCCGCTACGGCTTGCTATATGAGGCACAGCTGACCCACCCCTCTTCAGTTCCTTCTTACTGCCATGACGGTAGCTGGAGTTCTTGCCTGCCTTCAGGCAGTCTCTCCTTCATTGACTATAGTCTTAACTACCCATGAATTGAGCAGTTAGGTAGCTTTTTAAGGAGTACTACTGATCTTCGGGTCAGGGCATGCCAGGCTTCAAGACTTGCAAGTCTTACCAGAAGCCCATGCCGCTGGATGACCCACATCACTCTTGTTTGAGGTGCTTGGGAGAGGCACACCTCAAGGAGAAGTGTAAAATCTGTAGAAGTTTCAAGCCACACACACAGGTGGAAAGGGAGCAAAGACTATAGTTTCTCATGATGGAGGAAGCCCTTAGACCGACTTCCAGAGAGGGCTCCAGCATGGCACAGTCTGTGAGCAGGGCTCCGGCTGCACCAGGGCACTGGGAATTGTCGGGTGACCCGTGGCACCAAGCTGTTGGGTTCAGTGGCATCGTCCTCAACTCCTGCTACTTCCAAGGCTCCATCAGGGCATTGATGGCACTGATCCCTGTCCCCATAGGCATAGAAGACGACAACAACTAGCAAAGGGGGTTCACCTGGGAGGTCGAGTAGGAGCAGTCCTAAGGTGCTGCAGCCTGAGGTGCAGTAACCAACAGTACTGTCGAGACTAGCTCGGGTGGAGCAGTTGACGCCGGTATCCATGCCCTCCCTGACACAGGACATCCTGGGAGAAGATGTGCTCCTCCCTTTGATGTCTGAAACATTTGAGGCAGTGCGTGACCTCATTGAGCAGATGGCACCACTTGCCTCAGGCTTGATTCCATCTCCAGCACCTGGGTCAGGGCCATAGAGAGGCAAACCTTCACGGGTATACCCAGTTTCAACATACTCCTTGGCACCAAGATTTCAGTCATCTTTTGTGTTCAAGTAAAGGATTCTCGGTCAACGACAACAGCGCTGACATGGCCCCAGTCCCTGGTGCCATCAACCATTGTCATGGACACAGGAGTGCCTTGGTACCATTTGCCAGCAAGGGCTAGGAGTTTTCGTCATTCTCCAGTACCGTTGGGAGCATCCAGGGACTGACGCCGACGGCACCATCCCGAGACATCCTCTGGTACTGTGCTGCCATGGTCCCCCGGGAGTGGCCCTTCATTGGACTCAGATGAGGCTTTGTTGGTATCCAGTGCTAGTAGGTCCAGGAGTAGACGATCAGCTCCATATCCCACTCAGTGGCATCCTTATTGGCCTGTTCCTTCACAGTGGTCTTTTTGGACCCCTTGGGCCTTCCATCAAGAAAAAAGGACCTAGGATGAGGAGATCCCATTCGATGGCAAGCTCTTGCCCCCAGCCTTCCTGCATGGTCAGTGTGCCCCCAGAGATGGGGGACTTCTCAGAGGTGGAGTCCACTGTAAGATCCCAGGTCCCAATGGCAGAACTGTGGGGAGAGTCAGAGCCTGAAATTAGGCCATCTGATATTTTGGGGGAGTCATTGTCATCCCTTCCCGTATGAGGCAGTTGTGGGGGCAAAGCCTGAGCCTATTCCTGATGATAGTAGAGTGTACCAAGAGCTTCTGCGGAGAGTTGCCTGGGGCTAAGGTCTGCCGGCAGAAGAGATAATGGAGGATGCAGACCCTGTGGTTGATATTCTGGTTCCAGAAGGCCCCTCTTGAGTAGCCCTGCCACTCATCAAGACCATCCAAACTACCATAAAGTCCATGTGGCATACCCCAGTCTCTATTCTTGCCACGGCCAAAAAAGTAGAGAGGAAGTATTTTGTGCCTTCAAAAGGGTATGAACACTTTTACACGCACCTGGCAGCTGAATCTCTTGTGGTGGCAGCGGGTAATGAGAAGGAGAGGTAGGGCCATCAAGGGCCGATCCGTAAGTCTAAAGAAGCGAAGAAGCTAGAATCATTCAGCTGAAAAATTTACTCTACAGGAGGGCTCCAAGTCCGGATTGCTAATCAACAGACGATTCTTAGCCGTTACATGTTCAACGCATGGTCCTCCTTAGAGAAATTTTCAGAGAAGTTGGATCAGAGTTCGAGGTCTGAGTTGTCAGCTTCCATTAGGGAGGGCAAGATAGTCTCCAAGGCTCTGTTGCAGTCTACTCTAAATGCTGCGAACACGGTGGCCAGAGCAATGGTCTCTGGTGTCACCATGCACCACAGCTCTTGGTTACAAGCATCAGACCTGCCATTGGAAGTGCAGAATACCATCCAAGATCTTCCCTTTAAAGGCCCAGAGCTGTTTTCACAGCAGACAGCCTCCAAGTTCCAAACCCTCAAAGATGGAAGGGCCCTGTTAATGTCTCTAGGGTTGCACACCCCAGCATCCCAGAGAAAACCTTTGAAGACATTACCAGTGCCCTGGTCTTCTCATTGCCTGCATGATTATAATGAACGGTGCAGCCGGAACGGCCAAAAGAATAGTTATTGTCCCACTCTCTGGTCCCAGGGAGCCCCCCGTCAGTCTTTGGGCTCCAAAAAGAGCTTTTGAAGGTGTGCTCGGGGATGACGTATTAAGTCTGGATCCACTCCCACCGTTTTCCAACAGACTCTCCTGTTTTTATATGGCATGGTCCCAGATTACTTCCAATTCATGGGTGCTGCACAAGTTGCAACAGGGCTACTCCCTCCAATTCTCCTCTTTTTCTCCTTGCCACCTTCCTCATTCCCTGTCTCCTTTCAGGGACCCTTCTCACGACTCTCTGTTGGAGCAGGAGGTGCAAGCCTTCATGGACAAGGGTGCTGTAGAGGAAGTGCTGCAGGAACTCTGGGGAAAGGTTTCTTTCTACTCCCACTGTTTTTTGATTCCAAAGGCAAAGGGGGGGGGTCTTCGTCCCATCCTCGACCTCAGAGGCTTGAACCAATATCTGTGCAAGATACATTTTCGCATGGTTTCCCTTTCTTCAATAATTCTTTCTCTGGATCTGGAAGACTGGTATGCAGCCCTCAATCTTTAGGACACGTATTTCCATAATCCCCAGAGACAGAAGATTTCTGCAGTTTATAGTGGGTGGCAGGCATCTTCAGTTCTCCGTCCTGCTCTTTGGATTGGCAGCTGCTCCTTGAGTTTTCACAAAATGCCTAGCGGTGGTTGCAGCATTCCTCAGGTGTTCAAGGATTCAGGTGTACCCCTACCTGGATGATTGGTTGGTTTGCAGCCAGTTGAAAGGCGAGGTCACTTGCTACCTGCATGTGATATAGGACACCTTCCAGCACCTAGGTCTACTGGTCAATGTTCAAAAGTCCACTCGTTCCCACACAAAGGACAGAATTTATAGGAGCCCTGTTGGAATTGATACTAGCGAAAGCATCCCTCCCTCAGTTGCCAATTCAAGAATATCAGGTTCCTTGTGAAGGACTTGCAGAGGTTTCTGTTCACATCGATCCAGTCTTGCCTAGGGCTGCTTTGGACGCATCAGACTAGGGGTGGGGAGCACATCTTGGCCACCTCAAAACCCAAGGACTTTGGAAAGACAGTGAATTGAACCTTCATATCAATGTAAACGAACTTCAGTCAGTCCATCTGGCCTGCCAGGCATTCTTAGACAAGCTGAAGAGCAGAGTGGTGTCGGTTCAAACGGACAATACAGCCATGATGTACTACATCAACTGGCAGGGAGGGGCTCGCTCTGCTCCACTTTGTGGCAAAGCCCTCAGCCTATGGGATTTCTGCATTTGCCATTCAATTCACCTGGTGGCTTCATATCTTCCCAGTCAGCACAATTTCCTAGCAAATTCTCTGAGAAGGGAATTCACTGTGCATGAGTGGTTCCTCAAATGAGAAGTGTTGAAACCCATTTCCCAACTGTGGGGGCTATCCCCAAGTGGATCTCTTTGCATCCAGTCAGAACAAGAAGTGCAAGGAGTTCTGTTCATTCAGGGGACAAAGTCTGGGGTCAATTGCACATGCCTTCAAGATATCGTGGATGGGGAAGACCTGCTATGCTTTTCCCCCGACCCCATTGATCTTGAGAGTTCGTTTGAAAATCAAGCAAGACCAGACTTCAATCATCCTTGTGACTCCAGCATGGCCAAGACAGCATTGGTATGCAACCCTACTGCATCTCTCGGTCAGGGACTCGATAGAGTTGCTGATGCTTCCGGATCTGCTCTTTCAGGACCAAGGGAGCATGTGTCACCTGGATCTGAGTTTGCTACATCTCTGCACGTGGAACCTCCATGGCTGAAGGGCAGAGAGTTGCCGTGTTCCACCCATGTCCAGGAAGTGTTATTTAACAGCAGGAAGCTTTCTACGAGGATGCTGTATGAAGCCACGTGGGCCAAGTTTGTTGCTTGGTCAAACAGCAGGAGTCTCGAGCCACATCGGGCTTCAGTTCTGACCATCTTGGACTTTCTTTGGCATCTAAAATGCCAAGGTCTCTTCTTGCTCAATCAGTCATTTTGGCGGCAATTTTGGCATTCCACAAGAGTGCGGGCAAGGCTTCAATCTTCTCAGACCCTCTGGTGAAGCGCTTCCTAAAATGCCTGGAGAGGCTCTACCTGACAGTTCACCCCCCCTCCCCCCCCCGATAGGTCAGTGGGACGTCAGTTTGGTCCTGTCGAAATTCACAGGGCCCTCATTTGAACTGCTCGCCTCCTGCTTGCTCTTCCTTCTCTCATGGAAGGTGGCCTTCTTAGCGGCCATAACGTTGGCTAGGGGAGTTTTGGGGAGTCGGGCGTTAATGGTCTCTCCACCCTATACCATCTTTTTCAAGGACAAGGTCCAATTGCGTCCTTAGCCAGCTTTCCATCCTAAGGTGGTTTCTCAGTTCCATTGTAATCAGGAGATCGTCTTACCCATTTTTTTACCTGAAGCCCTATGCCTTGGAGAGGGAAAGATGACCACTCACTGGATGTTTGCCATTCTTTGGCCTTTTACATAGGGGACAAAGCCTTTTAGAAAGACATCTCAGCTATTTGTAACAGCGGCGGACAGGATGAGAGGGGAACCTCTCTCATCACAGCTTCTCTCCTTCTGGATAGTTTTCGTGCATGCATGAGTGTTATAACTTGTCTAAGGTTGACTCACCAGTGATCAAAGCTCACTCTACAAGAGCTTGAGCCTCCTCAACTACCTTCTTGAGTGGAGTGCTGTTAGTGGAAATCTGTAAAGCAGCTACATGGTCATCTGCTGACACATTTATGGAGCATTATGCGATTGCTCGGCAAGCTCAGGATGATGCTGCGGTGGGAAGAGCCATTCTGCAATCTGCACCTATGATTCCGACCCACCGCCAGAGATAGGGCTAGTGATTCACCTACTGTGGAAAGGACAGGAGCAATCACTCGAATAAAAAGAAGAGGTTACTCACCTGTAACTGATGTTTTTCGAGATGTGTTGCTCCTGGCCTTTCCACTTTCCTCCCTCCTGCTCTGCGGAATAGTGGCTAGAAGGAACTAAGGAGGGGCAGGTCGGCTGTGCCTCATATAACAAGCCGTAGCAGTGCCACTCCAGGGGACGCCCCAGCCAACCCTACAGGTACGCTAGGACAGTGGTTCCCAACATTTTCTCTGCTGTGGCACACCTTGCTACCTTTAATTTGAGGCACACTGCCATATAGTTTCCAAATGAAGTCATGAATCTTCATGAGCCACTGAGCCAATCCAGAGCTTTTTGAGTAGTTTTTCAAATAATTTTGTGGCACACTTGCTCAGACCTGATGGCACACCTGATGTGCGTACGCCTACTGTGGAATGGCCAGGAGCAACACATCTCAAAAAACACCAGTTACAGGTGAGTAACCTCTTCTTCCACTGTCTCAATGGCAGTTTGCTGCACAAATGGCCCTTCTGGACTCCCTGGGCTTACCATCAGGCCCAAGGGTCAAGGACTGACAGACCATACTCAATCACAAGCTCTAGGCTGCAGCCTTTATAGTCCAACCTGGACATTTGGCTGGTGAGCAGACATTCCAGCATGGAAGTGGAAGGACATCTGTAAGTGATCCAGGCCACCTTCAGTTGTTTAGGACTCTTGATCAATATACGAAAGTAAAAATTGATTCCAACTCAGAGGATCAGGTTTATAGGAGCACTCGTAGACTCCAGAGAAGCAAGGGCCTTCCTGCCACAGTCATGCTTCTGGGACGTCAGCGATCTTATTCAAGATCTGTAATGGTACGCTCTTAATACAGTCCAGACTTGTCTGAAATTACTAAGTCACATCATAGTATGTACATACGTGGTGCAGCGCACAAGGCTCCTCTTGCAGCTGCTTCAGGCCTGGCTGGCTGTGGTGTACTGCCCGTCTCACAACAAGATAGACTTGTTAGTAACTTCGCTGCTGCCCCTCACCCCCATCGTTGCTGGCTCAGTTGCAGTGGTGGTACAAGAGTGGGAATATCTGCCAGGACCTTCTGTTCACAACACCCCAGCCATCAATGTGCCTTGTGAGGGATGCCTCAGACATAGAGTAGGGAGTGCACTTAGACATCAGAACACATGGTCTTTGGGGCCCAGTGGACGTTGCTACATATCAGCGTGAAGGATCTCTGAGTGGTCTGTCTGGTCTGCCAAGCCTTTCGATACCAACTCAAGGGCCGTATGGCGTTGGTGTAGATGGACAACATGTCTGCAGTATTCTTTATCAACTGACAGGGTGGAGCTTGCTCTTGTCCCCTTTTTCAAGAATCCCCTCTTTTGCATCAGCTACTCAATCCACCTAGTGCCTTCATAGAATCATAGAGTTGGAAGGGACCTCATAGGTTATCTAGTGCAACCTCCTGCCAGAGGCAGGACCACTTCCACTAAACCATCCCAGTCATGGTTTTGTCCAGCCGGGCCTTAAACATCTCCAAAGATGGAGACTCCACCACCTCCCTCGGCAGCTCATTCCAATGCTTCACCACTCGCCTAGTAAAAAAGTTTTTTCTAATATCCAGCCTCAACCTCCCTAACCGCAACTTGAGACCATTGGTCCTCGTTCTGTCCTCTGTTACTCAGGAGTCAGAACTTGCTAGCAGACAACTGCAGCAGCAACATTCTTGAGTCACAAGTGGTCCATATGGTTGGACATCCTGGATCACGTCTGCCAACTGTGGTACCTTCCCCAGATAGACCTGTTCACTTGGACACCAACAGGAAGCATGAGGTCTTCTGTTCATTCAGGAGTCAGAACTCCAGCTCACTTGCAGATGGGCTATCGGGCTTATGTCTTCCCTCCAAACCTGCCACTCCACAGGATGCTGATAAAGATCAGACAGAACAAGGCCACAGTCATCCTGATAGTGCCAGCTTGCTGAGGCAACATTGGTACTTGACCCTGCTGGAGTTATTGACGAGAGACCCAATTATGCTTCCCCTTCTGCTGGATCTGCTCAAAGTATTCTGTGGCACTCCATCCTTCAGTCACTACAGCTCAAGGTGTGGAACCTTCATGCCTAACAAGTGGGAACTTCAGAGCTCAAACAAGGTACAGGAGGTTCTGCTTAACAATAGGAAACTAGACATGAGAGCCATTTACAAGGCAAGATCATCTTCAAAGTGTCTGATGGAGTGGGATTTTCTCCCACGAAGGCTCATGCAATAAATAAATCTGTTAGTCTTTATGTGCCACAGGACTCCTTCTTTGTTTTACTTTCAAGGCAAAAGGTTTTCCATGTGGGCATTGGAAAAAGGACTCAGACCCTTGTCAGCTCCTGTCTGGTGGGTGCTGGACTATTTATTGTACTCAAAGTGGCAAGGCCTTTTGGGTTCCTCAATAAAGGTGCACTTGGCAGCTATCTCAGCTTTTCAGGAAGGGGAGGCACGCTGTTCATTGTTCTCTAGCCCGACTGTCAAGAGATCTCTGAAAGGTTTGGGCAGGATGTTTCCATCATCACATCCACCAGTGGCTCACTGGGATCTAAACTTGGTCCTGTCCAGACTGACTGGCTCACCTTTCGAGCCTCTAGCGTCCTGCTCACTTTCGTATCTATTCCAGAAAGTGGCATTTTTGGTGGCCATCACGTCAGCAAGGTAAGTGTCTGAGCTCCATGCATCATCTTTAGAGATAAAGTGCAACTCCACCTGCACCCAGCATTTCTGTTCAAAGTGGTTTTGCTGTTCCACCTCAGTCATGATATTTTTCTGCCTGTGCTTTCCCTAAGCCATGTGCCAAAGACAGTGAATGTAAATTGCATTCACTGGACGTGTGGAAGGTGCTTGCCTTTTATATTGAAAGGACTAAGTCCTTCCAAAAGACTTCATGGCAATTATGGTAGTGGCAGACGGGATGAAAGGGGAGCTGGTATTGCCCTGTATTTCCTCCTGGATCACAGCCTTTATCTGTCACCAGCTGTTGATTCACTTAATGTGGAATGGAGAGAAGCAATCACTCAAAGAAGACAAAATTGTTGTTTACCTGTAACTCGTGGTGTTTGAGATGTGTTGCTCCTGGCCATTCTAATACCTGACCATCTACCCCTCTTTCAGAATTGCCGGCAAGAATGAACTGGAGAGGCTAGGGTCAGCTCAGACTTGTATAGATCACTATGTAGGTGCCACTCCAGGTGGCTTCACAGCCAACCTTAGAGGTGCTCTAGGGGAAAATTTCCCAGTGATCTGGCGTGCGTACCCGTAACTTGGAATGGCTAGGCGCAACACATCTCGAATGCAAATTACAGATAAGTAACTGTTTCTTTGTTAAAGAAATACATGCTCTTACAGAAGGGCCCTAACTAACAACTGTAAAAGAGAGGACTTTAAAATAGTGAGTTATAAGCGCAGAAGGAATGGAGTAGGGTTGTCTGGTTCAAGGAGTAACTAAGGAGATAAAGCAACTGCTAAAAAGAGAGCCTCTGATAGATAGGTGCTGTTGCAGGTGGTTTTAAATAAGACAAGGTTTACATGAATTAAAATGTACCAACCAGGATCTCCCCACCCCACATTCTGGTGCTATATTAAAAGTGAGGGCCCATGTGAATCCAGATGCAATGAATAAAACTCATGGTTAGTGAGGAGGAGATTGGGAAGAAAGGAAACTGTAGATCTGTCTTATCTGGAAATAAGGATGAATGGTCTGTAATGGCATTTTGAACTTAATAATGGACAGTGACATTTTGTTTTTATGAGGTATGAAAAAACTCTTAGAGGGTTTTTCTAAGGCTAAGATTTTGGAATGGGTATTCTACTAAAAGTCATGGCAGGATGCAGACAATAAACAATAAAATCATAAACGTATACTCGGGGCCAGCATTAGGGAGTATCAAGCAGGGCATTTGCCCAGGACTCCATGCTACTGGGGCCCTGTGAATTTAAACTGCAGGTGGTGGGCTCAAGTTTTGGCTTCAGCCCTGGGAATTGGGGCTTTGGCTTCCATCCTGGGTGGCAGTCCTCAGGCTGAAGCCTGAGCTCTGCCATCTGGTGCTGAGTTAGTGTAGTATTGAGGAACTTGCAAATGTCTTGTAAAATCATGGAATCTGTGACTAAGTTGTAGGCTTATCTGTTGCTAATACCTGCCTGACCAAGTTGGAGGTGATCAATATGGGTCTAAGTGCTCCTGGGCTTAGCCCATTTGTAAGCATCTTGAGGAAATGCTTATAAATGTGGTGTTACGGTTTTGATGTAGTAGATTGTTTACCATTTAGGCTTTTTAGGCACATTTAAAGCTATTGTTTAAATAGGATTTAGCATTTGGATTTAATGAGGGAATTTATGGTTAAATTAGTGCTGTGATGGAATTATTAATTACCTATTGTACTAACAGTTAAAAAAGGAAACATCAGGTTAAGCTAATCTTGGAGGAGTCTGTCTGGATTGAAGTGCAGAGGCCAGTGGGTTCCTGGGTCTGTCTACAGTGGGGGTAGGATTGTAATTCAATTTTAGGCTGTTGAATCACAGAAGGCAAAGACGAATGATCACAACAAATTGCTTGCTTGGAGTCTGGTTTCCCCCGCTACTCGCATTTCTTCCTAAAAGGCTACACTGTGGGTAGTAGGCACAGAGGTTTGTGGGGGGCTAGTCGTCCTTTGCCCACACCCCCACCCCTCTTCTCTAAAGGGGAAAAGGAGGCAGGAGAATCTTTCCTTGCTGTTTCTTTGCTTCAAGCACAACCGAGAGGCACAGTGCTGCATGCAAAGAGGAATTAATTGAAAACTTTCTGGGGCTGCAGACAAGGGAGGAACTGTGTTGCTGTGGTGCAACACACACTGGAAAAAATGGACAAGCTGCTCTCTGGCTACATGGACCTAAATTGAAACTGTAGATTTCAAACTTGGTGCTTTGCTACTTGCAGAGCAGGTGTGGTGTTAGCGGGTCGAATTACAACTCCATTCTTTTCAAATGTACTGCTTTGAGGGTGGGAAGACAGACTGCAGAAGTTGAGGTAAGCAGCATTATGTCAAACTTCACTGTCAGTTTCCAAAGGGGTTGCCATGTCCATCTTCGAAGTGTCTGATGAAGTGGGATTTTCTCCCATGAAAGCTCATGCAATAAATAAATTTTAGTCTTCAGAAGTGCCACAGGACACCTTGTTTGTTTCACTGTCAATGTAGACCCAGGACTCTGTGGGTCTCTGCAGAATTTTGCTACTTCACCTTTATATCCTTGCTGTTAGGCTCTGTTAGTCCCTTTTTAAATGCTCTCATTATCTTTCTAGCTGAGGGATTAATGGCTAACATTCTCATTGGTACTGAACCTGCTCTTCAGTTGGCAGGAGAGGTTGATGTTGACCAGTATGAGACTTGCAGCAGAAATACTTCAAAGTTTGATGTAAGAAGATTTTTGAAATGATGCTTCATTTTGAATTTTAGACAATAGTTGGAGGAAACAATTATAAAAGTTGTATCTCTTGCTGTATACACAATAGGTTTTGGAGTATGAGAAAAGAGAGAAGAGTTGTAGAAACCTCATAGTTACACACATCATGTAAGAGGGATTAAAATGTTCCCATTCTCCTAATCTAATCACTAGGATATGTTGCATGCCATCTTTTTAGGCTTCTATGATTCTTTATTCTTATTACTGTTATCCTATTTGCTTCAAGCAACGTACAGGCAGTAGGTTTTTGAGTTATATAATGTCCCATTATTTCTTAAATTCTCTGTTTTATTGTTTGTTTTTGTTTTCAGAAGCTTTGGTGGCTGCATGTAGATTAATTTGATTAACCTTCTCCTTCCCAGATCGTAAAGAATCAGTTTTCCTTTTGCCTTATCTTAATAAATGACAATAATTTGCACATAAATTTGCGTAGCTTTCTACAGTTTTGAGAAATGAAAATGATCTGCTGTCTGGAATCTTTCGTCTCCAGATTAGCACAGAACAGCTTTTTGCGTTCCATTTATTGCTGTGGAAGGCTTGCAGCAATTTTCCCAATTGTTTTTAGTCAGTTTACACAGTGAAGATTGTAGATGCACTGTTGGAAGAATTAGTCAAGTCAATCCTCGAGACATTATTCAGTAAAAATGACAGAAGTTCCCTTTAGTGAGGTTATTATGGTAAACTAATAAAATAATAATATGATTAGTATGCGAAAACTGCTGAGGCCCCCTTACCTGTCAGTGCTACACTTTTTAAATGTGGAGTTTAGGAAAAAACTAATACCAGTGAGGCATAATCTTTTGGATTTTGTTTCTAACACCTCTGAGTAGATTTTCTCAGAGGATTTACTTCTGCTCCCCACCCCCATTAGCTTTAATTGTGGTGACTGACTGGATTTGAACATTCCCTATCTATTAGAGGAATAATGTGGTAGAAAGGAAATATATGCAGACACAGTAGTTCTTCTTCTATTACTTGCTCATGTTGATTCCATTCTAGGTATGTGTTCATGGTTACCAGAATTTTTTACCTGTTAGTAGTATCCATAGAACTAATTTCAGTGCTTTCTAGAGCTGTGTACTGATGCTGAGGTAGATAAGGTGGTGCTGGCCCTGCACCCTTTCAGTTCTTTCTTTCTGCCTGTGATGATTGCTGAAACCCTTTTCTGACTTTCTAATGCAAGTGCTTGGTACTGTCTTTAATAGATGTACTTTAGTTTTTTTACAAGGTAATTGTACATAGTTTGATAGTCTAAATAGTCCTGTTAAAGACCTTTGCCAGGCAGAGGGGCATGCCCCGTTTCTTGGGGTTTAAACCTTGTGTACTTCCAGCTTAACAGCCCTGGTAACATCTGTCTGGGGGAAGTGCATAGGAAGGACACATGGAAAATGTGCGTGTGCTTCACACCAAGAACAAAAAAAATTAGAGGAATTCAGCTGAAAGGCATGGTCATGGAGGCAGCACTGATACTAGCTTTTGAGCCCTGGCATGCCAGCTGAATGCTGAATACATCAGCCTTGATGCAGAGTAGAGCACTACACTGGCTTTTTGGAACACTGTTGCTTTCCCTCATCTCCAAAGAAGAGGCAGACGAAACAGTGCCCAGATAAGTGCAAGTCAAGTCTGCAACTCCTTCCTTTCTCTATTACAAGTATTTAACTTTCAATCAAGATGGAGCAAGTGAAAAGAAGGAGTAATGCCTAGAATTCTTTCTCAAAACTCTCAGAAGTTACCATGAAATGTATATAGTGTAAATGTAAATGAGTGTAAAGAGCACTGGAGCAATGCTGACGCATATGAAGCTGAAACATCCTTCTGCTTCATCTGAAAAAGAATGCGAAAGTCAAACATCACTGATTAGTGTTTGTTTCTGGCAGCTAAAAAAAAAAATACACTGTGCTACGTGCTGAAAAACTAAGAGTTATTGTGCAACATGACCATAATGGATATGTTGCCTGTAAGTATCACTGAGGGAACAGGGTTTCACGCACTAATGAGTTTTCTAGAACTGGCTTACTGAATGCCTGTGATATGGAGTACATCCTTGTGATTAGAGAGGTGCTATAATCACTACAGATGTTGTGACAGGCTGCCCCCATAATGTGGTCCCAGTGTGCTGCTGTTGACCCCACCCCTTCTCCACTCCTGAGCCCCAACTTACCCTGATTTGTGAGGTGACTACTCACTCTTGAGTCAGTCCGCACCAGCGTCCTGTGTGTAATAGGTCCCAGGCGCTGGGGGGGTGCACCCTCTAGTTATCTATAGGATGGTTCTCAAGTGAGCTCTCTCAGTCCCCAGACACTGCACCGGGAACTCCTGTCCTACAGAGATTGGGATTCTTCCCCTATCACCATAGGCTCAAATCCATCAATTTAACAAAGAAATAGATTGGTCCAGCCTTCCTCATTTGCACCGTCTAAAGCAGGGGTCTCAAACTCAAATCACCATGAGGGCCACATGAGGACTAGTACATTAGCCCGAGGGCTGTACCACTGAAACCTTTCCATACAACAATATTGCAAATATCAGTAACAGTAGTGATATTGTGGGCCGCAGGAAATAGCTTTAAGGGCTGCATGCGGCTCATGTGCTGCCTGTTTGAGTCCCCTGCTCTAAAGTTCACACAGCTTTAGGTAAGACAAGCACTAGTTTATTGATTAGGATATGATTTTAAATGAGTATATAGCAAATCATTGCACAATCATTTAATATAGAAGTCAGGAGTTGCCACTAGCAAATACGATATAACATGCATACTAAACTATTAACACTACTTCAAGACTACTCTTTAGACTAGTGGTGTCAAACTCATTCTATGTGGCAGGCCACTTTTGGAGAGCAGTACACCTGAAGCAGGCCATGTGTCCGCACAGACTCCCTGACCTCTTCCCAGCACAGTACTACATGGGCTCCCCAACTCTTTCCCCAGCCCCATTCTGGGGCTGGCTCCCCTACCTGAGTCAGAGGAGCTCAATCCAGCCACTGGAGTAAACACTTGAGGCAAAGCCCTGGGCCCAACCCCCCTTACCCTGAATCCCTCACCTCCACCATGCTTGACCTCCTACCTCTGGTCATGTTCACCCCCCCCTCAGATCCTCCACTTCCTGCCAAACAAGCCCCCATATCTACACACCCTCCACCATTCTTTCTCACTGCCAGGGCCCACCTAGTTTGCCCTCTCACACCCACTGGCCCAGGGCCTGATGCCTGGCCCGGTGCTGCAGAGGCCCTGCCTGTTCCACCCACTTCCTCTGCCACTGGGTTCTCTGCTACACAACCCATGCCCAGCTCCATGTCCTCCCTCCACTATGGGGGGCCCTGTGGCCTGTACGTGGCTCTAGGCTTCCCTCTCCCCTAGCTCTGGGCTCCTCCCCACCCTGGGCCACTGGGGGACCTTGCAGCCCACAGCTGTCTCTGGGCTTCCCTCCATCCAGGTCCCCACACCTGCTGCTACCCCAGCTCTCTTCCCCCTCCCCCCCCATACTGAAAATTGGAAACTTCAATCTGTAGACCTACTGATACACGAATGTTTCAGCTGCAAGGTGAGCACTGGCAATTACGTGAGAACATCTCGCCACTGTGCTACAACTGCTTTGTCTGCTGATCAGTCTCTTTTCAATTTCAAACATTTGTGCTATTTGGAACAGTCTTCTCCGAACACTCGTTTTTGCCAGGAGCTTTGCTTCTCGGGAAAGTTGCTGTTTTTAAGAATGCTGTTCCTTGCTTTCTGGATCATCATATGAAACACACTGCTCCTGCCATTAAGTGAGAAACCTGCACGTCATTGCTCCCTTGTTAGAACCACGCCATAAACACCTGAGGTTTCTTTCACCTGTTGTTCAGATTACTGCTAAATCAAAGCTTTTGCAGCTTGCATTGCTAGAAGAACCAATGAGTGCTGTGCCTGAAGCTGAACCCACTCTAAGCACAAGCAGTGCTGAACTGAAGGAGCCAAAGATGGAGCTAGCACCAAAAAAAATGTGTGTGACTGAGAGCAGTAATTATTAATGCTTTTAGGCCTTATACTGAAAAGGAGACTGCAGTGGGAAATGAATGGGAGAATTATTACTGGGAGCCCAGTCCTTCATTGAAATGCAGTCCACTGGGGTGGTGGGAGGTCAGTGTCTACCATTTGCCAAGGCTTGAAAGCTGAAAAGAGTTATCTGTTTATTCCAGAATTGTCAGTGCCTGTAGGATGTGTTTTCTCCAGCGTTGGCCTTACTGTTTGTTGTCTGCACACAAGACTGACACATGAGCATGCAAATATGTTAATTTTTCTTAACCAAAATTTGCAGTGGTAGAGTTAAAAATGAAATGCAGTGTTTTCCAAACTTGATTAATGTGAACTGGACTTAGAACTTTTTTTTTTTTTTTTTGCACTGATGATGTGTGTTTTGAGGGTTTCATGTAAGAAGTTGCTACTGTTAGTTTTTCCTGTAGATTTAACCACTTTCTTTCATCTTTGCTGAGCACACAAGTAAACCTATTTATAAAGCTGGAATGTAACGTGTACCACTATCTCCTTTCCAAGGGCCAGTCCCACAGGATCCTGCTTAGTTTTCTCTTCCTCTGTTAACTCTGTGACCTTTCAGCAGGCCTGAGTCAGAGGAGAAGCTCATCTCTGCCTAAAAGCAGCCTGACCCCATCCCTTTTGTACAGCTGCAAGTGTGGGATAAATTAATGTTTAACTGGTGAAACAATCTTTTTAGAAGTTTAAATGATGCTTCATTAAATGAATTTTTACATCCTTGTGCTGAACCTGATTGAACTAATTTTTCAACCTGACTAACTGCCCCCCTTTGGGTATTTTGGGATGACCTTTGCCTCTAGAGCCTCCCAGATCATTCTTAGGCTACTATTTTATCACCTCAGGTAAAAGACCTGTGGGCACCATTTTGGTTTAGCCATGACTGCGTAAAATTGTCATTATTTACTACCTATTAAAACCTTTTAGACTAAAATAAAATTTTCATGTTTACCTAATCACTATAACTTACTGTTCGATCTTCATTATGTTGATTACCCATACTAAAATTGATTTTTCTCCCCAGCCCCACTGTGTGAAGGGAGCTGTTTGTGGTGCTGATTCCTTACACAGATCAGCGCATCCTAAAAATCTCCTGTAACTGGTTCGTGTTCCTGAGATACAGGTGCCTCCCCCCCTCCCCCATTATGGACTGTCTCTAATATTCAGATTGGCTTGAAAATTATCATCCTCCAGTGTGGTCTGGGTTAGCGTTTGTGATGGAAATTTGGAGCCCTTTGGTTAAAGGGCTCCTAAGAAACATGTCTGCTAAAATGAGCTGCTCATGGAGTTTTCATATTCTTAGATATTTTCTCAGCTCTACAACAGAAATTTGTAACATACTGACTCTGCTGAAACTAATAGCTTGACTGCCCTTGAGATCAGCTATTGAGTGGTACTGACATTGGGTTTAGAAATATTTCAAAAGCTTCTGCTTGTCTGCTTACAGAGAACTTGCATCTGTGAGAGCTTTCATTTCTTCAGAAGCTCCTTGATGAGAGTCACACACTGAGTAATGTACTTGAATAGTGGCTTAAAGGAATGACACTGTTCTTTTTACAAAAGTGCCAAGATTTTGAAGCCTTTATTTTTGGAGTTTTACATTTTGTGTTTATTGGTGCTTTCCACGTGGCACTTCCTCATTATCTAGGGCCACACAAGCGTTCCTTACAGAAGTGTGAGTGGGGTATGCCCTTGTGAAATAAATGAGCACTCCACAAATACTGCTCAGTGGCATCTTCCCCAGTCCTGCCCAGGACTGTTTGGATGGGCAGTACTGTGTCAGCAATATAAAGTCTGAGTCTTGGTGTGGATGTGGGATCATGTGGAAAGGGCTAGTTGCCATGATGAAAATAGTTTTTGGTAGGCCCTTGCAGGAGACCCAGACAGGAAATCAATTTTCTTGCAAAAGGTTCGCTGAACTCTTGTTGGGTGTTACTAGATATGATGGGTGAGGTCCGCGTCTGAACATTAGATGTGTGTACCAGTATTTTGAAGTTACAGTATGATAAAATATTGGTCTTTTCCAGTTCCTCCTCCTCCTCCTCCTACCAGAAGACCTAACTGTGAAGTCTTTCTTGAAGAGCTGGTACTTCCAGTGTTCACAACGAAGGTCTTAGCTTCTTTGCATCCCAAGTATTAATTTTAAAGTCATCTGTTCTTGAAGTTTATAAACTACACCCAGTGACCTCTTCAAAGTCATCAGGGGGAGTTGGCAGCCATCTGCTGTTGACTTTCAGTGGGAGGTGGGTGTCTAACTCCACTTTGTGCCTTTGAAGACTTCTTCTCTACACACAGTGATGGGTACCAGCATAAATTTAAGATAACTGGAATATTGGAAATGTCTCCTTGCACAGCACTAGTAAAGATGTTGAAAGCCATATATGTGGTATTTACTGCTCTGAAAACTAAGGAGTAGTCCATCCCCTGACCTGCCATTCCCTCTTTTGCTCCATACCTACCTTCGAGTTGTCTCTGGGGTAAGAGTGTGGTGAACAGATATGATTCTAAATGTTAGTTTTTGTTTGAACAACACAGTAGGTTCTTGCTTTTGGAACAGTTGCAGTAATTCTCTCACATCTTAATGATGTAGGGTGGCCATTTTCAGTGCACTTTTCTTTATGAGCTGAAGTAGGCCATGGCAATCATGTTAACTAGACTGGAGAAACTGCTTGGCCAGAGTTTGATGCCTCTGTTTGTATTATTTTTCTCAATCGTCAATGCAATTATTTGAGATGGACTGCAAAGTCATCCCTACCCTCTCAAGCCTTCTTACACCACGTAAAGTGGTTATAAAATCTTCAGCAGGGGGGAGAATACCTCGAGTGCTGGCCCTGTGGAAGACAGCCATGAGGCTACTCTCAGAATTCTCATAAGCTTGGACTAGGGTGCCAGACTGGGGGCAGAAGTAGTGTACTAGGAGTGGAGCAGGTACATGGAGTGCTACGGAGATTTCAGAAAGCAGTGTACACCAGTGAGACTTTTGTGGTTTACAAAGGCTCTTAGATCTGTGTGAAAGGCCAAGAACCAAGCTGAACCCTGGATGGAGCAGCTCAGAATCAAGAAGCTGCATACTTGACTCAAAGTTACCGTAGCCTTCCCTTCTACTAGGCTGCATGGTCTATGCTGGGTCTTCTAGACATGCAACAGTGAATCTCCCCCCAGCATATTTCTAAATTTATCTCTGGTGACTATTTAAGGGAATTGGTTTGAATCATTGATATTTACAGTTCCATTTTTGAGATTTTCCTACTTTTCTGTGTTCTGTGTTGGATTAATTGAAGGATTGGGACTCTAATGCTGTTGTTCAAATACAGTATGTGAAAAAGGCTTGAGGAGCAGAGGTAACATGGGATTCTAAACCCACTCCAGTGAGGTAAGAAGAGGAAAAAGTAAACCAGAATGCCACTAAGGGTCTCTGGCCTAGATTAATGAAAAAGAATACCACAGAAGAAAGGGTAGTTATGGGGGGAATTATGAAACATTTATTTACACAAAAGTCTGCAAGGACAGATCTGGTGAGGCCAATGTTGGCCACTCAAGATGGATTTGAAAGAAATAGAGAGATTGGACAATTGACACAACTACCATGAACCAGAAAGATGAGGTTGCAAACTGTGTCCTTAGTTCTGCAGATTTATGTGCTTAACTTTGAGTATTTGCTCATGTGCTCTAAGTTAAGCATCTGCAGCAATTTCTCTGGATGAGGGCATGAGAGGAAAAAGATGCAAGTGTTGTCTTAGGGAATTGAAGGCCATAAAGCAGGTTACTAGAAAGCAAGAAGCATTGCTAGCCTAATGAAGTCTGGAGTACAGACAGGTAGGTTTGTGTGGAAGTTGGTAAGGGAAAAGACCTCTTGGGAGAGTTAGTGAGAGAGATGCTGTATGAAACTGGGAAATGATTCTCTGCTGAAAAGTGTCAGAGATGGATGAAACATTCAACTTAGAGAATAAGAAACTTCATCTGTGTTCTGGACATCTTTGCTGGAGTCCTTAGAATAACATACTTGAGAGATGGCAGATATATTACTGGTATGAGGCATGAAAATGCAGTTTTTATTCATGTAATGCAAAGAATTTTTTTTAGAAACAATACATATAGTGTGCGAGAAAATGCCGTTCATCTCTTCCGTAATTTCTTTAGTTCAAAAAACAGGGGTGCCCTATCATGTATGATATCTGTTTTCTCTTGGAGAGCTCCACTAGTAGTCAAGGTTTTTTGGAGCCATGTGTGGCTTGCTCTAACACAGTTAATCAAAACCAGCCTTGTGTCAGAATTTGGTGCCACCTGATGTCAGTATCCATTTGAGGGCGAGACATGACCTTCCCCCACCCAGATTTTAATTAGCTGTTGGGTGATACCTTTTAAGATCTACAGATAATGGAGTGGGATGGGGAGGAGTACAGACTCGCAGAGGACTAAACCCCTACCAGACAAAAGTTAACATGAACAGTGAAGGGGTGAAGAGTCCTGTCCATGAGGTTCATAGAAATGCTGGTAAAAGTTCCAGCCCCTGCTACAAGTGGTGGACATAAGGAAGATGCTACCCTCGGAACTCTGGAGGTGAGATGAGGCTACATCTTTGTTAGTCTTTGGCTAATAGATGTCTGAGCAGTTGGTTGTGTCTCCCTTCCCTCTGCTGGTGTAAGGCAAGAAGGCCATCTTTATTCCCACCTTAGAGACTGACATTTGTGTATGGAAGTTGGCTTGTTGCACACTGTGGCAGGGTCAGCCCTCTCAGTACTCACCCGTTATTGCTCTTGGCATCCCTAAGCTGTGTGTTGATAAGGATCTCCCAAAGATAATATGCAATCTAGAAATCTTTCACCTCTAATGAGCTACCCTTCTGCCTCACTCAGTGTCCTCTGAGTTTCCTGCATGGATTATTTCTTCCTGTCTCTTCTCTACAGGCTAAATCCCCTATTTGCAATTTACTTCCAGTCCATCTGCCTGAATTTGGCCTCTCCAGGACCAGCCGCTGGAGCTTCCTTCTCTCCTACTGCCTTTTCCCTTCAGGGTTAGTCATAGGATACAACCTCCCTTCTTCAGCTCTTTTCTTCAGCCTATTATGGAGAGCTCCTGACTCCACAGCTAGATCTGATAATTGGCCCAACCCATCAGGAGCTGGTGAAACAGAGCCAGTTCCCTTTGAAGGGCCTGTTTGTGGCACACTCCTTCTCCCAGCTCCCTGTGTTTTGTAATTTCAGCAGTCTGCTTGTTGGGAAAACTGTAAACTGGAGCAAAAGCACTAGAGTTCTCCCGCAGCAGACTCTGGAAGGGTGCACTTCATTTACATCAAAAGGCTTTCTTCATTAGAGGCTGAAACGTAATCTTTTGTATGGGAAATCATATTCTGCAGAAATTTCTGGATTAATACATTTTCCCACCTATTGTATTCAACAAGGAGGAGTTTCCCATTTGCTGCCAGCTATTAGAGAAGTTAATTTTTCCACTCACTGTTAGTTGAAGAACGTTGAGTTTCATATTGACATGAAGTCTTGACAAATCCACTTGGCAGGGGTGCATAGGGAACTACCTCTGACAATAAGGCAGACCTCTGAGATCAAGCTCGAGGAAGACAATATTTTGACATATTAGCTCCTTCAATTTAAATTGTCAGTATCCATTTGATGTTCTAGCAGATAGGCAGATAGGCTGTCACTTGGAGTTGCAAACATCTTGGGAATTCGAGACTTAGAATGAGCAAGTTTATTATTTCTTTCCATTTCAGAATTTAAAAATAAACTCTTGTAACAACCCATGTACTGGACTAGTTCATTTTTTTAAAAAAATTACCTTTTTAAAAAATTTATCCATCACTTAAGTATGCTTGTTGGCTCGTAAGTACTAGCATGGAGAGACAATGCAATGCACTGCTTGGGAAGTCAGCGTGCAATCACAGACACTCACTCCTTCAGGAACCATGACTGTACAGTTTCCATTTTCAAGATCTGTGCATTAATTGCATCCCATGGGGATGCATTATGGAGAAGGGGCAGACAGCTCAGGTTCATTCAAATAATGATACATTGTCTGGTTAAATTGTACTGTTTGGGTGCTTATATTTAACACACTTTTAGAAAAATACCAGACAATTCACAAAATTACTGCTGAGACATTTTGGGGTCAGCAGCAGTAGAAATAAACAGAATTTAGATGTTTAGTTAGCATTTACTACAAAAATGTTAAAGATGATCTAGTGCAGGGGTACTCAAACTTTTTGCGAGCCGGTCCACATTCAGCCTTCCACCATTGACCAGGGTCCACAAACAACTAGGGTGGGGGGGGTGAGTGGGAGCGGGGGGGTGATGTCAGGAGTGGGGGGCAGCAATGCTGGGAGCGGGGGGGGCGCAAGTGGGAG
>ML681989.1:35157517-35188112 GCA_007922195.1 Podocnemis expansa | reverse complement strand
GAGTGGGAGTGGGGGGGTGGTGATGCCAGCCGCGTGGGGGGCGAGTGGGAGTGGGGGGGCGGCGATGCCAGCCGCGTGGGGGGGGGCGAGTGGGAGTGGGGGGGCGGCGATGCCGGAAGTGGGGGGGCGGCGATGCCGGGAGGGGGAGGTGCCGCTGGGAGTGGGGCAGCGGCAGCGCAGCAGGCTCCGTGGGGGGGAGCGCAGCGAGCAACAGAAGTTGCTCACCTGCGCTTAGAGCAGGGGTACTCAAACGGCCAAATAGGCCACTGTTGCGGTCCACCGGAAACCTCTTTGCGGTCCGGATTGTGGACCGCGGGCCGCCATTTGAGTACCCCTGATCTAGTGGGTAGGGTTGTAGCCCAGAACTTGGGAGACTTCAGTTGAATTTTCTGCTCCATCACATACTATTTGTGTGACATCACAGGGATTTTTGTGGGGATTGTTAAATCTTATGAGGTGGTCAGATAATATAGTGGGGCCTTTTAAGAACTTAAAATTAAATTTTATTGTAAAGTGTGCATGAAAAGTTTGTAGAATGGTGCTCCTGCATATGTTCTCTAAGTACTTGTTAAATGAGAACTAACTATGAGCAAAACCACTCCCTTTGACTCAATAATGAGGGAGGGGACAGATATTGCTTTGATGAAAGCTCACTCCACTTGTTTTACCCATCTGCTACTAAAGAGAGAGTTACCTTAACAGGTAGTCAGTTACAAAATGTGTTATCAGCAGTAACTGCTACGATACCTGCTTTGGATGCACTTTCTAATATTTATAGCATTAGTCGTATTTTCCTAGTTTAAAAAACTGCTTTCCTACTCCCCTGTTGCTATGTTAGAAGGCCTAAAGAAACAACAGGGGAAACAGCCTTAACTGCCTTTAGAAGGGTAACCACATAGCTGGCTGTGTTCTGTGTTGTCAAATGCATGGGTACTTGTGTTGGAATTATAGTGAAAAATATTTTCTTGTAATCATTCAGTTATAGAGATTTTTGTTTCTGGTACAGTGGGAAGCAGACATTTTACAGACAGAAGCGTGACTAAACTGCTCAGATTAACTGAACTAGACACACACAGCTGCCCCTTTGGATCTTTTCAAACACTGATTAGAGAAAATGTTGATGACCTACTGGTTTGAATATTGCTTGGTTTTCACTATAGCATTTTTCACTTTAAATATGCCCAGGAATTGGGGAAGAAATGTTATATATTATTTTGTGGTTTCACACACACTGGCTACAAGACTTTGAATTGAAATATTATCCTTATTGAAAGAAGAGACGAGAAATTTAAAGATTTTTGCTGGCACAAACTTGAGTTGCACATCATTGGTGGTTTTTTTTTTAAATTCATTCAATTAAATGTGTTTGAAAGCCCTTAAATATGATAGAAACCCATTTGAAAATTTGTACTGGAGTAGTAGTAACCTGTCACTATAAATGTACAACAGTCAGGTGTAACTATCTACTTTCTGCAGAGGAGAGTAAGAATAACCCAAATTACTGTGGAAATGATGATAGAGTCTAACCGTCAAGACTTTGAGCCTTTGGGAGTTATCACAGTTCGTGATTGATTTTAGTACTGGGACGCTTGACACTTAGCTACAAAATGTCTTACAGGATACTCTCTCTTTCATTTTTCCTCCCATACAGGAAATAAAGAAGGACATGAAGAAAGAAACTATTGCCTACAAACAGCCAGTGAAGTGTATAGATGATGTTTCAAATGGAAGTCCTCTTCTGGTTTCTGAGGCAATTATTAGAACCACCAGAAAAGGTACAGCATATTAAAACAGACGTTAGTTAAACGCGTATGCTTCATTAACAACAACAAATACTAACCATAAACTTCCATTGTTTTTAGTGTTAATGCTGTAATTTGCACAATTGTGAATGACTAAAAATACTGTTGAGGAGATGACAAAAATTGACCCACTTTTATATCCAACTCTATACCATAGGAAGCTGGTAAATTTTTAGAACTTGGCCTCCTTCCCACATCTCCCCATTCTGCTGCTGGACAGGCGGGTCCTTGTCTACTATGAAATAGTTCTTTCTCCCAGCTCTTGTAACTGACTCTGTCTATTTCAGTACAAGGTTGAGAATGTATAGGATGAGGAATTGGGAGGAGCTTTTATGTGGCCAAGAGAATGGCAGTGGTGGCAACCATCTCTTCTTTCTCTGAGCAGCAAATTACTGAAAGAATTTTGTTCAAGGAAGGGGAGCTAAGCAGACAGGTGCTGCCATGTGCCAAGTAGAGAGAAGAGGAGCCTGCTAGGAGATTCAAGGGCAGGGATGGGAGCAGACTAAACTGATGTGGATGGTGAAAGAACTGTAGTACTTGGAAAGAAAAAGTGGTTGAGGTAATATCTTCTATTGGACCAACGTGTGATAGTGAAAGGGAAAGCTTTTGTGCTTATACAAAGCTCTTCAGATCTTGGTGTGTGGTCAGACATATATTACTGTCATTTTTTTTTTAAACTAGTTTAATTGAAATTCTTTGAGCAACTAGGTATCAGTGCAGGGCTTGAAAAACATCTGTATACTGCCATGCTCCTCTAACTGTTAAAGGGCAAGCACCTTGTTCCAGTGTAAATATTTGAAAGAGAATACATTCCTAAATGAAAAAGAGTTGTTTGTTTTTTGGCTACTGTATTATGCCTTATGGTATGTTCAGGGCCCTGCTATGTAATGAAGAGGGTATTTTTTGTCATGAAACAAATGTAAAACAAGTGCCTTTTTATAAAGGTTTGTGTTTAGTTAGTTAATCACTTAGTATAGTTCCTTCAGATTTCAGTCACGATCCAGGAGCACTTCAGATCAGCTGAATATCTCTAACAAAATTGTCTTTAACTGTGTAATTGAGGTAGACATTTGTTATGGAATAGTTTTTTGGAAATCGCCTCCATGATTTATTTGGCTCTCAACTGAAGAGACCAAGAAGAATGAGAGGCCTTTTTCCAGGGGCTGCAGTTCTGTTTTTCCGTTTTACACTTTATGGCTGACTGTTGTGCGTGGCTTTGATATGTTTTCTCTTGGCCACTATAGATAACCACCACCTCCCCACATACTGTGCACTAGAGCAGACTGGCTTATGGAAGTACTTTGGGGAAACCATGACATGTGCAACTTTAAATAGATCCTTGAGGGGTGAGTTAGTAATTAAAGGGATTTCCTTTTCTGCCCTATTTAGGGAGTGAGAGTTTTCAAGGTTAGTGTATCAAATAAGGAGTAGTAGGATCTGTTTGAGTGCCCAGTTCTAAACACTGTAGTGAACATTGATTTCCAACAGCATTGGGTGCCTGCTGTCCTCTTTAATTCTCCTCAAGTTGGGCATCCAAAATCACTAGTCACTTTTGAAAATTTAGGTCTCCATGCCTTAGTTTTCACATTTGCAAAAGAGGAGTACTACGTGTCTAATAAAGGTGTTGCAAGATTGCAGTCATATATTTCAAATGAATGCATTTCTTCATCCAGATTACAATTAATGCTGTAACTTTTTTCTTTTTCATTTACAAAAATACAAAACTACTTTATTTGATTTTTTTGTTTGTTTTTTTGTTTTCTTCAAAGGATTAGAATTTAAATATTGGCCTAATACACACCTGTTTTAATCTTTTAAATAAAAATTTTGTGATGGAATACCTAATTTCTGCACCTGTGCAGATGATGAATAGTATCATTAATGATGAATAATGCCTATAGCCACACAATGTAAGAATGTTCAGATCCAAGGGTGAGATTCTGTGCTGCATCTCTGAGCCCTGGTGTACTCTGACAGTGATGTTCAACATAATGCTGCTTATCTTGACCTTCTGCAGCTGTGTGTCCATTGTCTGAGCAGTAAATCTGGGGGGGAAAAAAGTAGAGCTTTAATTTTACCTACTAACACCACCCCTGCAAGTAGTTAAGCTCTGAGATCAAAATCTACAATTTGAATTTAGGTTCATGTTGTTGAAGAACAGCTTTTCTGTTTTTTCCAGTGTGTGTTGCACCATAGCAACATAGCTCCTCTGCTGCATGCAGCCCTGGAAAGTTTTCACTTAATTTCTCTCTCTGCATGCAGCACTGTGCCTCTCTGTTGGGCCTGAGATGGAGAAACAGCAAGGAAAGCTTTTTCTTCCTTTTTTTCCTTTAGAGAATAGGAGAGGGGGAATGAATGGGGACAACTGCATTCCACAAGCCACTGCACTTGCTACCCACAGTGCAATATCTTTCAGGAAGTAGTATGAGCAGTGGGGAAGCGAGACCCAGAGCAAGCAATTTGGTGTGATCAGTCGCCTTTGCCTTTTGTAATTCGACAGTCTGAGATCAAATTATAGTCCCACCCTCACTGTAGACAAGCCCTGAAAGGATTAGCACAGAACTCAGAGCTCAGATATTGGTAGCTGAGGGAGGAACAGGGCTAAGGAGGCTTTAAGTTACTTTTTGTATCTACCCAGTCCTGCACTGCTCCAAGGGAGGTAGCATCCCCTGGTTTAACATGGACATTTTGGAGACTCTGTCTAACTTGTGGCAATCACCCTGAGTTATGGCTATATGTGCTTCAGCCTTGTCCCTGGCACACATACTAATCCAGATCTTGAGATGGCTCCAACTCAAATAAACTTATGCCTTCTCTAGAGCATGCACCAGGAAAATCCTGTCCTGAATGGATAGGGGTCTTTTAGGATCCCTTTATGCCATTTAAACCTTTTTACCTGGCATATAATTCTACAGTGAAATGCTTACCCCAAAAGTCCAACTGCTACAATATTAATATATTAAGTTATAAAAACTGATCTTTCTTGTCACAGTTTATATGTGTTCTACTGTTCTCTAAGTTTAAATAGTGAAAATTGATGAGGTGAAAGTCACCTTCATGGCCTTTCAAGAACCCAATACTATGGTATGTTGGTTGCTAACATTGGAGAAAAATGCTTACAGGGCTTCCAAGTTAGTCTCTCAGTTTTTGGTGTTTTGTTAAGTCCCTGCTGCTGAAAGCAAGAGTTTGCATGAGAGAACCTGAGTTTTAAAAAAAGTAAGTTTCTAGCCCTCGTGGTTGTAGAATAAAGACTTTGAAAACATAACCTGAGTATACCCTAAAGGTTGAGAAACTAAAAGGCAAATAAAATAAATTTTAAAAAAATCCAGTGATTTTTGGGGGCATGATTCATGATTTTTGAACACTTTGGGTTGGCAAAGCTGTGTTAAGAATAAATTTTAGTACTTAGAATTTAAAATAAATCATCATAATGATTGTACTTAGCTTTATAAAAGCTTGTTTTTACCAAAAACTGCTATAATTTTTGAGCCACATACGAGTTGACAATATCACTTCAGTTAATTAGCGTATAGGGTAGCATTTCAAGATCGTTGACCAAAAAAGAGAAAGTGGCATGTATTACTATTTTTAGAGAGAGAGTGCAGTCACATTTTAAGACTCAACTCCAACCCTTGACCATTCCCATTTTTTTTTTCAAAAGCTTTCTTAAGGATAGTAAAACTCCGCAATCCAAGTTTGATCTGTTACTCCATATCTATTGTATATTTAATTTCTTCCCCACCACGTTGGTGTGAAAGTATATACAGTAATGGACTATATATAAATATATAATGAGCTCAACTGTTTCATAAGTGTTAATGCTCCCTTGATGATTCTTAAACGTTCTCTTTGTTAGTCAGAGGCCTTGACCCTCCCGCTGGACCTGCTTTAGCACAAAGATCCACTTGTATAGATCAGATTGTAGAATCAGGGTTAGAGACTAGGAATAGTAAAGACTACTAAGCAGCAATACGTGTGTAGAAAGAAGGGGAAAACTGATGTATCTACTTCCCAGATATATTTTGTTTAAACTGTAGATAGTGTATGTTATCAAGCCAGAAAATCTGGAACATCCCTTCATGATTTAACTTAACTGGAGCCAAATGTCAAAGATGAAGACGTATTTTCCAGTTCTCCTGAATGATTCTTTCTAACCTGTGTTCTACAGTTAAACTTTCAAAGGAAAATGAATGCTATTTACTAAAAGGAAACGTTTTGGAAGAATTGATATTAAAAGTATTATTGATTCATTTTATGGATGCTGGGACAACATACTATGATGTGTCCAATATCGAGGCTAATTGCATTTTTTATATTGTCAAAATGTGTGAATAATGGACTAAATATTTTACATGAAGGTTTCTACCTTTTTTGGTCCAATAGTTATTTCAATTTCAGAAAAGTTACTCTGGTCCTAATTTGTTTTTTTATTTGAAACTGTATGGATTTTTAGGAGTACTTTTAAATTTGCACTTTTGATGAGAAGTGCTATATTTTGATTACGAACATGGAAAGTGAATTTCAGAGGATAAACTGAAATGCCAGATTTATCAAACTTTATTTAAATATCCTTAAATCAAAGTTGAATAAGTCTAAGACAAGATTTTGTTTACATTATGTGTCTGTAAACATTGATTATTATTGATGGAAGTCTTTTTTGTCTTATATGTACAGTGAAATTGACATTAATTAAAAAAAAATCTAACCCTTCCAACCCTGAAGATATTAAATAAAATTTGTGACCTCTGTGTTAGGGTTTATCAGCTCAGTTATAACACCAAGTTTAGCAGAACTATATTGAGCAGAAAGATACTAGGCAAGTTCTAAATTTTTATTTTGTTCTTACATTTGTTGATTTTTATCTAGTTAATTAAAAATATTTTGTCTAGCATGATTAATTTAGTGTCTCTCACACTTACAGAAAACCAGTTGACTAAATGGATAAAGGGTTATTACTGAGCCTTTTACCTCCTGATTTATAGATCTGAATTTATCTTAGCTTGTTACTGACCACAGAACAGTTATCATTTGTTACGTGTTCAGTGATCTCTCTGAAATGAATTGGTTGTCTGTCTGGTTGTTGATGACAATGGTACCACTGTTAAAAATGACTCTTGTGAAGAGGCTGAGGAAAGGAACATTTGTCATGGTGAGGGTATTACTTTAACTTTGGGCTGAATGCTTTCTCTCATATGTATAACTCGGAGCAGAGGGTTGTCCAGAAACTGCATGTTTGTGTTTATTGGGTTTCCTTCTAATTATCCTTTGGGAGTGGTTGGTTTGTCCTATCACTAATAGATGTAACTGTGATATTGGCCCCCAAATCTGTTGATGCCCTGACATATACGTATATCTTAGGCTGCTCAGTTACCTTGGTGTATGGACATCTCCTTTCGAAGGGGTTAGCATTTTCCAAAAAGCACCCTCCTTCACAACTGGGAGAGGGATTTTTGTCCTCTTCAAATTTAAAGTCTTGCAGTCTTCTAGACTAGCCTAAGGGGTAGCTGTGTTAGTCTAATACAGCAAAACAAACAGGGAGTCTAGGGACACTTTTAAAGGCTAAAAAATTTATTTATCACATGAGCTTTTGTGCAAGAAGATCCCAGGTAGTCAGATGCTCAGGAGTCTGACGAAATGGGATTTTCCCCCATGAAAGTTCATGCGATAAATAAAATGTTACTCTTTAAAAGTGCCACCAAACTCCCTGTTTGTTTTTTGCTAGACCCAGACTCCTTGTTTGTTTTGTTGGACTAGACTAACATGGCTGCCCTTTTGGAATTGTCTCCCATTTGTTTGTGTTTGTACTAACCCACAGTGAAAACTGTACAGCTGCATTTTGGAACGAGCCATGGTCAGGTCAACTTGGGGGGAACGGGGACTGTAACACGAGGGATAAAAGAGAAGGTAGTTGGATTGGGGGGGGCGGTCAAATAACTGTTACATGTTCTAATGAAGCTTTAATACCTGAGGCAGGTACGGGAGGACAATCCCAGGAGAAAATACAAGGAGGTAGATGTAATAGAACTGAAAATCGACTTGGGAAAGTAGGACAATCAGCCTGGTATCTTAGGTGCCTGTACACAAATGCAAGGAGCCTGGGAAACAAGCAGGAAGAATTGGTAGTACTGGCGCAGACAAGGAACTATGATATAATTGGAATAACAGAGACATGGTGGGATAGCTTGCATGACTGGAGCTCTGCCATGGATGGGTATAAGTTGTTCAGGAAGGACAGGCAGGGAAGAAGAGAGGGGAGGAGTAGCACTATATGTAAAAGAGCTCTATGACTGCTCAGAGCTCCATTATGGAAGTGGAACTGAGCCAGTTGAAAGTCTGTGGGTTAAGCTTAGAGGAGACAGCAACAAGGGGGATGTTGTGGTTGGTGTCTGCTATAGACCTCCAGACCAGAAGGAGGAGGTGGATGAGGCATTCTATGGACAACTGGCAGAAGTTTCCAGATCACAGGCCCTGGTTCTCATGGGGGACTTCAATTACCCGGACATCTGCTGGGAGGCCAATACAGCAGTGTACAGGAAATCCAGGAAGTTTTTGGAGAGTGTTGAGGACAACTTCCTGGTACAAACGTTGGAGGAACCAACTAGGGGCCTTGTACCTCTTGACCTGCTGCTCACAAACAGAGAAGAATTGATTGGGGACATAGAAGTTAATGGCAACATGGGCAGCAGTGACCATGAGATGATAGAGTTCAAGATGCTGATTAATGGAAAAAAGAAAAGAAGCAAAACAGAGACCCTGGACTTCAGAAAAGCAGATTTTGGCTCCCTCAGGGAACTGATGGGCAGGATCCCTTGGGAGGCTGATCTGAAGGGGAAAGGTGTCCAAGAGAGCTAGTTGCATTTTAAAGAAACCCTGCTAAGGGCACAGGGAGATACCATTCCAACGAGCAGGAAGAACAGCAAATGTGGAAGGCACCCAGTGTGGCTTAACAGAGAACTCTGTACTGAGCTAGAGCATAAAAAAAAAAAGCCTACAGGAAGTGGAAACTTAGACAGATGACTAAGGAGGCATATAAAGATATTGCTCGGGACTGCAGGGATAAAATCAGAAAGGCCAAAGAACAATTGGAGTTGCGGGTAGCAAAGGATGTGAAGGATAACAGGAAGGGGTTCTACAAGTATGTCAATAACAAGAAGAGGATCAGGGCTGGTGTAGGTGTCTTACTGAATAGCGCAGGTATCCTCATGATGAAGGATGAGGAAAAGGCTGAAGTGCTCAATGCTTTTTTTGCTTCAGTTTTCACAGGCAGGGCCAGCTCCCAGTTCACTGCACTGGGCATGGCAGATTGGAGAGAAGAAGAGAGGCCCTTGGTGACAGAAGGTCAGGTTAGGGACTACCTAAAGAAGCTGGATGTCTACATGTCCATGGGGCCGACAGCCTGCATCCCAGGGTGCTGAGGGAGTTGGCTGATGAGGTAGTAGTACTGCTGGCCATTACCTTAGACAACTCTTGGTGAATGGGAGAGGTGCTGGAGGACTGGAAAAAAGCAAATATAATGCCTATCTTCAAGAAAGGGAAAAATGAGGATCCAGGGAATTACAGATCTGTCAGCCTCACCTCAATCCCAGGAAAAATCATGGAGCAGATTCTGAAAGAATCCATCCTGAAACACTTGGAGGAAAATAGAGTGATCAGGAACAGTCAGCATGGATTCACCAAGGGTAAATTGTGCCTGACCAATGTCATCGCCTTCTATGATGAAATGACTGGATTTGTGGATGCGGGAAGAGCCACTGATGTGATATACCTCGAGTTTAGCAAGGCTTTTGATATGGTTTCCCACAGCATTCTCGTCAGCAAATTAAGGAAGTATGGGTTGGATATGTGGACTGTAAGGTGGATAGAGAACTGGCTAGATCAACGATTTCAGCGTGTAGGAATCAATGGCTCCGTGTCTAGTTGGCAACCGGTAGCTAGTGGTATGCCCCATGGGTTGGTCCTGGGGCCGGTTCTGTTCAATATTTTCATTAATGATCTGGATGATGGGATTTATTGCACACTCAGTAACTTTGTGGATGACACCAAGCTGGGGGGAATGGTAGACATACTGGAGGGCAAGGAGAAGATTCAGGGAGACCTTGACAAATTGGAATAGTGGGCCAATAGAAATGTCATGAGGTTCAACGAGGACAAGTGCAAAGTCCTGCACTTGGGACGGAAAAACCCCATGCACTGCTACAGGCCGGGGAGTGATCAGCTAAGTGGCAGCAGTGTAGAAAAGGACCTAGGAGTCCTGGTGGATGTGAAGCTGGATATGAGTCAGCAGTGTGCTCTTTCTGTCAAAAAGGCAAATGGCATGCTGGGCTGCATCAGAAAAAGCGTTGGCAGCAGATCGAGGGATGTGATCATTCCCCTCTATTTGGCACTGGTGAGGCCGCATCTGGAATAGTGTGTCCAGTTTTGGGCTCCCCACTACAAAAAGGACACGGACAAATTAGAAAGAGTCCGGCAGAGGGCAACAAAAATGATCAAGGGGCTGGAGCACAAGCCGTATGAAGAAAGACTGAAGGAACTAGGCTTATTTAGCCTGCAGAAAAGAATACTGAGGGTGGATTTTATAGTAACCTTCAACTACTTGAAGGGATGCTCCAAGGAGGATGGAGCTCGTCTGTTCTCAGTAGTAACAGAGGATAGAACAAGGAGCAATGGTTTCAAGTTGCAGCTGTGGAGGTCGAGGCTGGATATTAGGAAAAACTTTCTGACTAGGAGGGTGGTAAAGCATTGGAATGGGCTACCTAGGGAGGGGGTGTAATCTCCTTCTTTGGAG
Source organism: Podocnemis expansa (assembly GCA_007922195.1). Lineage (NCBI taxonomy): Eukaryota > Metazoa > Chordata > Testudines > Podocnemididae > Podocnemis > Podocnemis expansa. The sequence continues at coordinate 35,177,525 of ML681989.1, read as the reverse complement.
ATGTGTAAGGCCCGGCTGGATAAAACTGTTGCTGGAATAATTTAGTGGGAGTGGTCCTACTTGTTTTGGCAGGAGATTGGACTAGATGACCTCATGAGGTCCCTTCCAACCCTATGATTCTAGGTGGAGGTTGCAGAATGAGAGAAAAACTAAACATTAGTAGCACCTTGAAGGCCTAAACCAGAGTCTCATCACCGAGGCAGAGCGGAGAAGTCTAGTTTACAAAATGTGTTGCAAAATTCTGAAGTGCCAGTACCAAGTAACTAGCCAGAACCCACTATTATGCTGGTAGCATAAAATTCTGCAGGATCAGTTGGTAACACTGACAGAGCATCATTAAATGAAACAGGAAAGGTGCCTGTCACTGTGAAAGTTCTATTACCCATGGAAATAAACAGCTTGTACTGTTGCTCGTTTATGGCTGAGGACAGAAGCACCAACCTGTGACTGTGTCATAACACCTAAAATGCAGTGTGAGACATTAAAAGGAATGTCAATCAGCAGTTGTTTCCTCTGAGCTTTAGATCACTTTATGATTGCCATGCAGTATTATTTCGTCTATTTTTATTTTCACTTATACCAGGAATGTCCCAAATACCTAATATTAGTCACTGCTTTGTCTCTGAGCTAACCAGGTACATTATGACTTCTCCCCTTACATGTGACTGGCATTTGAGTTGAGACCTACTGTATTTTTATGTTCTGTAAGTTCCCCATTTTCAAGCATCTGATGAATTGGGATTATGCCCACGAGATAAAGCTGTTAGTCTTTTGAAAGTGCCGCCAGACTCCTTGTTTGTTTTACTCTATTGTTATGATTCTCTTATATGTGTGTCTCCAAGGAAGTGCCTGCTGACTGAAAAACAAATTGTCTCAAGAGGGGAAGGGAACATGCTTTTATAAGGATAAACAAGTACATAAAACACCATTATAATTGTTAATGAGCCCCTTCATAGAGTCTGCAAAGGAACACTGAGTCATGGGGTTTTACTTGCTCCTGGTGCCAAGGAAAGAGGAGCACTCCTGTTCCCTGGACCACAATATTAATCCGAGTTTTCAAGCATCTGATGAATTGGGATTCCCTCTCATGAAAGCTCATGCACTAAATTATTTTGTTAGTCTTTAAAAGTGCCACCAGACTCCTTGTTTGTTTAGCATTAGTCTGGATGGTCCTTGCAAATATTTTCTTGAGATAGCTTCTTCTTTCTTATACTGAGCCACACTCCTTGCTTTCCTTTTCAGGTAGACTAAAATTATTTAGGCTGGCAAACAAAAGCTGTATTCCATCCTTTCTTCCTAAAGGTATCATGAAAGTCTTCTCTTCAGCAAGATGTGTAACAAGCAGTTAGTAGGCCTGTTTCCCTCTGCAGGATGGGTGGAAAGCAGGAATAAATATCTAGTTATTTTTGGTGCAGGGTGCAGCAAAATATAGTCTAAATAAAACCTTCTTTTAAAATTTGAGCTTTTCGCCCTAGGACAGAAACTTCAGTTACTCTCTTACCTTCTGATTGTAGAAGTTTTCCCAGTGGGACTGTCTCCCCCACTTGGCTGCTGCCTTTCTGTCTCATATATGCCCTGAGCTGAGTTGCGTGGAGTTTGATGAGCATAGCTGACTCTGAGCCCTATTAACCTTTACTTCTCAAGCCTGAGGCCTGATGACTTTCTTCCTTGGTCCTACATGCTACTATCCCAAGAGTCTCAGGAATAATATAAACAGCATGATTTGGATGACTTCTGATTAAAACACATCTTTTGGTCTGAACACGTCTTATGAAAATGACAGAACTCTTTAGGGGCTCAGATGAAGCTGACTCTGTGGAAACTCCAAAGGTAACTCCAGGGCTGCAATGTAATTACCATGGGAGATCTCCCAACAATCAACAGTGTACTGGCTAGCTTTTTCAGAGTGGTATCTGGCTGCTTTGGAAACCAAGTCTTGCTGGCTACTCTGTTTGTTGAACTAGAGAAGAGTGCAGTATGATTTTCCATCAGTGGTTGTAAAACATAACACAGTACTCAGGAAATGTGTAAATCCATTTTATTTTAAATTATACAAATCCAAATACGAGTTGTGATCCTGGGAGCATCCAGCTCTAAGACACAGAGCGTAGGCTTTGAGTAGGGTCAAAATTCAAACCCTGCCTGGGGTTTTATGGCTAATAAGGTAAGAGTACCGCCAAAGCCTTCTCCCCAAGGGAAGCTAAGCTTTCTTACTCCACACTGCTCACCCTCATTTTCTCTTGGAAGATGAACAAGTATGTATGGCGAGAGGGCCCCTGAAACTGTCACATGTGGAGTGGGCTGGGCCAGACCATTGGTGCTGGCACTCTTTGCTGTGCTAGGCTGTTAGGTCAGAGCTGATTTCAATTCTCCCAGAGAGCCGGTTTCGTGCTGTGACTTCAGGTTTTCCCACCCACTTCTCCCCTGTGCCTGAGGAAGAGAGCCTGTCAGGTTATGATGAGTCAACTCCACTAACCAGCATAACAGGTGACATGAAGCCGCTAGCTGATGAGGCTGTATCAGGAGCCCTAGAACCAGTGAATGAATGGGGGGGGGGGACTATGAGTAAAAGGCAGTGCCCAGGAAGGTCCCTGTGGGTGTACCTTTAATTGTGACGTGATTTAGTGACTACATACCTTGTGTAAACAAGAGGTCCCAGAATAGCTCTTAAACTACCATTCATCCTTTTGCCAGTTGATTTCTTTGTGTGTTGGTTTTTAAGAGTGTATATTTTCTTTTTATAGTTAGTGCTCTGCAGTAGCATTGCACAGATAATGATGTGTTATGAACTGTTTTGGCTATGTGCGTGATACGCTATTCTGTGGTGTTCATTATGTGGTTTGACTTGAATCAATTCATTCTGTAATACAGTGAGAAACTTAGTTTAGATTTGTGCCTAATAGACCGGAAAGAAATTGAGATCAGTGTCTTTGACCTTTACTATTCGAAAGAACGATATTTAGAAGTGGAAATGGGAATAAAAAAGAGAGCGCGTGACATAATGGGCTAGCATTTTGAGAACACAGGACAATGAAATGTAAACGAGCATTATAGAAAATGCTTGTGTTCCTTTTTACTCTTGATTTTCATAGAATAGCATAACATAAAATTCTGCTCTCTCTCAATCTTTCTTTATATATAAACATAACAAGATATATAAATAACATAACATTAATATATTATTATGTATAATCTCAGTATATGAACTATAGAGATGTTTTGATCAAGGGAGAACTTAGCTGCTTTTTAAATCTACTTTCTGAATGCGTATTTATTAGCATTGTACACACCCAATTAAAACAGCTCTAAACAAAACATAATTAACTTCATATCAAGAAAGGATGACTGGAAACAGAATCCAGTAAAGTTGTTATGATTTCATATTTGTTTGCTGTTGTATGATCTGTCACAGTTTCCACTAAAATACCTTATTTTCAGGAGTCAATAATATCTTTAAAAAGTTGGTCTCAGTTGAATTGTGACATGCTTGTCATTGCATTTATTACCATTATTTTTCTTACACAACTCAAAACATTTTGATTCTTCTAGATAAAAAGTACTGAACTCATAGAAGATAAAAAGGTCAGTTAAAGATGTTAGATGGGGGCATTGCTAGATAATCCTGGAGAGGGTGGAATTATCAGGTATGTAGCAAGGCTTTAATTTTTTTTATCAGTCATCTTTTAAAAAATTCATTCCTCCTGTGACATGCTTCTGTGTTTGTCGTTTTGTTAGCAGGATACTGAATGGCACAGAAATATATGTAGTCTTTGTTTAGTGGTACACTTTGAGTGAAGGCCCTTTTTGTTTGTTGCATTAGGTGAGATAGTGTCCATTCAGGAGTCTCAAAGCATTTTACAGTTTCTAATGAATTTAGCTTCATAGCACAATGTTAGGGTAGCTAAGGGTCATAAAGGGATGTCACACAGAATACTGATACAATATAGGGTTTTTATTTTCTGGCTCCAGGCTCATGCAATAGGACAAGGTTACAAAAGATGATCATACCCTGTCACATGACACACCTAGTTATTCTCTGACTCCAGCAGCTACTTTAATTTTTTTATATATGTGAAAGTGAAGGAGAGATTAATTGACTTGACCAAGGTCTGCTGAAAGTCCGTCTCTCAGCAATAGGACCCAAATCTCTTGATTCCTGGTCCCTCTTGCTTAAACTGCTATATCATCCTTTTTCCTTTTAAAAAAAAAAAATCTCTTTAAATGTTGTAGAATAGGGTTTATGCAGACCATGACATGTTCATTTAAAGCTATTAACTTTTGAGGAAGCAACTTCTACTTTAGGTAACACAAAATGAAAAGTCGAGAAGAACTTGACAGCTATTTTGAGGAAAAAGAAGTGATTGTTTTAGCAGTAGAGAGAGTAAACAAACAACATTAAACTTTGTCTAGTCAGGTTTAAAAAAACTGTTTTCATTACACTTGCCTGTGAATTTTCTTGAAAATGTAAGTAGTTTTACAATTATATTTTTTTATTCCTGTAAATTAATTTTCTCCCATGTCATTATATGAAAAACCCACAGAAACAAGAATGGAAAAATAACTGCATGGTGGGAGTAGTGAAAATGAGGATACAGAGTGCTGTCCAATGCACAAAGGTGGTAAAATGGAAACAATGGAGAACTGTGTTAATGTGTTTTCATCTAATTTTTTTATGGTAACCTTAAGAAATCTTTCTTTCAGAAAAAAGTTTGTGTTGGGAGGAGGGGTTTTGTTTGTTTGCTTGTTCTGTTTTTGTTTTTTAAGTTTACTTACCTTCCTTCAAGGAAGGTGAACTATGGGATTATAAAGTCAAGGATAAAAAGGTAGATTTTACTTATGTAGTGAGTCTTCATGATAGCTACCAGTAACCTAATTGACTTTAAAGACCAGGTGTGAATCAAAAGAAGCGGGGGAGCAGAGGCAGAGTTGGATGACTTGCGCTAATAGGCCTGTGGATCAACCTATATGTTCTTAATAGCTGGTATCTGTCTAGAAGCAGAAGGTTTGATTAACCTCCCCTGATTTACCTGGGATCAGAGGCATGGTCTGGCACTGGCAGCAGATTTTAGAAAACAGTATGTTATCTGAGAATTCAGATGTATTTTGTAGTGTTGTGGCAGGAGGCCAGCAGGGTGAAAACCATCAGTGCATGCATATAGCTGCTTTCTGAGGGCCACTGTAGAGAGCCATGCAGAACAGAGGAAGCAGATCTAAAAGCAGTCATTTGTGTGAGATAAGCAACTCAGCAGCTGCAGGGAGGAAAAGAGAAGAGGGGCCAGCCGGCCAGAAGAGGTTGCCACAGTTCCTTGCATGAAGCTGAGAGGCGAGCCCCGGATATTAGAGCACTGTGAAAAGCTTCAGGGGGCATCATGAGGAAAGCTAGCAGAGGCAGCCCAGAAGCCTGGAGTGGAAGTAGTAATGTACTGGCTGCTGAGGAAGGATGGAAGGGAAGGGTTAAAAGGAGGGCTAGTAAGAATAGGTTCACAAGGAATCTTGGGCTGGGAGGCAGCCTGGTACTGGACAAAAGGGAGCTGTTCAGGAAGTGGTTGATCTGATGGGGGGGGTCTGCCGCTTCTTCATCCAGGGCAGCACTGCCAGATACTTGAGATGTCTAACTGCCATCCTGTCGTGATTTCAGCTAAGCTAGCTTTAATTGAGCTTTCTTGAGTACCAGTGGCAGTGAAACTGTGGCAGCATGTGCTTTACAAGTGCAGCTGGAAACCTGGGTACTCACACGGGTGGTTAGACCATGCTGAACTCCATGCTGCCACTGCTTTTGGTACCCAAGCTTGCTACATTAAAGCTAGTTTAGTTGCAGTACCCCCGTGAGATTGCAGTATAGAAAACACCCACTGAGAAAGCATAGTCTGGCATTGGAACAGAAATTAATCATGGACCCTGGGACAGGGAAAAAGGGGATTATGCTGTGAGAAGTGTCGCCCAAAGGTGCTTGCTGTTACCTCCCCAAGCAGAGATATTGGGAGGAGAGAGGGTTTCTTGTTTGTCACCCATAGGTAGAGAGACAAGCTGCAGGAGGTAATATCTTACTGGAGCAACTTCTGGTGATCTGAAGAGGAGCTCCATATAAAGCTCCAAAGCTTCACCAACACAAGTTAGTCCAATAAAAGGTATCACTCCCCCCCTTGTGCCTCTGATATCCTGGGACCCACACAGCTACAACAGTGCATAGAGTCCATAAGTAGAACAGTGAAGTGAAAGCCTTGATGCTACCAGTGTGGTTATCTGGTGAGCAAATATATGGTGGGATCTCACAACAAGACTGTGGTGACAATGACTGCTGGCACCAGGAAGGTAGTGAACTGGGGTGACAAACTGGAGTTCCTGTGAGGGAATTCTCCAGGGGAAGGAGAGGGGACTATGTGATACTTGGGGTGAGTTTCTGTTAATTTATTATGTGCTTGCTAGCTTGAAGATTATAGTCTGGTCTGCTACAGGGGGTGCCTGCTGAGTTAATGGACTGCTAGGCTAGGCTGAGTGCATACTTATGACCCTATAGCTTACTCTCCCTTGATCCATAACCATTCTAGGTCTCTTATTCCCTTATTGCAAGAAGAACAGGGCTTTAAAAAGCCAGCTCCCTAAGCTCCAAGGAAGCTAACAAATAGGTTCATTTAGTGGTGGAGTCGGAGAGTCATTCAAACAGATCCAGGTCTCAAGCAGAGGTAGCCCCAAAGCAGGCTGAATTACCAAGGTGTGAAGAGCTTGCCCACAGTGTGACTTAAGCTTCAGGGAGAAGGGGCTGAGAGACTGTAACCTAAATGCTAGAAAGGTGCCAAGAGAAGCTATCTAGGAATAAAGTGGAGGGGGAGAGAGAGTTGAAAGAGCCCAAATGTACTGAACAAACATACTCTAAACCTAAGCCAATACCCCCCCCCCTCCACAAACAAACAAACAAAACTTTGCAAAAGTAAAAATAATGCAGATGGAAGTCCAGTAGCAGTGTTAGGGGCCTATCCCATTTATTGAACTGAATACAGCATGTACAATTACTTGAGTTGTGGGCCAGTGGCATATATGTGCTTGTGGTACGAGCAACTCATAGCCTGCAGATAGGCAGTGTGGGTTCTTAAGGCCAGAGCATCTAAAATGAAGGTGCTAAGGGAGATTTAGAGGGACACAGAGGAGACTTTAAGGGAAACAGAGTGATACCACCCACAGTCTGACAATCTCTGTGCTTTCGAGGAGGATTAAAGTCTTGGAGGAAGAGGACGTCAAGAAGGAGGGGAAGGAAGCAATCCTGTAGTTGTGATGCTCCTTCTATATGATCTCTTATATCCTCCTGCATTGGGGATACCCCTCCAGGGGAGGAAACACCAGTTAATAGGAAGCTCAAGGTAGCAGTAATGGGGAATTAAATTATTAGAAATGTAGATAGTTTGATCTGTGAGGGTAGGGAGAATCACATGATAAATTGCCTTGCACTTGCTAAGGTTGCAGATCTCATGAGGTATTGTGCGGTGCTGGGGAGAAGCTGATGACTGTAGTTCGTGCAGATACCAGTGACATAAGGAAAGGTAGGACAAAAGTTCTGGAGGCCAGCTTTAGGCTGCCGGTTAAGAGATTAAAGTCCAGCACTTGCACAGTAGCATTCTCTGTAATGGTCCAGTTCTATACGCAGGTTTGGAAAGGCAGAACAGCAGAGAGGGGTATATTAGGACCTGGGACACCTTTTGGGGGAAAAACGAAGATGTAAAGGAAGGACAGGTTGTGCCTAAACCAAAATGTAACTGCACTGCTGAAATGTACAATTTAAAAGATTGTAGGGTTTTTGTTTTTTGTTTTTTAAGCAAAGGGCTTGTGAAAGCTGACCAGGAGGCATTGGTGGAGGCCTGCCTTAGGGATTAATTTATTAAAGGAGAAATTCCATATTCTAAAAAAGAGGCTAGGAAAAAAGTTGGTAAAATACAGGTAAGAACTAGTGAGGTACAGTCAAATGCAAGAGTCCCATTTCAACATGATATCTGAAGGCAAGCAGCTGAATATTAAAATGTAAGTGCTTTTACACAAATGTTAGAAGTTCAAGTAGTAAGATGGATAAACTGGAATCCCTGTTATTAAGTGACATATTAGGATATAATAAACATAGAATGAGGCTAGTCTAGGTACATTGTAGTACTAGGGTAAAAATATATAAAGGAAAGACAATAGGTTGTGCTGGTAGAGGAGTGGTACTACATGTGGAAGAAATCAGTCAAGTAAAAATCTTAAATGAATCAAACTATTATAGAATCTCTATGGATAAAAATTTCATGCTCGAACAGTAAGAACATAGGTCTAGGAATATACTGCCAATCACCCAACCAGGATGATGATGATGATTCTGAAATATTCAGAGAGATTAGAGAGGCTACAAAGGCAGAAAGTTCAGTAATGATAGAGGATATTAGCTATCATCATATTGATTGGGAAGTTGTCACCTCAGGAAGGGGTGAAGAGAGAATGTTTTTAGGTACCATAAATGACTGCTTTTTGGAGCAGTTTGTCCTGGAACTGTCAAAAGGAGGCCCAGGATGTTGCCTAGGAATGAATATAGCTCAACCATTAAGTAACAGCAACTGTAACATAATTTTATGCAGCATCTTTGTGAGGGGTAGGCAGTGCAAAAGAAACCTACCTCAACAGCATTTGCTTCAATAAAAGGAATTGTACAAAAAGGAGGAAGCTAGCTAAATGGAAATTAAAAGGAACGATCACAAGGTGAAATGCCTGTAAACTTCTATATGAAAATGCTGCAGTGGAGGCTCAGATAGAACTAAAAAGGCATTAAGATGACAAAAAAATACCATCATGGCTTAATAGCAGAGTGAAGGGGGGGGGCTTTTGAAAATGGGGAGTCGCATCCTATTGAGGCAAACAGTTAGGAGCATAAATTCTGGCAAGTGTAAAAGTACAGGAGATCAGTCCAAGAAGGAATTTGAAGAGCAAAATGATAAAGGCACAAACATTAACAGCAAACCCTTTAAACAGGAAGGCTGCCAAATAGTTTATGGGGCCAATGGATTGTCAGAGTGCTGAAAGAGCACTCAAGGAAGAAAAGACTGTTGGGAAGAAACTAAATTAATTCTTTGTGTCCATCTTTCACTATAGAACACCAGCACTTGAGCCATTCTTTTTAGATGACAAAGCTGAGGAACTGCCTCAGATTGATATGTCACTAGAGAAAGTTTTGGAACAAATTCATAAATTAAACAGGAATAAGTCACTAGGACCAGATGGTATTCATCCAAGAGTTCTGAAGGAACTCAAATATGAAATTTCAGAACTACCAACTGTGGTATGTAATCTGTCACTTGAATCAGTCTCTGTACCATGTGACTGCAAGGTAGCTTAAGAAAAGCAGATTTTTAGAAAGGGCTCAGGAGGCAATCCTGGCAATTACAGCAAGTTCAATTATATATATACAAGATGATGGAGTATAAAATAGCTGTTTCTATTCAAGAAAGAATAAGTAATACATAACTCCTGTGGTCTTGGAAACATCCATTCAATATACACCAGCAGACAAGAGAACTAATAGAATGTTAGGAACCATTAGGAGTGGGATAGATAATGAGATAAAATCTCATACGGCTGTTATATAAATCCACAAAACACCCACATCTTGAATACTGCATGTAGTTCTGATTGCTTCATTAAAAAAAAAAAAGATGTATTAATTGGAAAAGATACAGAGAGAAGAAACAAAAACTATTAGGAATGTGGAACAGCTTCCATACAGGGAGAGATTAAAAAGGCTGGTACTGTTCAGAGAAGTTCCAAAAGGGCAGCCATGTTAGTCTAGTAAAGCAAAAAAAGCAAGGAGTATTGTGGCACTTACAGACTAACAGATTTATTTATTTATTTCATGAGAGAAAAGGGGGGTGGGGTTGAAGTGGGATTTTCTCACATGAAAGCTCATGCGATAAATAAATCTGTTAGTCTGTAAGTGCCACAATACTCCTTGCTTTTTTTGCTTTACTAGACTAACACGACTGCCCTTTTGGAATTTCTCTGAACAGTACCAGTCTTTTCTAGTTCAGAGAAGAGATGACTAAAAGGGATTTAGATAGAGGTCTATTAAAATTATGAATGGTATGGAAAAAGGGAATAGGCTAGCGTTGTTTTCTCCCTTCATATAGCAGAAGTACTAGGGTTATCTGATAAAACTTGTAGGCAGCAGGTTTGAAACAAAATATGGAAGCACTTCTTCATTGAATATACAGTCAACCTGTGGAGCTTGTTGCTAGGAGATGTTGTGGAGGTCAAAAGCATAACTGGGTTTAAAAAAGAATTAACTATGTTCCTGAAGGGTAGGTCAATCAGTGGTTATTAGCCAATGGTTTGGGATTCAGCCTCACGCTCCTGGAGCCCCATGACACTAAACTTCTAAATTCCAGAAACTTGGATTGGGTGATGAGGAAAGGTTCAATCGAATTACCCTGTTGTTTTCTTTCTGTCTGAAACATGTGGCACTGGTCGCTCTGTGAGACAGGATAGTGGGCTAGCTGAACCATTGGTCTTACCAAGCATAGCTGTTCTTATGACCTAAACACTTGGTTTGGGGGACTTAAGAAACTAAAACTTTTTTATTTTCGGCATAAAAAAAACTTTAAGGGCCTGATCCAAAGCCTGTTGAAGTAAATGGGAAAACTCCTGCTGCCTTCAGTGAGCTTTGTGTCAGGCCCTGAGTACATAAAGTTTTCCATATGGATAAAAGCTTTCATATACCTTTCCCTCCATTATTCCCATAATAAACCTTGCTGTAATTCACTCAACACCATATGCAGCTTTTGTGGTTTAGCTAAGAATGTAGGTGGAACCAGGCCAGAGTAAGAGGGGCCCCTGCCTGGGGCCCTGCCTCCCCCCAGTATGGTAGCTGGAGGGGGTGGCCCAGAGGCTAGAAGCCATGGCTAGCTGCACTGCTTCCACCTCATCTCCAGGCTGGCTGCCCTACCCCAGGTGGCAAGGCTGGCCAGCACATGGCTGCTGTGTTCCAGGGTTGGGGCCAGCTGGTGCACGTGGTGGCCTCTGGCAGCAGCAGTCGAGGTCCCAAAGCACTGTTGGGTCATTTTGCTGGGGTCCTAGGGGGGTGGCTTCACCACCCAGAGCCGTAGGAACCCTGGTGTGCCTTGCCAGGGGCCTCTCCACATGCTGGCCAGCCCTGCCCCCAGAGTGCAAAGGATACATGCCAGCTGAGGCAGGGTGGGAGCACCATGGCCTGCTCAGGCCTTGGGTCCAAGGGCTCCACCTGCCCAGTGCCAGTGTCCCAGCCTTCTCAGAGCTTGGTAAGGAGGAGTTTTATGGGCTGCAGCCAAGGGCCCCCCTTCAGGCCAGCACCTGTGGCTGCAACCCCTAAAGCCCCTGCATTAATCCAGCCTTGGCTGGAATGCCAGTTCTCTGATCCTTCCATATTAAACCCATTTAAGCTTCTGACATTCATTTAAAAAAATCTGGGAAATTCATATGCAAGACGCTGAGTTAAAAGGAATAGAGGCTAAAAGTGTGTTTCAGTGGAGTCCATTTAATACTAACAAAATCCCTACAATTAAAAAAAATTTTTTACAACTTATAAACCTGCTAATGTTTAAAACAGTTGGAAATTTGGAAATAAACAAATGAAGCTAGGTATTTGCCCACAGCCAGTGCTTTTTCTATTCCATCCAGTTTACACTGTCCTTCTAACTTTACCTTTGCCTCTTAAAAAAACCTGTCAAAACTGTATGGAAAAAGAAGGTCAAGATAACATTGCTGGGAAATCATTGAGAATAAATCACTTGAGTACGAGACAGGATTGTCATCTTCTCTTAGTTACTATTTTGACCTTAACTAGTTTGCAAAGACATTGGCTATGTCCACACCTAAATGCTTATTTTGAAATAAGTTAATTTTGAAATAAGCAAATTCGAAATAAAACCCTTAATTTGATATAACTTAAATTGAATTAAGGAAAAATACCAAATTGAAATAGCAAGTGCAGACACAGGACTTGCTATTTCGATTTGGGAGAGGGGTATCCTGGGAGGTGTGGCAACATGGCCCTCTGGCAGGGCCATGTTGCCGCCCAGTCCTCTACCTGGCTGTCACCTGGAGAGCCAGGCAGGGGAAGACAGCCCCCAGGGACCCTGGGGCACACCTGCAGCCCCAGGAGCACAGGTGGCAGCTGACTTCCCACGCCCCGGGACTGGGCGGCTGCAGCCGGCTACTTGTGCCCCGGGACTGGGCGTCTGCAGCCCCTGCAGCACAGGCGGGATCCAGCTCCCTGCTCCCTGAGCGCTCAGAACCTGCAGCCCCCTCAGTGCATGCAGGAGCTGGCTCCCCGATCCCCCTTGCCCTGCTACCTGGGCTCCATAGGGAGTGGGGGTTGTGGAGCTGGCTTTCCCCAATTGCCTCCACTTGTTGGTAGCAGGGGGTGGTGGGTCCCCAGCTAGCTGTCCCCACAGCCTGGGCAAGCTGGCAGTGGGGAGGGGTGGTCCCCGAGCCGCCTTGTGGGGCTTGCTCACAGCCAGCCCGACAACGGGTCCTGGAGCCAACTCCCCTGGCTTGCTCGGGGTGCCAGCAGCTAGTGGGGTGGCGGGTGGCAGCCCTGCTGCCCAGTCTCAGAGGCTGCCAGTGGGGGCAGGAACTGGCAACCCTGGCAAGGGGGTCGAGCTGGCTCCCCCACCAGCCGCCAGGGCAGGAGCCAGCAGCCCCAGCAAAGGGGCCACTCCAGCCGCTGCCCCCCTGCGCCCCCATGCAACTTGTCTCAGCACACTGGCCAGGGTGCTGGGGGCGGGGCACGACTTCCTCCCAGGGTGCAAAATTTCAAAGCCCTTATTCGAAACAGCCATTGTTTTGAAACAACACATCCCAATGGTGTTGTTTTGAAACAATCCTTTCAAAGCAAGGGCTGTTTCAATTATAACCCAGGTTTTATTGTTCCGAAACAATGGTCATCATTTCGAAGTAAAGAAACGTTGTTTGGACATGACAGCTTTTGTTTCGAAACAACAGTGGTTGTTTTGAAATAAAGGCCTAGTGTGGGCACAGCCATTGTGTATGACGAATGTGAATAATAGGTGTATGGAATTTAGTAGAATTTAGCATATTAAAAGGGAAAGTAACTGGCTGTTTTTAAAGCTATAAAAACCAGAAGAAGCTTCTATGCTTTACTTTTTTGATCCTGAGCTATTCAGGGAGAGGTGCACTAACTTAAAAATTGTGATCCAGCTGTGAAACTGACCAGTTACTAGAGATGAGGCAAATATTTAAAATAATTGTTTTTCTGTGCTCTGGGATTGCTCAGCTACTGGTACATCAGAATGCATTGTTCTTGGGAAGCTTGGTGTGGTCTGGAGTGTTGTTGCATCAAGGTGTGGAGGAGGTTGGTATGTCTATGACCACTTCTTCTTTAGCAGTCTTCATTGTGAAGGTGTCACTCACTGGCAGTCACTTCTAAGGTATTCAGTTGTCTTTTTTATCTGTTCAGTCTTGAAAGGAGCAATTCAAATACTGGTATGAAACTGTGTTTGTGTAAATCCAAGAAGGCCTAAAGCTGGCCTCATCAGTGAGGATGTACAGTTATTGTCATCTTGGCCTTGTGGCCTTTTTGACCTAAATCAAAGTGTTTTATGTTAGACAAAACTCCTTTTCGTATTGAATTTGAAGTAGTCTTTGGTGGGGGAACGTGGAGACAAATTTGGCTTCAGCAGTTGATGTGTGTCATATACTTTTATGAACTGGAGGCTGTCCAGGGAAAAAATTTTCTTGTCAGACTCCTCCAGGAAACCTACTGGAAAACTCATTTCAGAAAGAGAAAGTTTTGATTTCATTTTCCAAATCAAACATTTAAAGTAGAAAGCCTGATTCTACTTACATCTGCAGAGGCTCAGTGGGATTTGACATGTGTAACTACAGTGCAGATAAGGAGCCATGAGGGGACACTGTATTCCGTTGTGTGCACCCAGATTGTGACTCAAAGTGTGAGATGGAAAGTCAGTCTTTGCAAGATTGATACTGTGCAGGCAGGGGCAGGAAATGGGCAGCCCTGGCTTTGCCTTCCCCTGTGTATGGGCCAGCACAGCTGAGTGGCACTACTGAGGAGAGCAATCAGCCCTTGGTAAAGGCTGACATGAACTTAAATTCTTTTTCATTCCTCCCTTCTCTAGCAAAGGGCAAACCAGGGCTAATTGTGGTCTACTTACAGCCCTGTGATTGATGTGATAATTCAGCCTTTTTTGACATAAGGGCCTATTGGGGTATGACCACTTGACAATGAAAAACCTGTATGTGGCTTTTGCGAGCCAACTCGGACTTGGGGTTGTGGGACTGTTTCCTTGCTGTGTAGACTGCCAGGGTCAGGCTGATCTGGGCTCCAAATCAAGCGCCAGTATCTACACTTCAGTGAGACAGCCCCACAGCCTGAGCCTGAGCTGGCTCTGAGCCCAGGTTGGTTGGTATGGACTGGCTGTGGGTTCTTCTTTGCTGTGAAGACATTCGCTAGGGGGCCCTAGTTGCATTTTTCTACATGTGCATTCGCTACTGCATTTTTGACTTCTCTCTGCCTCTTGTAGAACTGCAGTTGCCCAGTAATGTGCAGATCTAAGTAAAAGTTTCACCTCCATGTGCAGTTACACCAATTCTTTAATTTAAAATCTCTAAGCATGTATCTTTCTTCTTCTGACCACCCTTTCTCAGTCTGGTTTTTGTTAAAATAAAAGCAAGAACAGAAACAATGAAGCTAAAATTCACAAATATCTCTTTGCTGACATCAAGAATGAAGATCAGTAAAGAGCAGCTCTACATTTGGTGAATTTTTATTTGAAATTGAAGATGCTTTTTTCCAGCTGGTTCAGTTACCTTGAATGGAAATCTTATCAGTTAACAGATGAGAGGGGCTCAGAGTATTGAGGAGGGGGCTTTTCAGCTCTTTAGGAAATGCCAATCTTCATATTATTCAGCTGTGATTCTTGCTGGCTAATTACATGTGGCATTTACTGCAAGATCTGAAGGAAGCTCGGTTCACCCACTCCAGATGGATTATCAAGAGATTCATGAACAAGGAAGGGTGACAAATGTTTGCGTGAAAGCAAATTTCTACCCAGCGTCCTTGCTACTCGGATCCTGGATTCAGCTCATTCTCAGTTCCCCAGTTTGTTAAATGTTGCATCAGAGTAAAGAGGTGACACATGGCAGCTATATGAGATTTTAGTAATCTAGCACCAATTGAGGTTGTCCAATAACAGAGGATCAGAAAAAAAAATACAATGTGTTTCTTAAGCGGTATCATAAAAGTTCTTGTTTGATTGTTTTTTATATATTTCATTAACTCTTTGAGACCCTATTTGAATAGAATCTCTATTTTCTTAAGGGTTGTAGAAAGATATGAGAAGTTTAGGTCTTGTCTTAGAGAGCTTACAGCCTAGTTCATGACAAGGCACAACAAGTAAGCTAATCAGAAACAGGTGGATGAGGGGTAACTAATAAGATTATACACTTACACCATATAACAATATACTAAATGAGGTTTTTAAAATTTAAAATAACCACTTCTCATTACTTTCTTAAATTATTTTTATGTGTGCTTGTTATAGGCTGTGCTCTGGGGAAGGGAAAGAAGAAAAAAGGAAGAGTATAGACGAGGAGAGGGGGGAGGATGAAGGCTCAACAGCATGAGAGCACAGCAATATAGATGTCAGAGAAGAGCTGTTGTGCTGCGATATCAAAATTTCTGAAAGTTACCTGCCTCTCTTGCTGCTGCTGTTCTGCTGGACCCATCTGGGGGATTGCAGGATCTATTGAGAGCCTAGCAGTGGGACAGAGGCTGTATGGGGTGGAAGGGACCATATAGGAATCAAGTGTTGAAATTTTCAGCATGCCCCCCCCCCCCAAGATAGTCTTATTGGCATCTCCTTTCGTTATCACTGTTGAAAGCAAAACAGAAAAGGAGTCTTGGCACTTTTAAAGGCTAACAAATATATTTATTGCCTACCCTTTTGTGGGCACAAAGTAGGATCATGCCCCCAAAAGGTTATAAATAAATTTGTTAGCCTTTAAAAGTGTCCCAGAGTTCCTTTTTTGTTTTGCTGAAATAGACTTAACACAGTTACCCCTCTGGAGCTTGTCACACTGCTGAAAGTAATTTTCAGCACTTGATATTCTACGAAATCACTTGTTTCCTGGCATTTCATAGTATTCCTCTGTAGTGCCTGCATTCTAGTGGAACTTTGACATTTCCACAGGGTGTTTCAGCTTCACTAAGCAGGTGTGTTTTGCCTCATGTAGCTGGTGTTCTTCCTGGCACTAAAGCAATTAAATTTTTAAACACTCGTCATGATGATCTAAAATGTATTCTCATGTGGCAGCAAATGGTGAGGTACAAGTGTGTGCACCCCTCTCCCCCTGCCTTTCATTTCTCTCTTCCTTCTTTGTTTAATGTGAATCATGGATAAAAGAGCATTTTATTATAATTTGATATGTAAGCAAAGATTGAGGGTGGTGATTTGAGCCAGTGACACAGGCTCTGTATTTGCATAAAGCAGTTGCTTCACTACCCAACCACCAGCATTCACAATCGGATGACTTTTCTGTTCTGGCAGCGATAGGGTTACCAAACGTCCGGCAAAAGGAAAACATGTCTTCCTTTTTACCTTCATGTTCTCCCTACTCCAGGCATTCTAAAAATAGGTGATTTTGTCTGGTTTTTTATGTCTGATGAGTAGAATGTTAAAAAAAAAAAAAACCAAAAAAAAAAAAAAAAAAAACCTCCCAAACAGGGCGTTAAGAGTCTGCTGCACAGGGGCGTACACAGGGAACAAAGAGCAGCCTGCAGAAAAATCAAGGTGAGGGTGGAGCACACTGTTTCTCTTATTCCTAGAGGGCTTTGTGACAATGGCCTTGATAGCTCAGTGGCTAGACAAACAGACCCTTAAACTCAGGGTTGTGGGTTAGAGACTTGTGATGGGCATTTTGAATTTTGGACCCTTGCTCCCTACAAAAGGGTTAAATTGGGGGGGGGAAATACAGCAAACCCCAATAAAATGAAGGAAAATAAAGTATCCTGTGAACAAAATTACTAACAGGGACCAATTAAGTAAACAAATAAAGGGCACATTTGAACTGGCTAGAAAGAATTTAGGAGGAATTTTTTTAAATTGTAAAACGGGCTGCTGTGGAAAATGAAAAATGAGAGAAGTTAACTGCTTTTTTTTTTTTCGGGTGCTTTTCAAGTTTACATTTGCAAACTTATTTTTTTAGTCTCATGAACATCAGTGAAAGGGTCATGAAAAACTTTCATTTACTGAAAAAAATCCAGTTTTCAGTAAAAGAAAAGATTTTGGCAATTTTTCTTTAAATTTAAAATAATTTAAAAAACACGTGACTTTGTGCAGTTTTAACGCTTCATTCATTAATCATTGCCCATTATCCATGACATAATATGGTAATGACAGTTAAATTAATACTACATTTTCTCCATGTGTCCTCCAACATCCTCCTTTTCATACTTTCCTGTCCTGTTTTCCATGCTTTGGTATCTGGTAACCCTAAGTAGGGATGATTTAGGTTGGAGATTTGGTATAGGTCCCAGCTCTGCTACTAACAACTTTTATTTATGAACATCACAGCCTAATTAAACAAACATGGCACATGATTTTGAGGCAGACAGGAAATGTAGCTGAGTGGGGAAACTATGATTTAGCTTTTGAGTTATTTACATGGGTTTTTCTGGAAATATATAAATAAAAAAAAATTCCCTTCTCACCCTTATGGGTGGTATGTGTCATCCTCAACCTCGGGTCCTCTACCAGAGGCCTGGGAGTTTGAGGGTTCTGCACAGTATCTTAGCTGTTCCTAGCACTGCACTCTTCTGGACAGAGAGCTCTGATGTTGTTCCTGGGATCTGTTGGAGCCACTCTCCCAGCTTAGGAGTCACAGCCCCGAGTGCTCCTACCACCACCGGGACCACTTTGGCCTTTACTTTCCACATCCGTTCTAGTTCCTCTTTCAGGCCCTGGTACTTCTCCAGCTTCTCACACTCCTTCTTCTTGATGTTGCTGTCACTTGGCACTGCTACATCTATCACCACCGCTGTCTTCTGGTCCTTGTCTATTACCACGATGTCTGGTTGATTGGCCAGTACCTGCCTGTCTGTCTGGATCTGGAAGTCCCACAGGATCTTAGCCCTGTTATTCTCCACGACCTTCTGTGGGATCTCCCATCTGGTCTTGGGAGGGTCTAGCCCATACACTGTGCAGATGTTCCTGTACACAATGCCAGCTACTTGGTTGTGCCGTTCAGTGTATGCTGTTCCTGCCTGCATCTTACATCCTGCCACTATGTGTTGGACTGTCTCTGAGGCCTCTCTGCACAGTCTGCACCTTGGGTCCTGTCTAGAGTGGTAGACCCCTGCTTCAATGGATCTGGTGATCAGTGCCTCAGTGCTGTCTTTCAGTCCAGCCCTTTCCAGCCACTGGTAGGATTTCCCAATGTCAGCCACCTCAGCTATCTGTCGATGGTACATTCCATGCAGGGTCTTGTCTTGCCATGGCACTTCTTCTGCTTGATCTTCCTCCCATGTCTGCTGCTGCTGCCTCAGGCATTCTCTCAGCAGCTCATCTTTGGGTGCCATCTTACTGATGTACTCCTGGATGCTCTGGGTTTCATCCAGGACCGTGGCTTTGACACTCACCAAACCCCGCCCGCCTTCTTTCCGGCTGGCGTACAGTCTCTGGGTGTTGGACTTGGGGTGGAAACCTCCGTACATTGTGAGGAGCTTCCGGGTCTTCACATCGGCAGCCTCCATGTCCTCCTTTGGCCAGCTCACTATACCGGCAGGGTATCTGATGACTGGCAGGGCATACCTGTTGATGGCGTGGATCTTGTTCTTCCCATTGAGCTGGCTCTTCAGGACCTGTCTTATCCTTTGGTGGTACTTGGATGTTGCTGTCTTCCTTGCCTCCTCATCGTGAGTCCCATGTGACTGTGGGATGCCAAGGTACTTGTAGCTGGTCTGTATGTCTGCTATGTGGCCTGCTGGTAGTTCCACCCCATCAGTCTTGACTACCTTTCCTCTCTTTACTACCATCCGGCCACACTTCTCCAGTCCGAATGACATCCCAATATCCTCGCTGTAGATCCGTGTCAGGTGGATTAGCAAGTCGATGTCTCGTTCATTCTTAGCATACAGCTTGATGTCATCCATGTAGAGGAGGTGGCTGATGGTAGTTCCACTCTTGAACTTGTATCCATATCCAGTCCTTGTGATTATCTGGCTGAGGGGGTTCAAGCCAACGCAGAACAGCAGCGGGGACAGCGCATCACCTTGGTATATGCCACACTTGATGGCCACTTGTGCAAGCTGTCTTGAGTTGACTTCCAGTGTTGTCTTCCACAGTCCCATTGAGTTCTTGAGGAAGGTCCTTAGTGTCCTGTTGACTTTGTATAGCGCCAGACATTCACAGATCCATGTGTGCGGCATTGAGTTGTAGGCTTTCCTGTAGTCAATCCAGGCTGTGCTCAGATTGGTCTGTCTAGACCTTGAGTCTTGGGCGACTGCTCTATCTATGAGCAGCTGGTGTTTTGAGCCTCTGGTGTTGTTCCCAATGCCCTTCTGAGCTGTGCTCAGGTACTGGCCCACGTGGTCCTGTAGCTTGGCGGCTATGATGCCTGATAGGACTTTCCATGTTGTGGGGAGGCGGGTTATTGGCCGGTAGTTGGATGGTGCTGTTCCCTTGTGGGGGTCTTTCATGATCAGCACTGTCCTTCCTTGTGTTAGCCAGTCTGGGTGGGAGCCTGCTGCTAGCAGCTGGTTCATCTGTGCTGCTAGGTGTTCATGCACTGCTGTTAGTTTCTTTAGCCAGTAGGTGTGGATCATGTCCGGGCCAGGTGCTGTCCAGCTCTTCATGTTCTTGACCTGCTGTTGGATGTCGGCTATTGTGATGGTGACTGGTTCCTGTTCTGGGAGATTGCTGTGGTCTGTTCTCAGGTCCTGCAGCCACTTTGCACTGGTGTTATGAGTCTTCTCTTTCTCCCA
>ML681989.1:35082194-35152517 GCA_007922195.1 Podocnemis expansa | reverse complement strand
TCAGTGCAGAGCTCTCTGTTAAGCCACAGTGGGCGCCTTCCACATTTTCTGTGCTTTCTCCTTATCGGAATTGTTTCGTGTCCTGATAATTTCTATATCTGATGAAGTGAGTTGGATCCTACGAAAGCTTATGCCCAAAGAAATTTGTAGGTTTTAAGGTGCCACAGGACTCATTGTTTTTGCTTTATAGAAACTAACATGGCTACCCCAGTGGAAATAGTTTTTACTGAGGCTTTGCCGTTAAGCAGATTCTTGTACTCTGTTTTTCCATTATTCGTGCAGTGCAAATTTGAACACACAAATCAAATTTCTAATACTTACCAGGTGCTAGATATTGTAAAGATATTTATATTTCTAGGAGTCACACAATAAGTACCAAACAAAGCTTACAATGGTGACTGTATAGTACATATTTTTATTTACAGTGTTTACAAAATAGTATTCACTTCAGTCAGTGTAGATTATCTTACTACAGTTTTCTAAGCCAGTGTTTCCCAACCAGTGTGCCATCAGGTCTGAGCAGGTGTGCCACAAAATTTTCTGAAAAATTACTCAGAGAGCTCTGGATTGTCTCATTGGCTCACAAATATTCATGAGTTCATTTGGAAATGATATGGTGGTGTGCCTCAAATTAATTCCACATAGCAAAGTGTGCCACAGTAGAGAAAATGTTGGGAACCACTGCTCTAAGCACTTGGCATCACAATAACAAACAATGTGTAAAACCCCTAAAGTTCTAAAATAACACCATAGCTCACTAAAATCCTCCCTGCTTATCCTAGTTGTTCAGAGGAACCTAAGTCCTTGTACCACGTCTGAAAGATCAACAAACTCTCTGTTTTTCAGGCCGCAGAAGGAAGCTAATTCTAGTCTAGAAAGCCATCCACTTAATATGCCTTTCCCCCATATACAGACATTGGCATTTTTAGCTCAGACATTTCAGCTTCTCTATCTGTAGTGGCAGAATATTGACCAAATAGTAATTGCTGAGATGCTCTAGATTCAAAGCGTATGTTTCTTCTGTCTTACGCCACTATGGAATTCCATGCCATGTTGTGTTAGCTGATGTTTCTGTATGATCTTCGTGTGTAGACCCATATAAAAGATATTACTATAATTTGCTCTGAAGATGACAAACATATGGATAATAGTAGTGAAAATATTACAACCTCTTTCCCAAGTGAAATTGAAACAGTTCTTGGCTTCAACTCTCTGGAAGTGGATCCACTAAGACTCCTAGGATATGTCTACATTGCAATTAAAAACCCTCAACTGGCTTGTGCCAGGTGACTCAGGTTGTAGGGCTCAGCTAAGGGACTGATGTTGTGATGTTTGGACTCAGGCTAGAGCCTGAGATCTGGGAACTTGTGAGGTGGAAGGGTATCTCTTTTCAGAATGACTGTAATCCTCATAACCCTTTCTTAGAAGATCAGAGTCTTGTAGCCCAGTTCCCATCTCTTCCACACGCTTGCTTATTCACTCAGTTTTGTAACACAGACTTCTCTGAAATTCTAACACAGTCCTCAGTACACCACACATACTTCATGTAGAGATTGTGCTCATCCTGGTCCTCCTCCAACAAGCCCAAGAGGTAGTGTAACTGAAAGGGATAATCAGCAATGATTCAGGACTTAGTGGATGACAGTATAATATATCTCAAAGTGTACGTCAGGGGTCTCAAACTCAAATCACCACAAAGACCACATGAGGACTAGTAGAGG
Organism: Podocnemis expansa; assembly: GCA_007922195.1. NCBI lineage: Eukaryota > Metazoa > Chordata > Testudines > Podocnemididae > Podocnemis > Podocnemis expansa. The sequence continues at coordinate 35,150,796 of ML681989.1, read as the reverse complement.
GCTGAATGAGGATTAGCACATTAGCCCGAGGGCCGTACCACTGAAACCTTTCCATACAATGATATTGCAAATATTGGTAATGATTGTGTCATTGCGGGCCGCAGGAAATAGCTTTAGGGGCTGCATGCAGCCCGCGGGCCATGTGTTTGAGACCCCTGGTGTACATAGTGTGGTCAGAAGAACAACAAAATGCCAAAAATTTTAAGAATTCTAGACCGGTTAGGCACAGTTGCCATTGCTGTTTTGGATGACTTTGCATGCCCACTTTGACCATAGCAAGTGAAGCTTATCCAGCTACCACCAACTCACAGAGACACGAACATGAGGAGGTGCAAGATATCGTTGCAGTGTATTTCAGGAGTTTGCGTTACTGAAAATAGTAATTAAAATGTCTGTCTGCTGCACTTGTATAATGTGTGAAAGCAAAGGTGAAACCTGTAATGACCAATGAAGTTTAGAGGCTGGACGATTTGCAGGGCCTTATGCACAAAGGATAATCAAGAAAGTCGTTAATAAGAAGGCTGTTGTTAGCACAGCCTGCGATTGCCATGCAGTCCAAATTTGAAATGCTTTGCACACCTACTTCCAAACTGAAGTTGGTATAGGCGATGGGATTGATCATTTATGAATCAGTGACTTTTACATACTGAAAAATTAGAAGCCATTTATTGCTGTGGTGTTGGTGGGTTTCTGTTCATATGTGAAGTATAAACTTATCCTATTGACTTAGTTTGTGTGGTGGATGATTCTATGAGGTGGAGAACCAAGGTTATATTGATGGGGCTTTATGGTTAGTTGTAGACTTTGTGCATTTATAGTGCTGGAATTATGCTTGCAATAGATTAATGCATTTGTTTTACTGGTCTAATCATGATTTCCATTATTACGGAGAGAAACTTTATGGAGAAGTGATTTGTTATACTGATGTTCAGGGTCATGTGAGATCGGGAGTAGCCTGTGAAATTGACCAGGCTGCTGAGCTGCTTGCTGGCAGCAGCAAGCAACTCAGGGCTGGATCTTGCTTGGCACTGCTTACCACTTGTGGAAGAAGCTGGCTGCTAGCCCCTTGACACCACCAGCAGGACCTGAGTCTCAGCCCCGCGGCAGATGGCTTGGGGCTGGATTGGCTTCGAGCGCCTTGCTGCTTGTGGCAGGAGTCAGCTCTGAGCCCTCTGCTGCCTATGGCAGGCAGCTCAGAGCTGGATTGTGCTTCCAGCTGCTTGCTGCAGGCAGCTGGGGCTAGCTCCAAGCAATGGCAAGGGGCTCAGGGCCGGATCTGGCTCCTAGCCACTGGCCAGGGGTAGCAGGAGCCAGATTGGGGCCCCAGAGCCTGATCGCGCCCCAGGGCAGGATGGGGGCAAGGCCCGAGCCCGGGGTATGTCTGCTAGACAGTACATCCAACATTCTCGTATGCTGTTGCAGAAGGCACTAGAGCTGGCCCTATGGATCCCACTTAGGGAAAATTTGTCACTGGTCCTTGTGGCACATGTACACACATAATTGGGAATGGCATGAGCCGCACATCTTGGAGAACAATTACAGAGGTCACCAGCCATTTTTCCAGCATCCTGTGGTGCATTTTTCTCCATCCCATCACTTCATGGGCATCCTATTATGTTTTATGTCTTTTCTCATCTTTGCAAAAAGCATGGATCCTGCTCTTTGATCTTGTGTTGAATGTTATGAACACAACCCACTGACTGTGCAGTATTTGCACAGCTGTGAGCTGGAATATGAAGGTGCCTTTCCTTGATTGTTCAGATGTGTAAGGCAGGGATCGACCAATTTGGTGGGCAGCTAGTCACACAGCTTCAAAGGAGGGTACCTGCACTACTGATGAAAAGTTCTCCTGCTGCTGAAATGCTGCAAGAATGCTACAAAAAGCACCTGCAATTTTATTTCTCAACACCAGAGGGTGGTTCTCTGCTGCATTTACCCAACAGAGCAAGGTGCCCAGCTACAAAGTCTGGTTGCCATGGCAACCTGTCACTGGGGATTTGTCAAAGCCTGGTGTAGGACCACCACACACCTGTGTAAAGAGTTTGCTCCAGTCCTCTGGCACAGTAACACCAAAAGGAGAGCTGCACTCACAAGAAGTAAGTGGCGATCATTGTGTCAAATCAGGGTATGGCAGATTGCTACCGATCCTTTAGGAATCAATTTGGCATTGGGAAATCCAGTTTAGGAGTTGCTGTGATGCAAGGGTGTAGGGCCATTAACCATATCTTGTTATGGAGGACTGAGCAATGTGTGAAATAGTGAATGGCTTTGGAGCAGCGGGGATTCCAAACCATGCCTGGGTGACAAATGACACGTGTGTCCCTATTTTGGCATAAGACCACCTTGCCACAGAATACATTAACAGAAAGAGTTACTTTGCTATGGTATTAGAAGCAAGTGGGGGGGGGGGGATCACTGGGCTGATCAAGGAAAGTGCATGATGCACACATCTTTAAGAACCCAGCCCTGTACAGAAAGTTGTAGGCAGGGACTTTTTCCCCCAGACCCCAGGATTACCACTGGGGATCTTGAAATACTAACATTACTTCTGGTGATTTGGGGAAATAACGACTCTGATTACTTAGTATTTATGCTAAGGTTCTAAAAATGTTTGGTTTCTGTATGCAGGGTGAGCAATGCAGCTATTCCTCCAGTTGTTTTGACCCAAATGAAGCATGTTTTGATAAATAAGTGATGTGCAACTAAGGCTGTTTTTCATGTATTAAGTAAAGAGTGAAAGAGGAAGTAGTTAAAGATATTGAGGTTAACGGTAATTGGCTATGTCTACACTTACAATTTATTTCAAATTAAGGAGGCTTAATTGGAAATAACTTATTCCGTGGGCAAGGAGGCATTTTGTTGTATCGAATTAAGTGGTTCCTTAATTTGAAATAAGGAACCATAATTTGATATAATAAAGCCTTCTTTTACTTTGAAATATTTCTTATTTCAAAGTTATTAGTTCGAATTAAGCCGTTTTAAGCCACGGAATAGACTTAATTCAAACTAATTTTACTATTCTTCTGCCTGCTTCCTTTATTTCCAATTAGAGAGTCTTCAATGGACTCGTAATTCGAAATAAAAACTTTGATTTAAATTTGAAGTAGTTATTTCAAATTAACTACTTAGAATTTATTTTTTAAGTGTAGACATAGTCATTGGGATAAAATGCAAGATGGCTTTACAAAAGGTGGATCATGGCGGACCAACATGCTCTCCTTTTTTGAGAAGATAGCGGGTTTTCTAGACAAAGAAAATGCAATGGGTCTAATTTACCTAGATTTCAGTAAGGCTTTTGTTATATTTCCACATGGGGAATTATTTCTTAAATTGGAAAAGATGGGGATTAATATGAAAGTAGAAAGTGGAAAAGGAACTGCATAAAGGGGAGATTAGAATAGGTCATATTGAAAAGTGAACTATCAAGCTGGAAGGAGGTCACTAGTGGAGTTCCTAAGGAATCAGTCTTGGGATTGATCTTATTTAAGCTTTTTATTACTGACCTTGGGCACAAAAAGTATGAAAATGCCACTAAAGTTTTTGGATGACACAGAGTTGGGAAGTATTGCCAATATAAAAAAGGATCGTAATATCATACAAGAAGATCTGGATGACCTTTTTAACTGGAGTAGTAGGATTGGAGTGAGATACAATAGTGAAAGTAGAAGATCATGTGTTAAAGGACCACTAACAGGACTTTTTGCTAAAGTTGGGAATGCATCAGGTGGAAGTGACAGAAGAGGAGAAGTACCTGGGCATATTGTTTGATAACAGGATGACTATGATGCACCAATGTGATGTGGCCATGAAAAAAACTGATGCAGTCCTAGGATGCATCAGATAAGGTATTTCCAGGAGGGATAGGGGAGTGTTAGTACCATTATACAAGGTGCTGGTGAGAAGTCACCTGGAATATTGTGTGCACTTCTAGTCCTCTGTGTTTTAAGAAAAATTAATTTAGAATTGGAACAGGTACAGAGAAGGGCTGCTCAGATGGTGGAATGGAAAACTCAAAGATCTTGGCTTGTTTAGCATAACCAAAAGATGGTTAAGGGGAGATATGATTGCTCTCTATAAATGCGTCAGAGGGATAAATTCCACAGAAGGAGAGGAATTATTTAAGTTCAGCACCAGTGTGGCCACAAGAACAAATGGATAGAAACTGGCCATCAGGAAGTGTAGACTTTAAGTTAGAAGCACGTCTCCATCAAATTGGTGGGCAGCTAGGCACCCAGCTTCAAAGGAAGGTACTTGCACCACTGATGAAAAGTCCCCCTGCTGCTGAAATGCTGCAAGAATGCTATAAAAAGCATGTTCTGGAACAGCCTTCCAAGGGGAGGTGTTTGGGCAAAAATCCTAGCTGGCTTTGAGACTGAGCTTGATAAATTCATGGAAGTGATGATATGATGGGACAGCCTAGTTTGGCAATTAACTGGTCTTTGACTACTGGTGGTAGGTTTGCCAGTGGTCTGTGATGGGATGTTTGATAGGGTGGCTTCTGAGTTATTACAGAGAATTCTTTCTTGGGTGTCTGGCTGAGGAGTCTTGCCCACATGCTCAGGGTTTAACTGATTGCCATATTTGAGGTCGGGAAGGATTTTCCTACAGGGCAGATGGGCAAAGGCTCTTGGGGATTTTTCATCTACCATTGTAACATGGGGCACAGCTCACTTGCTGATGGATTCTTTGCACCTTGAAGTCTTTAAAGCATGATTTGAGGCAAGGGAGTCAGTCATTTGCTGTAGGGGGGCCAGATTTGACTTAAATGGACTTCAAGTGGCCCTTACATATCAAATCGAACACTAGAGTGTTCTCGTGGCATGCTGTGTATGTGCGACCATGCTCCATGATCCCACACACTCTCTCTGTGGTTTCGCAGAGCACAGTTTCGCATACCCAGTGCTCCACAACGTTGCAAGACATGACACTCTTGCAGCATCTCAGAACACTGGTTATGTGAGGGTGTGTGTGTGTTACAGAGCGAGTGTGGTCCCGCAGAGCACAGTAATTGGCTGGATGGAACAGGTTCACCACCTGCATGTTTGACACCCCTGAAATTTTGAGACCTTAGGTGCTCAGTCCTAGGTTAGAAGTTTATTACAGGAGTGGGCAGGTGAGGTTCTGTGCCCTGGATTGTGCAGGAGATCAGACTAGATTATCATATTGATCCCTTTTAACCTTAGAGTCTATGAGTCCAATGAGATTGATAGTTACACGAACAAATCCCTCAAATGTTGATGGGGAAAGAGACCACATTCAGTAGTTTTGCTTTTTGAGATGGCAAGTCTGGTTTCCAACGGGGAATGAAAGGCACAAGACGGGAAAAAAAAATTGAACAATATGCATTTTAACTTTTATGAGACGGATTTTGATGTTGTTTGTTTCGTAGCCTTGTGATAAGGCTGAATAGGATGGGAAAATTGTGTCTAATATTTGCGTATCATGTTTTAAAATGACAGCATGTTAATTAACTACCCTCCTGTCCCATGAGTCACAAATTGTAATAGCCCTGTTTGTCAGCTTCTCTCATTTGAACTGAACATTACTCCACACCTTTTATGAATGCCAGAGGAGCTCACTTGTATGTTGACAGAAACAAGCCAAAAATAAATAAATAAAAGGAGTGGGGGGGGAGGGTCCAATCCAGCAGAATATGTCTGTGGCACTTTGACCCAGTTCCCTAGAGCCAAAAAGCAAGACATGCAGAGCTGCCTTAGGAGATAGAAGACACTTGCAGGTGAAGGGCTCTTGCCCCACTCTTCATCTGTGAGGGCTGCTGAAGGTGACTTGTGTGACTATCATGCTACTGTTATGCTTTGGTGACTTCCCACATCTGAGAACTCCGGGTGTATGTCTTTTACTCCCCTGCATACTGGTATTATTTTGGGAAAAAGGATGCAGTTGACTCTAGGCCCCCCCCCCCCAAGTCTGCTAGCATCCACTGTGGGTGAGATTAGACTGTTACCAGGAAGGAAGAGGTTGTGCAATACTAAACATAGCATTCCACATCCCCAAATAGTGTGGGAGAGGAGCTCGTTTCCACAATACCACATAGCCTCTGAAGCTCAGAGACTCAATAGGCCAGCATCACCGGGAGTAACCGGTTTGTTTTATTGTCAGATTTATTTAACACTTTCCATGACATCGGTTCCCTATGTACTGCACAGTCAGGTAACAACCAAATAACAAAGCACTACATAAAGTGCCCTTTCATGAAGCGGGTTGCATTTCAATTATAGCAATTTTAGATAAGAAATAACAGCAAACCTTAACACAGACAGAGCAGTTGAAGGCGGCTCCTGAGAGTTTTCCATTTAGGAGCTGGAAGATGGTTAGTTATATAAACTAGCATGCTGAGCTAATGTATGTCATTGGTTCAATAAGTCATGTTAGCAAGACTCTGTTCAGAGAGGGCTTTTGGAAATGTCGTGGTTTAATTGCCATCTAACACACATGTATGTGTGTGGCCTATTAAATTGTCAGCTGAGGAATGACTTGTCTCTATACAAAATAGACTAATAGGACTGAAAATTGGGTTAGACTATTGTGTGAGGAATATTTTGTGATTTCGTATGTTTTAGTTAATAAATAAATAAAAGCTGTATTTTAAGAATTCTGAGTTTAGAGCTATATTTTTCTTAAAGTGGAATGGATATATGAATAAAAGAACAGCCATATTGGGTCAGGCCATACGTCTGCCTAACCAGGAGTGATCATAGAGATTCCAGGGCACTGGTCAAAAGTCAGGGGTGCATCCAGTTCCTCCAGCCTCTTTGCTGCCTGCCCCCCAGCCACGCTGCCCTGTCCACACAGGTGGGGCCCCTCCCCGCGTGGTGCCCTGAGAAGATGCTCAGGCTGCTCCGTAACTAAGACCGCCTATACATCTATCCCAGTATCCTGTCTTTCAACAATGGCCAATGCCAGGTGCTTCAGGGAGAATGAACAGAACAGGTAATCTTCAAAAGATCCAGCCCAACACCCATTCCTATCTTCTTGGAAACAGCATATAAATACTGTGGTACTAAAATTAAATAAGCAAGGAGTCCTGTGGCATTTAAAGACTAAAAAATTTATAATTTAAATGAGAGCAGAAGTTAGAAGTTTAAATGAATTTAGAAAATCAGACACTCGTGCATTTTTGCAAAAATTACTTATGCAGGGATGTGAGAACTTCCTGACTGGCTGCCACTTATGGGAGATGAATTCTGCTGCTGATGCATAAGGATGTAAATTAGGATAGAAATTGACCCCTTATACACCAGTGGACTAGGAACAAACAAATGTCTTACAGATGCTGACGTTTCTGCATGTGTCAGTATTTTCACTCTAGCAGCAAAGATTTATACAATGGGAAGTAAAGTCTCTTTTGAAGGCACTGGATTAGCTTTGGTCGCCCTCCCTTATGATGAGCAGTGTCTAATTGTGCAGACAATCCTATTGTTTTGGGGATTGTTTATATAATCAGGTACTACTTACTGTTAGCAACAGTGTGAGAATGAGGCCCATTATGTTGAACCAGCCAGGACCTTTTCCCGGTATACTGAAGTATGAAGTCCTTAGACGCATACATGTAGCATACTTAGAATTTAATGGGATTTGTCTGGGCGTAAGAGGATCTGGCCCTTTGTATTTACCTAATATTGCTTCAGAATTAAGAACAATATCAGTAAGAATTTAATTTGCTTAAATATTCTAGAGAGAGAGTATTTATAGATGAGTCTCAAGTGGTGGTAGACATGCCCAGCATGAGTGGCATTGTGAGGTTTTTTTTATTATTTTTCTTATGAGTTTATTTTATTGTTCTTAGACCAGCAATTTGAAAAATACTTGCAGTGATCTTTTTGTAATTTCTGCAGCACTTTTTATGCAATGATTTGATTAATGATATTGCTGGTTGAACTGAAGAATAACAGCCTGACAGGTTAAGCTTATTTGAAATTAGTGTATCAAGCAGAAAGTAACAGAAGAAATGGAACCAAAAGTGGATTTTCAAAGCTTACTTGGAAATTTCCTGTCAATTTCAAAAGGGATAGCTGTGCTAGTCTAGTCCAGTAAAAAAAAAAAAAAAAAACCAACAAGCAGTTGTGTGGCACTTTAAGACTAACAGATTTATTTTTTGCATGAGCTTTCGTGGGAGAAGATCCCACTTCCTCAGATGCTTCAAAGATGGGTGAACTTACAGAAAGGAATGAAACTAAATGCAAGGGGGTGTAAAACATAGGATCAGGTCATAAAGTAACAGCAAATCAGAGCAGTTTATAGGCTCAAATCATGGGAAGCCTGAAGTGAAATTACCCTTTGTAATGGGAAAAGAATCCATAGTCTTGATTGAGTCCTGCTTTCACAGAATTTAGCTTGCATATTAATTCGAGTTCAGCTGTCTCTCTTTGAAGTCCTGATGTCCCAGGTACAGCTCTAAGGACAGTCGTTAACAAATCCATCATCGAGTGATTAGGAAGATGGAAGTGCTCAGCAACTGGTTTCTTTGTTCTTTGATTTCTGATATCAGCTCTGTAGTTGCTGGTGAGTATCTGTTTAAGATTAGGGGGCTGCCTATAAGCAAGGAATGGTCAGTCTCCTAATGCTTGAGAGAGAGAGAGGGATCATCTTGTAGAATAGGCTGTAGGTTCTTAATGATCTTTTGCAGAGGTCTGACTTGAGGATTGTATGTGGTGACTAGTGGTGTTCTGTTGCTTTCTTTCTTGGGTCTCTCCTGTAGTAGATGACTTCGGGGAACCCGTCTAGCTCTGTCAATTTGTTTCCTTACTTCCCCAGGTGGGTACTGTAGTTTCAAGAATGCTTGATAGAGATCCTCAAGATGTCTGTCTCTGTCTGAGGGATCAGAGCAGATGAGGTTATATCTTAGGGCTTGGCTGTAGACAATGGATCGTGTGGTGTGTTTAGGATGGAAGCTCGAAGGATGTAGGTAACTATACCGATCAGTAGGTTTTCGGTATAGGGTGGTGGTGATGTGTCTATTCCTGATTTGTACTGTAGTGTCAAGAAAGTGGATCTCCTGTGTGGAGTGTTCCAGGCTCAATTTGATGGTGTTGTGGAAATTATTGAAATCTCTGTGAAAATCTTCAAGAGCATCCCTGCCGTGTGTCCAGATGATAAAGATGTCATCGATGTGGCGCAGGTAAAGAAGAGGTGTCTTGGGATGAGACCTGAGGAAACGTTCTAAGTCGCCCATAAAGATGTTGGCGTATTGTGGGGCCATGCAGGTGCCCATAGCAGTGCCACTGATTTGGAGATATAAATGATCCTTTTCCCATTACAAAGGGTAATTTGACTTCAGGCTTCCTGTGGTTTGAGCCTGTAAACTGCTCTGATTTGCTGTTACTTTATGACCTGATCCTATGTTTTACACCCCCCTGCATTTAGTTTCATTCCTTTCTGTAAGTTCACCCATCTTCGAAGCATCTGAGGAAGTGGGATCTTCTCCCACGAAAGCTCATGCAAAAAATAAATCTGTTAGTCTTAAAGTGCCACACAACTGCTTGTTGTTTTTTTATTGGAAATTTCCTGACAGCCTTCTGGAATTGGCAGTCAGCAGCAATGTTTGAGAAACTAAAGTTTGTCAGTATACCTGTCAAAGCAGTGTCCCACAAACAATAAATATATTATATGTTTTGTTTAGCAAAATTAAGCAACTCCAAAAGTTATTTTACACAATAAACTGATAGTTTGTTGTTTTACTAAACTGTCAAATCTCAATATGACGACATTCTCTGTGATCCAAACAAGCTTATTCATAAGAGACAGTACAGTACTCTTCAAGCAAAAATCTGCAAAACAGTATCATGGTTATTAGAAGGTGGCACTGAAACAGAAAACACTGATGACTACTGGCTGGGAACATCTGTCTGCTTTGCAGATTGTCTTCTCTCTGTTAATATGTCTTGCAAAACATTGACTTTGATAGGTATGTTCATTTCTGTAAATGATGTGCTGGCATGTGAAACAAGAGTTGACAAGATTCAACAAGTTTTAACATTTATTCCTAATTTAGTTCCTAACATCTGTACAGCAATTAATTTAACGTGTTCACTGTTTATTTTGTCTGCCTTTAAATGGGATTTACAAGCATTCTGAGAAACTGATGATCAAAGATTGCTTTTAGTTTCATCATAGGTTCATTAATATGTCCTATGCCCTTGAATTTTCTGAAACAAAGAACAAAACAGTAATAATCTGCAGTGAATGCAAACAGAAGCAATGCAGCAATACAGGGGATTCCTTTTTCTTCTGTGATAAGAAAAGAAAGCATAAAATGCAACTACCTTCCCTGTGGTGACATATTATAAGCTATAGCCATGTAATTAGGACCATTGCTTTTATGCTGGTCTTAAACCATAAAACTCATCAACTTCTCATGGCTGACAAGGTGAGCTATTTGGTGTTTTTAAGAAAACTCCCTGCCTGTCTTAATCATGAGTCTTTTTTGCACTCTTGCATTTAATTAAATGAACTTCAGAGTATGCCAGGACTCACATTCCTCCTCTTTCTCCCCACCCAAAAGCACAGTATCTTAATGATAGCTTAGCATTGTTTCTTCTCTTTACTGAAACACCACTGAGATTAGCAATTGGAATCTGTGTACACCTTGTTGCTATTTCAGGGAATTAGGTGCCATTGCCAGGCAGCTGTTAACTGAGGATATTGCTTTCTGATTAGTGACCACAGCAGCCATTCTGGAATGAAAGAAATCTGTTTTTCAGTGCTATCTAATACAGTCTAATTTTGAGTAGATTGATTTAAATTGCTTTGATTAAATCCATTGATTTTTAATTACATTTTTTTATTCTTAAAGAAAAACTCATTTTCACTAGATGTTATGTCAGCAAAAGCATCTGATATATGCTTCTACCACTGTTTGGTTAACCAATGTATTTAAGTTAATAATAAGTTAACTCAATAGGTTAAAATTATAGTTAGTAAGAATCTTTGTTTTATTAACATGGGAATATTTTGTATTTTAGTTTAGTGAGCATTCCATGCATTCATCAAAATGTGTGAGCTGTACAGTTTTCATCATGGTTAAATTAAGCCGGTAAAACCAATTTGATCAAAAAGTCTCTATTAGTTAAAAATAAACGTACGTTAAACTTGTTAATCAAACTTGTATAAAGGAGAGTCAAAGCATGTTTCACAGTACAATTGATTGACTTAAGAAAAGGCAGAAAATTTAGTTAATTTTCATAGACTAATTTAAAATTCAGCAGGAACACTTAAAACAGGGGTTTCAAATTCACAGACCTTAAAGTTATTTTGTGCAGCCTGCAAGGCCTTTATCATTACTGATATTTGCAATATCGTTGAATGGAAAGGTTTCTGTGGTACAGCCCTAAAGGTGATGTACTGGTCCTGGTGATTTGAGTTTGAGACTCCAGCTGAAAATGATTCAGCACTGGTCATTAAATTGTGCCTGAGGTGGTGGTTGATTAGTAAGTGTTGACGTGGATGCATTATTCACTTCTCCAGCAGTAAGAGACCATGCTTTTATTCACTTTTAAGGTGGACAGTCCTCCTTGAATGATTTGTCCCAAGTCCAGTACTGAGACAAAATCAAATGTGGGTTTTTTTCCTGTTTCGTGGAGGTAGGCCAATGCCATCCATAGAAGTACCAGAGTGTTTGGTATTCTCAGGGAGCAATGCATAGTTTCCTGATTCTGGTACTTGTACTATGAGCCCAAAAATTAGTTGGAGCATATATTTGCTGCTTACAGTTCAGCACAGTTCAGCTATAGGTATCTCTGCAATGGTTCTTGAGATTTCTTCCAAATTCAGTTTGCATACATTAGACAATATATATGGCTGTCTGAATTTGCCCATGACAGTTTTTTGTGTCCTAAGAATATTTCCTACACTTTTCTTTAGTCCTGTATTTCTAATTTAGGCTATGTGATTACTTATTGTATTTATCATGACTTTTCATCAGGATTTAGTGGTGGTTAAACCACGAACATGAAATTCAGTTCAGAATCTAAAGAATGTGTCTGATTACCTGCCTATCTAGATTCTACCTTCTTTTTCTCTACCTTCCACATGTGTAGCTCCCCATTGCTGAAGCTCACATCTTTCTGCGACAGATTCTAGTTCAAATGCTAGGTCATTTTACACGTTTCATCTGTGTGCTGTGGCAGCAGTTGCATGTTAAACCTATAACTCTTCATGCTGCTGCCTTTCAATTCATTCTGTGGCTTTCTGTCACGTATTACATGAGAGAGTTCTTTTAAGCTAACTGAGCCAGGAAATCTCAGGGCAAAGGGAAGTATGAGTAAACACAGTCATAGTTGGAGGATCCTGAGGGAGGAGGCCCCCCACTCCTTAGCCACTACTAACAGAGGAGTGGATAAAGAAATACATAGTGGAAACCAGTATGTGCTAGAGCAGTGTTGTTCAACCATTTTGATAACAGGTACCTGCTTCCCTATACTGTGTCAGCGAGGTCTCGGGGTTGGTACCAGTCCATGGACCAGTTGTTAAGAAAGGCTGGTCTGGAGAATAGAAAGCTGAAAAGTCCTGGGCTCTATTGCTGCCTCTGCTGTGGTTTGCTAGGTGACCTTCAGTAAGTCACTTCAGCTGCCCTTGTTTGTTTCTCCTTCTATGAAATGGGGAGAGTGGTACTAACCTCTGGTTGTGGAGAGCTTTTAGATCTAGTGATGAAGAACACCAGATAACAGCTAGGCAGGCAGGCAGGCAGTCATTCTGTTGAGGTCAGGGGAGAGAACACGTTGCTTGGCGAAAGACCTTTACTCAGGCAAATGTGCTGTGCAGGTACCTTGGTGAATACTTTCTAAATCTCAGCAAAGATCAGGTTGGGAAATAAGTTAAAGTGGTCCCAGTTTCTCCAGTCCCTCCCAGGGTAGAGTAGTTGCTTTTTAATAGTATTAAATAATTTCTGAGAAACATCATCCAGTTTGGTCTTTCAATGTATGATTATGTTCCACTATTCTTGTTCTTTCCTATAACTGATACACAGTGTTCATTTACAGCTTAAATTCCTTCATAGTCAGGCAAGCAAAAAGTAAAATTCTGATAGTGTTAATTTTGCTATGTTGAACATATGTATTGTTTTTTATTCTGCCCATGGTTAACTGTATGGCTTACGATAATATGTGACTCTTTCTGTTGTATCATGTTGACCATAAATATGCAAGGTGTGCAGCAAAGGTAAATCACTGTTACTATTTAAAATTAACTTCTGCTTTTCATGTTTATATATTATTATTTATTAGCTGTTTAACTAGGATGCTACAGAAAGATACCCTTTGTATTTTTAAATTAATTACTTTCAAATTCACTTAATTATCCTCTTCTGTATGATTCTTCTATCTTTGCAGACTTTTTATAATTAAACTACATATTTGATGTCTGAGATTTATTTACAGATGTATAGTTTTTGCTTCTACTTCAGTATATGCTTATGTAATGCTTTGTTTGATACCAGCTGGCAGTCAGTTACACAACTCTGGATTCTGTTGTTGCACTTAAACATTATTATTGGGACACTGTGTTCATGTGCTCCACCTATGAACTAATTAAGCTTTTAAAAGTTAATCTCAGTGATGTTCACTTTTCTTTGCATATGTTGCTTCCACTAATCTCTACTGACGTACATCCTTTAGTTAACCACATTGATACATGTTTCTGGAAGACTGGGTAGGAGTGCTGAACTGTGTGACCTGAGCAGTGATTTTGTTTGGAGAACAATGAGAAAATATAATAGTATAAGGCAGGTATTTCTGCCAGACTTCCAAGATTGTCACAGCTGTGACCAAATAAATCTTGGTCATTTAATTCTCTATAGCAGTCAGTTGAGTCAGCTCAGGAGTCTAGCTATGGTGTCTAGCCCAAAAAAAAAAAAAAAACCAAAAAAACCCCTACCCCACATCACTCTTCAGGAATGGTGGAATATTAGTGCATTCAAGTAAAATGTTGCATAATCACGATGGCATGCTATATAATGTCTTAAACATGTTAGTGAATTCTGCAGTGTTTGTAATTCAGCTTCAAACATAGAAACAGGGCTCTTCACACACTGGAGCTAAAAGATGCACTGAAAAATTATTTGCAAAACAAACAAAGCAGTGTTTTACTGCTCCTTTTTAATGAAAAAAGATTTTTAAGGGGCGGACCTCACTCTTTATATTAGAAAAATCAGTTCTCAACTTGCATTTCTTTTCTACTAGATCAGCAACAGATCAGAGGTAAGATGATATTTCTTCTTTTCCAAGTATTGACCACCCTTTCAACTTAATTTGGGTGATTAAGAGAATTATAACTCAAGTTTCAACATTCCAGCTGTAATGTTACATTTAAATTTCTAAAAATATTTCCAGAGTCCTCCGGGGATGAAAGAGACATCAGAGGCTGCTGTTTCTGTTTTGGTTTTGTTTGGTTGTTTTAAAGGGAGGTAGATATTTAAATCCTGGCTCCATTACAGTTGATGGCCAAACTTTCATTGGTGTAGGATATAATTTCATTTGGGGATTTTAAATGCCATCTTAAATAAAGTTTACAAGATCATTAAGAGCACTGTCAAGTTTTTGTTATTGCTTTACTTTTAATTAGAAAACTCCAACTTCATGGAAGCACCCAAAATAATAATTCATTTTTAAATAAAATTTCGTGCTACCTTTAATCCACAACTAACTTGCGTTTCTTAAAATATAATTTAACAAATATGAAAACACTAAAATGAATGTACTTGGTACTGTAGCTGCCCTAGCCAATCACAATAAAATCTAAAACTCCATAGATAAGATCATCAAATGTAGCAAAACACAAAGATTTCTAAAAGCATAGAGAAACAAGTGCCTTCCCCTGTTGTATAGTAGCTTTAAAAAACTGCAAACTAAACTTAAGATTTTTGAAGTTGATTTGCAGTCTAATCGCAATAAATTACTGCTTGCTAGACAAGCTGTAACAGCAGCCTGAACCATTTCTTCACAGATGCAGATTAAGCTTCTGTAAGAAGAGGATAGAAAGTGCAACTTAAAGTGATAGAATCAGATTGTGCTGTATGTGCAAAAAAAAAAAAAAGGCTAGAAGACAAAAAATTCTGAGTTTTGACATGCAGTTTCCTCAGAATTGTCCTGTCAGGAGGGATATGCCTTGCAGTTTACTTTCAGGGGAGTTCTGCTGTATTACCTCCACCTTACAGATGGGCTCCTTGGACCTCAACACTCTAAATAATTTGCCCAAGTCCACACAAGTAGTTAAGGACAGAAATGGACATAAAGCCAATGGCCTGGTAGGAGATGATAGGTGATGAAAACTTTGGAAAATCGGGGCACTTATTTAAGTGCCTAAAGATGGATTTAGAAGAACTTTAGATTATTAGCAGTGAAATCTTGTCACAGATCTTCTGGCTTCCTGTCTTTAGTTCCAACCCTTACAGGTTTCCTTGCATTGTCATATCTATGTGCAGCTTAGGCTGCTGAGAGTAGGGTTACGAGACGTCTGGCAAAAGGAGGACACATCCTCCTTTTTGCCCTGACATCCTCCGTCCTCCAGGCATTTAAAGAAAAACGTGTTTTGTCCATTTTTTTTGGCCAGATGCTTGGGTGGCAGTCTAAAAATAAATGCAGGCTCCAGGGTGCTGCGCCGAACACGTTCCCCTTCCAGCTCAGGGGGCTGCGGTGGCTGGGAGTGAGCCCAGCCACCCCTCCCTTCTCCTCCCTTCCTGGCCTGAGGCGGTCATGACCCTACTGGTTGGAGAGGTGCATGCGGTGTGTGTCCCCTCTTGCTGTGGCCTCCGACCACGGGCAGCTCCCCGTCTGTGAGCTCCTGCTGCGGGTCCCTTCCTGACCCTTCCCCTGCTGAGCTGCCTGGCTGCGTATGTGATGAGGTTGTTTGGCTAGGTGCCCTGGCTTCCTTGCTGTCTGTGTTAAGTACTGTACACCTATGACCTGTCTGACTCTTAATGAGGTACCCAAACTGCAGCCACATACATCCTGAGATTGCAGTGCAAACATGTTCTTTTGTCATAGCCCGGGACAAAGGAGTCCAGTGGCACTTAAAGACTAATAAATTTATATATTGCGTGAGCTTTCGTGGGAGAAAACCCCACTTCGTCAGGCACTTTGAGGATGGGGGAGCTTACAGAATGGGACAAAAACAAAAGCAGGGAAGTTTAAGACATGGCCAAGGTCACTCAGACGTTCGAGCCCTGTGTTGGGGGCTTTGATTTTTTGGCCTGTTGCACTCTCCCACCCCGCCCCCCGGGGGGGGGGGGGGATATAGTGGACACTAGTAAAATGAAGGAATATAAAATATACCCTGAATAAAATTACTAACAGGCCAATTAAGCAAAACAAATAAAGGGGCACATTTGAACGGGCTAGAAATAATTTAGGACAATTTTTTTTAAATTGTAAAATGGGCTGCTGTGGCAAATAAAAAATGAGAGAAGTTAACTGCTTTTTTAAAAAAAAAATTTTTTAGGTGCTTTTCAAGTTTGTTTTTTGCAAATTTAGTTTTTAACTTTTTTTAGTCTCATGAACATTAATGAAAGGGCTATGAAAGCTTTCATTTACTGAAAAAAATCCAGTTTTCAGTAAAAGAAAAGATTTTGGTAATTTTTCTTTAATTTTAAAATAATTTTCAAAACACATGACTTTGCGCCATTTTAATGTTGCATTCATTAATCATTACCCATTATCCATGACATAATATGGTAATGACAGTTATATCAGTACTACATTTTTTCCACGTGTCCTCCGACGTCCTCCCTTACATACTTCCCTGTCCTGTTTTCCGTACTTTGGTATCTGGTAACCCTAAGTAGGGATGATTTAGGTTGGAGATTTGTTATAGGTCCCAGCTTTACTACTAACAACTTTTAGGTTCAAAATCTTTATTTTATGAACATCACAGCCTAATTAAACAAACATGGCACATGATTTTGAGGCAGACAGGAAATGTAGCTGAGTGGGGAAACTATGGTTTAGCTTTTGAGTTATTTACATGGGTTTTTCTGAAAATAATTTTTTTTTCCTGTATATGAGACAATGAAATCTTGAGGTATATTATCAGATGTTCTGTGTGCCATCACATCTGTCTCCAAAGAAACTGGAAGGGACCAGGAAAGGTCATTGAATCCAGTCTCTTTCACTCATGGCAGGACTCAAAGCAAAGACTAGTACAAATTATTTAAAGCCTGCAATATATTTTTATTAATTTCCCTTTGTCAGGCAGATATGAAATCTGTTACGTAGAATATTTTTTCTCTCTTTTTCAAAGAAAAGCAGGAAAAAGTGGTGTAATTAATAAGTACAGTGATATCTGTACATACTTGGTACAGCAAAAAAAACCAAGGAGTCCCGTGGCACTTAGACTAACAGATTTATTTATCGCATGTGCTTTCACTGGAGAAAATCCTACTTCATCAGATGCTTTACAGCAGCCCGAATTACAAAATTTGTACATTGTTTGTGGGTTTTGTTTTGGTGGAATTATGATGATTAATTTTTTAAAATAGGCAAACAGTTACTCCATGGTCCTAGACTACATAATTCTTGTACTGACTGTAACTTAACTTTGTTATAAGCCAGTGGTTCCCAACCTAGTCTCTGCTGTGGCACACCTTGATACTTCTAATTATTTTGAGGCACACCACCAGATAGTCTCCCAATGAACTCAAGAATATTCATGAGCCAATCCACAACTCTTCAAGTAGTTTTTAAAAAAATTCAGTGGCACACTTCCACAGACCTGAGGGCACACCCATGTGCTGTGGCACACTGTTTGGGAAACACTGCTATAAGCTATTGTATTGCCCATTGTGCTGTCATGAATAGATGATGGAAAAATAAAGATTTGCAATGTATAACATACTGAGAATATAATATAATAACTCAAATTATTATGTTTTAGTGATCATGATAGCCTGAATCTCAT
The DNA here is from genome assembly GCA_007922195.1 of Podocnemis expansa. Lineage (NCBI taxonomy): Eukaryota > Metazoa > Chordata > Testudines > Podocnemididae > Podocnemis > Podocnemis expansa. The sequence continues at coordinate 35,132,889 of ML681989.1, read as the reverse complement.
TTACACTGATAGATCAGTGTAAAGAGGTCTTGGTGTAAATAATAACCTGACCTTATGAAATTTAATTTACAACTATATGTCTCAGGAGAGAAGTTTTAAGGGATCCTATTTGGATTTGAATATTCTGATTTGTTTTAATAATTGATATGTGTTAATTCTACTGCCAACTTGCATTCTGTTGTCTCTAAAACGTGATGTTCTGAATCTCTTGCCTTCTCTTAGTGTGTCTGCCAGCAATATCACTATGACTTATTCTTAATTGTTAGTTCAGCTTTTAGGGACACTTGACAAACATTAAAGATGGCTTTTTGTTGTATGCAGTGTACTTGTAGCTGTGTTGATCACAGAATATCAGAGAGACAAGGTGGGTGAAGTAATCTTTTACTAAACCAAATTTTGTTTGAGAGACAACTGACACAGAGCTGTGACACTGAATACGTTTCTCAGACTCGAGGAAGAGCTCTGTGTATGCTCGAAAACTTCTCTTACCAACAATAGTTGGCCCAATAAAAGATATTTTCACCCAACTTCTGTTTGCTGCTGCTTTCTTTTCATATTAATTGTTAAGTCCAATACTTTGTTCAAGTTGTTTTAAAATTTCTAGTGCTGGATTTCTTGCTCACCTTTCGCTTTCTTGTAGAAGGTTAAATCATTCACATTGACGAATGTCTTCCAGCTGGAGATGGAAAGATTTTTCCAAGTCTCTAAGTACGGATCCAGTTCTGCTACCATTGAAGTCCGTGGAAAACCCCGTTAGCTTCAGTGAAAGCAAAATAGGGCCTAATAGGCCTGATCCAAAATCAGTTGAAATCAGAGGGAATCTATCCATTGACATCAATGGGCTTTAGATCAGAATCTATACAGGGTGAATCGATTTAAGTCAGTAAGAAGGAAATCCTGATAATCGCTTTAAATCTTTTTGTATTTGTACTCCCTTTTTTCCCCTAGGAAGTTAATTCTTATTTGTTGATAAACATTAAAACATATTGACTTGCAGCTGTGTATAAGCCTCTCCTACATTTGGTGCTCTCCCACCCAAACCACCATCTATACACATCTATTTAAGCAATTAAATCCCTTGATTTGCAATTATTCAGACTTTTTATTGTAGCATTTTTTATTATTTTAGAAAATGGTGAATTATGCATCAAACTAGATGTTGTTTACTTATTTACTAGATGGTTACTTTTTTAATTAGAGAGACTAGTTAGTGAAGTGATATCTTTTAGTGGGTCAACTTGGTGACAGACACAAGCTTTTTACTTGTCATTAGTGTCAAGATGTGTTTGGACAGAGATTAAAACGTAATTAAAATTGCAAAAAATAGCATTTAATTTTTCTTAAGTTAAATAAAAGTATTATGTGCTGGATACTTAAAAAGGTTATCAAAACTTAAACCGACAATTATTAAACAATGGATTTATTTCTGTTAGTTAACTGAACTGGTTGTTTCTAGTCATTATACTCTTCAAGATTTTAGAATTAGTGAGGAGTGTCACTGCCCTGGGGAAGTACCCGGGGCACCAACCTGGGCCATGCCCCCAACCCCAATTCTGCACTGGGCCCTACCCGGCCTCAGGTGCCTGCTGCTGCCAGCCTGGCGCCAGATCCCTGGCTGGGGACAGGGCAGGGAGCTGCAGCTGCCTCCATAGGCAGCCAGGCCCCGGATAATAGTAAATTTAGGCCTTAGCATAGGTTGTCATAATTTCAAACCTAATTAGAAATAGGTTTATAATTTAAAAGTACTTAATTCAATTTAAATATCACCCATTTTTAATTTTTAAAAATCACCTACTTTTATCCATACTGACTCAGTACAAAAAGCTAAGTAAAACTGATCTTTTCTTCAATATATCATAATTTAAATGAGAAGTTGAGTTAATAAGTGGTGAATATTGTTTAATTAAATCCAATATGGTTCAGTGAATTTTATGACGCATCATTAATTTTACTTGTTCACAATGAACAGCCATTAAAATAATGGAACTCTTGAACATGATGCACATTAGTCCATTTTGTAGACTATTATGAGAATAGGCAGCATCTCTAGGGCTTTGTGTGCCAAGTTTTAGGTATTACTGTGGGCATTATTGTAATTAGCAAAGGATTTTTATAATGATGTTTAAATGTTCATATTGTGTCTCTCTGTCCTAGACCTACCTTAATTAAACTCTGACTTTTATTAACCTTTACTGATAGTACATGATAAATAGATTTCCCTTTGTGTAAAGGTTTGTTATGACACACACATTTATTTATAAATCCAGAGGGAAGAATAGTCTTGAGAATATTAAAATTATGTGGTTAAACACTCCTGCTCTAAAAATGCCAACAAAGGTTGCAACTGTAACCTCAGTTGTGTTCCCTTATGTATGCATTATGATATAGACTTTAATTAGATACCTTCTACTGTTTTTAAAAATGCACTCAGTCTATTTTTCTGCCAGTTTAGTTGCAAGTGTAAAATCTGTTATACTTTTTGATTAGTTACATTTTGGTAATTTTGTTGTCATGATAGTCTAATATATTGGAATGACTTACATGTTTTATATATTAATATTTATTTGTATTACTGTCACACATAGGGGCTAAATCTAAAATGGGGACTTGGGCGTTATGGTGATCACTCTTAGGTAACCTGCTGCCTAGTGGAATTCACAACCCCAAATTAGACACTCAGGCTCCACATACTAAAACATAGAGTTAGGCACCTAAAAAGGGACTCTCAGAAGCCAGCAAGATGAGTAGGCAATGGTTTAAGTTAGTCAGTAGGAAATGTTGAAGAGAGGAGTGTAGGCTAAGCCACTTTACTTAAAGGGAATTTTAAAATCAACAGGTCTGGATAGGTTGCATCCAAGAGTTTTGAAAAAGCTGACAAATGAGCTCTCTGAACCATAAATGTTGATTTTTAGTAAGTCTTAGCTTTCCGTGCAGTTTTCTGGAACTCTCTCAGTGATTTAAAATTAGTGTATTGTAATGTAGTTTAAGTATTTATTTTAAAAGGATAGACCATCAATTCTGCATCAATCACAGGCAAGTTGATGGAGCAGTTGGTAGAGGACTCAATTAGTTAAGAATTGAAGAGGAAACTTTTATAATTAATGCCAGTCAGCATGAATTTATGCAAAGCAAATCTTGGCAAACTAACTTGATATGTGTTTTGGATTACAGTGCAAGATCAGCTGATAAATATAATAGGGTTGAGGTAATAGACTTCTGTAAGGCATTTGTCTTGGCATTGCATGACATTTTCATTGAAACACTCAAAGGATACAAAACTGCTGTGGCACACATGAAATGTATTAAAAGTTGGCTTACTGTTAGTCTCAACTTGTAATTGTGAATGTGGAATCATCATTGAATGGGTATGTTTCAGGTGGCACCCTCAGGGACCAGTTCTTGCCCTTATGCCGTTTAAAGTTTTTGTGAGTGACAAGGAAGAAAGCATAAATTCATTACTGATAAAGTTTCCAGATGACACCAAAAAAATGGGATGATGGTGATAAATAATGAAGAGCATAGTTCACTGATAGAGTGATCTGCTTTGAAGTAGTTCCACTTTTTACATACTCTCTCTCCCTCGTTCTTTCTCCCCCCCCCCCCATGGGGCTGGAGAGAGTGGGCATGACTGTATAACAAGGCTTCACATAACTGGGTCCTAGCCAGGTGCCAACAATTTTAGTTTTGGTCACCAGGGAGTGATCTGGCATTTGTGGTTTGTTGAGCTCTGATGTATAGCATCATGGTTTAGGGTGCCCCTTGAGGGAAAGAAATGTGGTTTCCAGTCCTTGCTACAGTGAATATGTGATTATTTATAAAAAATGGAACAGCTAGGGGCAGTGGTGGGAGACTTGGGTCTTAAGTCCCAGGCTTACATCAAGAAAGGGGGAAGTTTGAAGCTGGGTCTCCCACATCTTGGGTTGAATTTTTTGACCACTGGGTTGTTTAGTAAAAGGCACACGTTATACCCACAACCTCCTGTTGTGTGAAGTTAGGTGTGCTCTGAGCATACCTACTGAATTGGACCTCTCTGGTAAGAGAAGGAATGGAATGTTTTTTCTGAGAGTCCTCTTACGAGTTAGCGAGCAGACAGGTGAGCAGTGTCAGGACTTGGGTAAATGTTTGCATGCCCATCAACAGTAATGGAGATGTCTAGGGCTCTTTCAGCACCGCCAGGAAAAGGCAGGAGCTGAACAGTGGTTTTGTGAATGCAAGTGACATCTAAACATTAGACCTGGACGCCTTCAGCGGCAGACAAGCACCTAAGGTCCCTGGAGGTTCTAGCCCTTGTAACCCTAGTTATGGACCAGAACCCCATTGTGGTAGTCACTGTGTGAGCAGAACAAAAAATGGTCTCTGCCCAAATCTAATGTTGAAAGGCCTCAGAGGGGTATGGACACACCCATGGGGGGGTACGAGGAAACAATAAGACAACACTGGCCAGCATGATAGACGGTGGTCTCAGCACACCTATAGACTAACTGTAGTCAGTGTTTTGCAGGCATCAAGGAGAGTTTTAAGGAGGGACTGAAAGGTGGTAATGCAATATTTCATGGATGTGTAAAAAGAATACCTCCTGAGTGTGAAGGACAGTCTGGGAGAAAGCAAGAAGGTGCTTGTTTGACAATTTAGCAAGGGGCAATGAGTAACACTTCTTTCTATAGACATTGTTTTAATAATTTTGGAAGCACATACGTACTATCCATCCTTTCAACAAGAAGAATGTACTTTCTTGGGTCTATTTTAGGAGCTGAGGCAGATAACTACAAATCTTAGAGTTGAACATTGGGGAACTATATATGTCAGCAAATATTTGCTCTGATTATATTTATATTTAATCTGTAATATCTTACATAGTGTTAGTCTGGTTTACTGGGTACTTCCATGGTTTCTGGCATAAGTAAGATATTATTCAGTACTACAAGATGCTACACATGCATATCATTGGCTCTGTCCTTGCATTAAGATCCATGAGGGCAGATCCTTCCATTCATGAAGTAATTGAGGCACCGCACAGGCACAAGAGCCCACCTTGATGGATCCGATTTCAAGATTGATCTCTAAGTTTATGGAACAAAATAAGATGAAGAACATGATACAAAGTGACTTCATGATTATGTATTTTTGTATCATAATGTATGGATACCAGGAAGGCAGAGTTAAGGCTGCATATATAATCTTAACTATGCAATTTCCTGATTGAGTGCTCTTACCATGCAGCTTTAGCGTTCTTCTAATCTTGGTTTTGCTCTTCTAGAATTTCTGATAAGCAAAATAGAAAATAGGTAAAATAAGACAAAAATGTTAAGCCAAAAAAAAAAAAAAAGGCATTCTGACGAAGTGGGTTGGAGCCCACGAAAGCTTGTGCCCGAAGAAATCTGTTAGTCTGTAAGGTGCCACAGGACTCTCGTTGCTTTTGCAGTGCACAGACTAACACAGCTACTCCTCTTGATATTTCAATCGTAAGTTAGAAGTTTATTGTAGGACCGAGTGGCTGAGGTTTTGTAGCCAGCGTTGTGCAGGAGGTCAGACTACATGATCATATTGGTCCCTTCTGACCGTAGGGTCTCTGAGTCTATAGCTTTCTTTTTCTTTGCTGATAGCTCCTGTATGCGTGCTGCTTGTTGACTTTGAACTCTTTTCTGATCCGCTCTGTTTGCACAGTGTTCTAGTAGTACCAGTTGAATTCTGCTTCAACTACCCATGTTGCTTCATCACACCACACAAAACAAAGCAGCCCTTCTGCTGTATAATTCTTAGCATTGGTAGGATGCTGTCCCAGGAATTTTAAACATATACATAATCGGTCAGCTGTTCCTGTGGCCTGGCTGATTACCTGCAGCACCTTGTTAAAACAAAAAGAGTGACCTGGTGCTTCTGTGAAGAACTGCATTAGAAGAAAGAGCAATTTGGTAATAGTTTGTCTCTAACTTTTTGTTCCTCGCTGTTGTCCATTTAGGTATTTCTTCAGAGAGAGATTCAAGGAGAGAGAGAGCAGTCAGAGACTAATTTAAGGGTCTTTATGATGGCTTTTAAGGACCTTTGAACAGTCAGAATGTTGTGGCTTGGTCTGTCGTCTTTGGTATCATGCTGCTTTCATGTCTTAATGTGCTCTGTGTGAGAGCTGTGAATATGTCTGAGAATAGAACAGTAAGTTCATGGTTCCCATGGTTTAAATACTTGGCACTTCCATAAAGTTTTGGGGATCTCAGAGTTACAAATATGAACTCAGCAATAGCCTCACCATACCTGAGGGAGGCAGGGAAATACAATTATCGCTATTAACAAATGGGGACACTGAGGCTCCTTGTTCTCTGTTTTACTCAGTAGCTGTTTCTTCCTAAATTTTAAAATTGGGGAGACTTCTCTCTCTGAAGCTTTTTTCTTCTCCTCCACCACCCCGAAATTTTATCATAGTCTCCCTATGCCAGGGCTCAACAAATCCCAGGCCATAGCGCTCCAAAATTTCATCATGGCAGTTAGCTATGCCATGGTAGTTCAGAAGCAGAGTGCCACCTGACATTGAAGAAAAAACTGCTGATGTCAGTGGCACTACTCTGAGAGCCCTTTCCACAGAAAACAACCTTATCGGTTTCACTAGTGGCGGGGAGCCTGGAGCTTTTTCACACCAAAGTGCTGCTGAAACTGGTGATGGGGGCTTGGGGTTTGCAGTGGGAGGTAGGGTGCTCTGCTTCTGAAGGGCCTGGCTCCTTAGGTTTTTCAGCTAACTCCTATCTGGAAGGCAAATGAGTTGAGTCCTGCCCTTTGCCTATTGCTCCATTATCAGTTGTGCTGATTTTTTTTTAAAACGTCTTTAGTTTTGCTATGACTTGAAGTGGACTTCACAACAGCTGCCTTTTGTTGTCTTCGTTCCTCTACGTTTCTGACAGGAGTGGCAGTAGAAAAGACTTGAAATTAGCTTCAGGTTTCTAATTATCAAAGGAGTAAAGCTGTGAAATAGCCTTCCTAGGGGAACTGGGAGTTGGGGGTGGGGGACTAGCTACCCTCAAAATGGAGCTTGATAAATCTATGGAGGTGATTGTATGATGTGGCAGCCTAGTTTGGCAATTGATCAGTCTTTGACAATAGGTGGTGGATATGCCAGTGACCTGAGAAAGGACATTAGATGGGGTGGTTTCTGAGTTATTACAGAGAATTCTTTCTTGGGTGTCTGGCTGGTGAGTTTTGCCCTCATGAACAAGTTTTAGCTGGTCACCATGTCTGGAGGTTTTTCACCTTCCTCTGTAGCATGGGGTGTGGCTCACTTGCTGGTGGTTTTTCTGTACCTTCAAGTTTTTAAAGCATGATTTGAAGTCTTTAATAACACAGTCATAGGTTAGAGGTTTATTACGGGAGTTAGTGGGTGAGGTTCTGTGGCCCAGGATCCTAGAAGATGATCCCACACTCTTTCAAGCCTTGGGAGGCAGGCCTAACCTTGCTTACATACAGCCCCCCAACTTGAAGAAAATACTCGCCAGCAACTGGACACCATACAGCAAGAACCACTAGTCTACGAAGCTATCCTTGCAGCAAACCCTGTTGCCAGCTCTGCTTGCACATTGACTCCAGTGATACAATTACTGGTCCCAACCACATCAGCCTGCACATTCACTAATGTGGTATATGCCATCATGTGCCAGCAATGCCCCTATGCCATGGGCAAGCTGGACTGTCTTTGTGTAAAAGGATAAATGGACACAAATTGTACATAAAAAATGGCAACATCCATAAACCAGTAGGAGGACACTTCAACCTCCAGGGATACTCAGTAGCAGACTTGAAAGTTGCCATACTTCGAAAAAGAAACTTCAAAAACAGACTTCAGTGTGAAACTGCAGAGTTGGAGCTAATCTGCAAGCTTGACATAATCAGATGGGTCTGAACAGGGACTTGGAATAGTTAACACATTACAAAAAGTGATTGATCAGTTCACACATTTTCTCCCTTTGGTCAGCTGGTGTGAATGGACCCCATATACACACCTCTCAGCTGTAGTGTCCACTTCATGAATCTGGTGACATGGGTTGAAGCCCATGAAAGCTTATGCCTGACGAAATCTGTTAGTCTACAAGGTATCACAGGACTCATTGTTTTTGCTGTATGCAGACTCTAACCCATCTGGGTAGTTCTGTGGCCTGTTTTTTGCAGGTCAGAGTAGAATAGATGACCATATTGGTTCCTTCTGACCTTAAAATCTGACTCTGTGTCTGATGAAGTTAGGTAGATGGGGTTTACAGCTCACTGATTATTCTGCGCTGTCACTCTGGCAGTGTAGAACTTGCAGTCTCACTTCACACTCAGTGAAGCTGTGTCAGATAGTTAATTATTGAAGCCTCTAGGAATTCTTGTAAACGTACCTCCTTCACCCCATGACTTTTGCATAACTTGTTTTTCTTGTTTGACTGAAGTAGTGAAGGCTTCTTCCTTTCCTGCCATCCTTCTACCCAGAGTTGCATTACATTATTAGAGAACCTCTCATGTTATTTTCGTGCTCTTTGAGCAAGTGCTGGTAGGTCTTGGGAGAAGCATTGAGGAACCCAAAATACGTATATTTATTTATTTATATTACTCTAGGCACTGCTAGTCATGGACCAGGATCCCATTCTGCTAGCTACTGTACAAAGGCAGAACAAACCATCTGAGTTTCAAACAGATTACAATAAAGAGATTACATTTTTAATTCAAATCACTAGATCATCTCCCCAACTTAGCCTAGAGGATGTTTCACTATTAATAATTACTGAAACCTTGACAAGACCTAAAAGGCAAGCTGTGCTATTGAGGGATTTTTGTTGTCACTGTGCACTATTGGGAAAGGGAAATATATCTATTCTCCCTTATTCCAATTTCTTGAATAATGCCAAAGATTTTCTTGGTTTAACTCTGCTTCTGAAGTACCTAATTACATGAAAGATTACCAAAGTAACAGGACTGTCAGCTGATAGTCACTGGACACTCTTTGACTTGAAGATTAGGTTGTAATAGGATCTTCTGGGGAGAGATGAGTTTTTCATTTCCCTTGCAAAAAATTGCAAAACACAAGACATTTATTTTTGGGTTAAATGGAAAATAAAACTTCTTAAGTGTGGACAAATCAAGAAGTTAAAAATGTTCACTTTGATTTGACTAAAAATTTTGTTATCTGAAACAAAAGATATTGTTTTGATTTTGAATTTTTTTGTGCTTTTTATTAAATTAAAGAGATTTTGAAACAGTCATTTCAAAATGAAAAATCAAAATGCTTCACTTTGACATTCTAAATGTTTTGATTTTTTTTTTCCAGTTTTTTTATTGCTGTTGTTTTTTTTCTTTCAATTGAAACATTTTGGTGAAATTGACACAAATTTGCTAAAGAGTTTGGTGTCCTCAAATCTACATTTTTCCATGAAACAAGTGCAGTGTGAAAATTTTGTCTAGCTCTATTCTTGGGACCAAAATAAGACCAACGGATCCTGTCTAAAGTAGAGCAACTTGTGCAAGGTGTACATGTGCACAGGGCGTGTGAGTGAGCTGCTTCCCTAGTAAATGCTGACCAGAGGGAAAGGCTTGTGGAGATGCTCACAGGAAATAAGAGGAGAGACTGGGTGTGTACAACTCCAGTACTTAAGCCTCCAAATTTGGAAGACAACTGAAGGATACCTGGAGTTTGTAAATGTACCTTGATTTGAGGCTTGATGTCTTCATGGTTTTCTTACACCTGCATATTGATCTTTCTGTTTTGCACTCTTAAATTCAGGTCAAAGATCCACAGATGATGCACATTTATAACAGTCACACAAAAATACCATAAGTATGGGAGAAAAAAGAAAGATCTACATGATTTTATCAATAACACTCAGAATTTCTAATACTGCCAGAGTTGTGGAATAAATATCGTGCTGACTGCATGACTTTTTTAAAATGGAAGAGCATTTGGACAGTAATTATGAGGATATGCCTGATTTGTATGGATGCATTTGAAGAGATTTAATATTTCAGTTCATAAGTTAAAAAATTATTCATAAGATAAAGAAATGTACTTTAATTTTTTCATAAGCTATACGGTAGGGTTCATATGTTGTAAGGCATCTGAACGAGAAATTTCCTTATTTACAATATGGGAGCTGTATATTAATTGTTTTGTATCGCACAGTATCCTCCATTCAAAATGCTATTACTATACTTTCGATAAATTGTTTTTTAAAAAGAAGAGGGTGGGCAGGATGTTTCAGCAGGTAAATTACAGAAAGTTTTCTCTCTCCCTCTCATTTTCACAAAGGCCAAATGTAAATAGATACCAAGCTGTTTGTTTAGCAAGCAGTATATCAAAACCAAATCTTCCCATTCATGTGGCTGAATGTAAATCAACATTCTAAACTTAAGATAGTGCACAGGCATGCTGTTTAAAAACATGTCTCCATGGAAGCTGACCCTACTGATGGACTGATGTCTTTTTAAAAAAAGGAAAGTTATAGTAGTAGAAAAGAGAATTTTTTTCTTACTTTAATAGCACATTCTATCAATTTATATTAAAAAAAATAGTTGGAAAGAGTAGTATGCCCTATAGTCCTCTGAATGTTTCTGGTTTTTGAATAATTTAGTAAATTGATCCTAGGCACATTTATTAGGCACTGCAAACATTCCGATAGTTTTGAAGTGTGGTCATTTATAACAGAGCTATGCTGCTTCATCTTCAGCTCTGTCCTGCGGACTGTGTTCAAGGGCAATGTGTAGCTAGGTTGCTTGTTGAGGAAGCTTAATTTTATTTAGATTTTTATCTAAATGTTTTGCTCTGTTCTCTCATCTTCATCTAGGGGAGAGGAATAGAAGGAGAAGATGTCAGGTGGCTTTCAGTTACATGCCTCAGAATGAAGATGAGCTGGAGTTAAAAGTTGGTGACATCATTGAAGTGGTGGGAGAAGTAAGTAACTCAACTGTATTGTGTGAGCACACTTTTTTCATTTGCTTTGTACATGCTAACCTTTCAGAAGGTGGTATGTTTAAAAACATAATTCAGAAGGGAAGTTTTTTTATTGTGCTTTCGTTCAGATTTTTTTCCCCTTATGACAGGGGTAGACGGCCCCTGGCATGTGTGCTGACAGTGGCACAAGAGCCCATTCAGAACGGCACATGGCACCCTCCGCAATGCCACAGAAACTGGCTCCTGCCACTGAAAGCAACTCCGGGCAGCTTCTTTCAGGAGTAGCTGGGGCACGGAGGGTCCCTATGTTCCAGGCATGGTGTGGAAAGAAGATGCCTGGAATGGCCTCTCTACATGGTGTCCAGCTGCCACAGTGACTTTAGGAGTAGCTTCTTTCCAGGGCATCCATGTGGACGCTTATCCTGTAGCATGCTGCCAAGAGGAGCCATTGCAGGCAGCTTCTTTCCGTGAGTGGCTCCTCTCAGAGGCATGACACAGAAGTGCCATCCCCCAACCTCCCGCCATGACTGCCACCAAATTTTCAGGCAGCTGCTGCTTTTGTTTCTGTGGAGGGAGACACCAGCACTAGCTGACAGTTGAGGAGGAGGGGCTGGCACAGGGTTTGGCAAAGTCGCTGACCCCTTCCTTATGACATTGTAGTTTGATGAGCTGCAGAGCTTTATCTGCAGAAAGATGCACATATTCCAAACCAACTGGTACTTGAACACAAATCACTTTTTAGCATTGGGCACCAGTTTTAGAAGTTTAGATGGTTAGAACCAAAAAACTTAAAAGCCTGCAAGTTGTGCTGTATATGGAGATCCTGCTCATAGGATCTGTTGGTAATGTTCAAGCAATGCTAAGGACTTTATCTGACTCTACTGAAGTTGTTAAGGTTATGCACTTGATTTACATATCAATATTGGTCCTAAAATACCTGAAAGTTTTAGAATGAATCAGAACATAAGCAAAGTAATTTAATTTTATTTATTTAGCAATAAAATGATCTTTCTAAAGATTCAGTCTGATGAAAAGTTGATTTAAAAGTTGTGTTCAGCTTTTATGATTTGTTTCTAGGGATTTTTTTTCAAAGACTGAGCAGCTATCAAATCAGCATTTGTTATTCTGCTGAGGATTTATAGCCAGTTTTATTTTTTCCGTATCTGTCAGTTAGATGACCAATAATCCATTTATTTAAAGAGGGTGTTGGGGGGAGTCCATTGCAATCTTGTCAGGCCTCTCAGTTGCCTCTAAAAAAGCTAAACTAGATGCATCCAAAGGTGAGGAGCTTAGTAAAATGCACACACTGCACATTGTCCTTCCAATAACCAGACATCTCATGTCATCTAACTAATCTTATTTTGGCTGTGAGTAGAATTGCAATGTAGGATGTCAAGATAAGACATTGGGTAGGACATTTGATTGAGTCAAAAATAGAATTTAAGATTTTCTCACTATGCAATTTGAAATGTATTAGTGTTTGCATTGACACAGAAAAACCTCCCTTGAATTGCTACCACTTAAAACTTGGTAAGCCTGTCTTTGAAGAACAAGATGACAGATTAAAAAGCTCTCCCCAAATAAACTGAGTAGAACACCCATGAATCATATAACTAAAGAATCTGAGGGCCTTTCAGTGCTCAGGGCCTTCCAGAGTTCTGTCAAGAAATGTATCTCTTGTTTCATTTACACAGACATTTTAATAACTCCCCTTTTCTGCAAGCAATACTATTTTTCAAATCCAGATGAGACTGAAAATGTGTACATTATATGCAGAAAAAGTAGACATATGAAAGTGAAGCATTTAACTCCCTCATCCCCTCCTACTGCACAGCACATCTGTGCTCATAGTTTAAGGGTATGCTTTCCATAAGAAGGTATTTACATAATATTTAAGATGTGTTCAATTAGTAGTGCACTCAGCTGGCTGGAATTAATAATCCTGTCATGACTGGTGTTGCTGAGGGAAGCCTTCATATATTGCATATTCTTTGCTTTTAAAGAATATATTAGTTATGGCAGTGAGGGTTCTATTGGGCTAGCTTTGGGGGAAGCATTTCAGGGATTACTTTTGCTGCTGCACTGAAGAGATTTGCCTATGGTTAACGTATGCTGTTGAACATAACACCTATGGCAGCTGTAGTAAGGGAGCCAGAAGCAGATGGGTTATCAGAAGAGCTGTTGCCCCTTCCTAATATTCTTGCGTCCTAGGGAAATATTTTGTATTTTCACTTGTCCAAATGTAAAGTTTTGCTTGCTCGCTCCTTGCTACATTAGTGGAATACAGAGTGTTATCTTAGCTTTCTGAGTGGTACCAGGCTGGGTCAGTGGAAGAAAAAAAAAAAATCTGCAAAAACAAAAGTCGTAAGATCGAGGTGATTAACCCACACAGAATTAGTTATAACCCAGGTTGTTTTTTAGAGTGCCAATCTACAATAGATTGTTTATGTTCTTTTCTTTCCCTGCTGCCTTGTGATCAGTGCTCATTCCTATGAAAGTACCTCAGGCTTTTCACCATTTCACTGGAACTTAACTGCCACCAAAAGCTGCAGCGGGAAATCACTGGTTGTCTTTCAGCTTGTAGATACTGCTACGTACAAAGGCGTAATTTTTTAACTCCTAGGAATTGGGCTTAAGTGATCCACCCATCCAGCTCATGCTCTATCAGTCCATGTGGCTACTTGGGTCTCCAGCCTAGCACCGCTGGCTACTTGGCACTCTGGCTGACCACCGTGTCCATGCAACCCCCCTTCTGGGGGAAAGTCCGGTCCTGGCAGTCTCACTAGGTTGCAGTGGCTGCCACTTGTCCTCTGTTACTCAACAGCAATACAAGAGGAGGCAGGAAGGGACCTAGGCCTGCCTACTTCTCTGGGCCCAAGCCCACAGACCCTGTACACCTCTCACCAGGTGGCACCTTGATCCCCACTCCACGAAAAGTCCTCTGGGCCACTTCCCTGCAGCCCCCATAACTTGACCAAGTTCACCTCCTGCAGGCTTCCTTCAGACTGCTCTTGAGCCCTGGCAGTCACAGGCTTCCTTCGACTTCGCTCCAGCTCCTCTCCAGCCCTTAGTCTCTGTCCTTTTCTCCCTCATGGGGCTTTTTGCAGGCCACCTTCACTTGATCTCAGGCACATTCCCATTTTATTTTCTGAACACTCCTCCTTCTGTCACACAGGTTGTGAGGTTAAGGAGAAAGCGACCTGCCTTAAATTCTGAGGAGTGAGAAATGGCAAGGGAAGAGAATGTTTGAATGTAATAAATGGAAGTGTGTTTGGTAGGAGTAGATAGTGGCTGACTGTGCTGCAGGCACAAAAGGCTCCATCACCACTAGAGTGTACTCTCCATCAGGTACTGAAACTCAACCCAGTGCCTCTGAGGCTGTATATCAGTGGTTCCCACCTTTTTCTCTGCCGTGGTGCACCAAGATACCTCTAATTATTTTGAGGCACACCACCATATAGTCTCCAAATGAACTCATGAATATTCATGAACCAATCCAGAAGTCTGAGTAGGTTTCCAAAAAATTCTGTGGCACACCTGCTCAGGCCTGAGGCCAGACCTGTGAACCACAGCACACTGGTTGGGAAACACTGCTCTACATTCATCTATTGTCAGCAAATAGCATGGGCAAAGTGCCTGATTCCCCTTGTGGCTAATCCAAACAGAAGATAACAAAATATTACTGTTACTAAGTTCCTAATTTTACTGCTGCTAGGTACTCTGCTAGTTCAAGTGGTAGAGTTCTCGGCTATGGATCTAATGGTGTCTAAACCCTGCAGATGACTCAGGCTGAGGGTCATTATTGTCACATGATAACATTTCTGTTTTCAATATTTTTAATTAGACAATTGCAGTTTTAATCTCCTACATTTAAAGAACATTAAGATTGTGCAGTTAAGCACTCAAAAGCTAAGAAATGCCCCATTATGGTTAGTTGTATAACCTTAAGTTCCACAGGGGCAGCCGTGGGCTGCATGCGGCCCCTACAGCTATTTCCTGTGGCAATGACACAATCATTACCTATCTTTGCAATATCATTGTATGGAAAGGTTTCAGTGGTGTGGCCCTCAGGCTAACATACTAATCTTCATGCGGCCCTCATGGTGATTTGAGTTTGAGACCCCTGGTTTAGTTCAGTAAAACAAACAAGGAGTCCTGTGGCACTGACCAGCTAACAAATTTATTTATTGCACGAGCCTCCGTGGGAGAAAATCACACTTTGTTGGGTACTTTGAAAATGGGGAAACTATTTTGAAGATGGGTTCTCCCATCTTAAAACATCTGACAAAGTGGGATTTTCTCCCACAAAAGCTCATGCAATAAATAAATTTGTTAGCTTTTAAGTGTCACAGAACTCCTTGGGCGCACACCTTTTGATTACATGATTATATACCTTTTTTCCCCACAAGGCCCCTGCCATATTCATTGCACAGGGTGGCATTGTGCTTGAGGAATGAAACAAGGGTTTGTAGTGAATTAAGATGCCGTCTGTAGGACCCAAGAGTTCCTTTGTGGTGCTTGTGAAGTCACTTAAACCAGACTTTGTGCATTTGACCACTAATTGTGTGTTCCTTACTTTCAAGGAGCCCAGTGTGAGACACCTGGAGCCAGATTTGCATAAGAGCTGTGTGTTCACAGCTGGAACTGAAATGGATTAGATTTATGCTTTGAATATGTAAAGTTCTATAGAAATGTTAAGTACTCTGAAAAACCAGGTCTTAAGTGTCTCAGGTTGGACTAGCAAAAGTAGTGGATGCTTCTGGCAATTTTGACTTTAATTTTCAGTGCTCCAGCTATAAAATGGGGATTCATAGAATCATAGGGTTGGAAGGGACCTCATAGGTCATCTATTCCAACCCCCTGCCAGAGGCAGGACCACTCCCACTAAACCATACCAGTCATAATTTTGTCCAGCCGGGGCTTAAACAGCTCCAAAGATGGAGACTCCACCACCTCCCTTGGCAGCTCATTCCAAGGCTTCACCATTCTCCTAGTAAAAAAGTTTTTTCTAATATCCAGCCTTGACCTCCCTAACTGCAACTTGAGACCATTGGTCCTCATTCTGTCCTCTGTTATTACCGAAAACAGTCGAGCTCCATCTTCCTTAGAGCATCCCTTCAAGTAGTTGAAGGTTGCTATCAAATCCCCCCTCAATCTTCTCTTCTGCAGACTAAATAAGCCTAATGCTTTCAGTTTTTCCTCACAGGGCTTGTGCTCCAGCCCTTTAATCATTTTGGTTGCCCTCCTCTGAACTCTCTCTAGCATGTCCCTGTCCTTTTTGTAGTGGGGAGCCCAAAACTGAGCACAGTATTCTAGATGTGGCCTCACCAGTGCAGAATAGAGGGGAATGATCACATCCCTTGACCTACTGGTAATACTTCTTTTGATGCAGCCCAGTATGCCATTGGCCTTTTTGGCAGCAAGAGCACACTGCTGACTCATATCTAGTTTCCCATCCACCATGACCCCCAGGTCCTTTTCTACACTGCTGCTACTTAGCTGAATGTTTCCCAGCTTGTAGCGGTGCATGGGGTTTTTTCGTCCCAAGTGCAGGATTTTACACTTGTCCTTATTGAAGGTAATAAGATTTCTATTGGCCCACTGTTCCAATTTATCTAGGCCTCCCTGAATCCTGTCCTTGCCCTCCAACGTGTCTACTGGTCCCCCCAGCTTGGTGTCATCCGCAAACTTACTGAGAATGCAGTCTATTCCATCATCGAGATCATTGATGAAAATGTTGAAAAGAACTGGCCCCAGGACCAACCCCCGGGGCACAGCACTCGTGACTGGTTGCCAGCTAGACATGGAACCATTGATTCCTACACGCTGAAACCGTTGATCTAGCCAGTTTTCTATCCACCTTACAGTCCATGCATCTAACCCATACTTCCTTAATTTGCCAATGAGAATGCTGTGGGAAACTGTATCAAAAGGCTTGCTAAAGTCAAGGTATATCACATCAACGGCTCTTCCCGCATCCACAAATCCAGTCATCTCATCATAGAAGGCGATGAGGTTGGTCAGGCATGATTTACCCTTGGTAAATCCATGCTGACTGTTCCTGATTACTCTACGTTCCTCCAAGTGTTTCAGGATGGATTCTTTGAGAAGCTGCTCCATGATTTTTCCAGGGATTGAGGTGAGGCTGACAGGTCTGTAATTCCCTGGATCCTCCTTTTTGCCTTTCTTGAAGATAGGTACTATATTTGCTTTTTTCCAGTCCTTTGGCACCTCCCCTGTTCGCCACGAGTTTTCAAAGATAATGGCCAACGGTACTGCTATCTCATCGGCCAGCTCCCTCAGCACCCTCGGATGCAGTTCATCCGGCCCCATGGACTTGTGCACATCTAGTTTCTTTAAGCAGTCCCTAACCTGACCTTCTGTCACCAAGGGCCTCTCTTCTTCTCCCCAGTCCCCCGTACCTAGTGTAGTGGGCTGGGAGCTGACCTTGCTTGTGAAAACTGAACTAAAAAAAGCATTGAGCACTTCAGCTTTTTCCTCATCCTCTGTCACGAGGATGCCTGCCCCATTCAGTAAGGGACCTACACCATCCCTGATCCTCTTCTTGTTATTGATATACTTGTAGAACCCCTTCCTGTTATCCTTCACATCCCTTGCTAGTCGCAACTCCATTTGTCCTTTGGCCTTTCTGATTTTATCTCTGCAGTCCCGAGCAATGTCTTTATATGCCTCCTTGGTCATCTGACCAAGCTTCCACTTCCTGTAGGCTTCCTTTTTATGTTTAAGCTCAGAGCAGAGTTCTCTGCTAAGCCATTCTGGCTGCCTCACATGTTTATTCTTTCTCCTAATTGGAATGGCAACTTCCTGTGCCCTTAGCAGGGTTTCTTTAAAATATAACCAACTCTCTTGGACTCCTTTCCCCTTCAGATTAGCGTCCCAAGGGATCCTGCCCATCATTTCCCTGAGGGAGCCAAAATCTGCTTTTTTGAAGTCCAGGGTTTTTGTTTTGCTTCTTTCTTTCCTTCCTTCCTTTAATCAGGATCCTGAACTCAACCATGTCATGATCACTACTGCCTAGCTTGCCATTTTACCTCTATGTCCCTGATCAATTCTTCCCTGTTTGTGAGCAGCAGGTCGAGCGGTGCAAGATCCCTAGTTGGTTCCTCTAGCATTTGTACTAGAAAGTTGTCCCCAACATTCTCTAAAAACTTCCTGGATTGCCCATGCACTGCTGTATTAGTGTCCCAGCAAATGTCAGGGTAATTGAAGTCCCCCATGAGCACCAGGGTCTGTGATCTAGAAGCTTCCGCCAGTTGCCCATAGAACACCTCCTCCACCTCCTGCTTCTGGTCTGGTGGTCTATAGCAGACACCCACCACAACATCCCCCTTGTTTCTTTCCCCTCTCAATGTAACCCACAGACTTTCTATTGGCACGCTTCCACTTCCATAATGGAGCTCTGAGCAGTCATAGAGCTCTTTTACATGTAACGCTACTCCTCCCCCTTTTCTTCCCTGCCTGTCTTTCCTGAACAGTTTATACCCATCCATGGCAGAGCTCCAGTCATGCAGACTATCCCACCACATCTCCGTTATTCCTATAATATCATAGTTCCTTGTCTGTGCTAGTATTACCAATTCTTCTTGCTTATTTCCCAGGCTCCTCGCATTAGTGTACAGGCACCTAAGATACCCGGTCAATTGCCCTACTTTGTCATGATTTCCAATTCTATTACATAAACCTCCTTGCTTTTTTTCTTGGAGTTCTCCTCACACATTGGGGCTTCAGTAGAGCACTTAAGACAATTATTTGATTCCCCCCCATGTTCCATCTACCTTCTCTTTTATTGCTGTTGATACAGTCCCAGCCCCCCCAAGTTCCATCCCTTCCCCCAGATCACCCACATTGTTACTTACCTGTGGGCTTTGGTCTCCTTCCCCTGTTGAACCTAGTTTATAGCCCTCCTCACTAGGTCAGCCAGTCTGTGCCCAAACACACTCTTCCCCTTCCTGGACAGGTGAAGGCCATCTCTGCCTATCAATCCTCTTATGTGAATATTATGATGCTAAATTCATTGTTTGTGAAGCACCGAGACAAATTTGGTGGCAGCACTATTCCCATGTCCACATCCTAAACAATAGTGTAACATCCAGGGCTGGAAAAAATTGGCTCTGCAGCTAGGTGCCAATAGTTTTATTTTTGGTTATGAGAAGGTGTTCCTCTTCTCCATTTCCACAGCTAGGAGACAGGCTACAAACCTGTTCCTTGGGTGTTGTCGAGTTCTGGTAATAACCTTTGTATAAAATATGCCCTGTTAGGTGTCATTTGAAAAGTAATAGCTCAGTGGTGAATAATATCATGATGAAATGTATGTGACGACATAAAAGTTAATTCCCTACTGTACAATGTAACTAGCACATGGGCAAAACCAGACAGCCTTGCCAAGGCAAAAGTTGTTAAACAGGCTTATCTAAACAAGGGGATGCGTGTGTTACCTCATTTTACATATAAGTGGCAAATACCTCCACCAGCTGTCTAGATGGTTCTGGTGGCAGGAACCAGAACAATTTGTATTTCAGCAAACCAAGTGGGAGAAGATGGAGCGTAGTGCTTTCCATGTTGCCCTCCTCACAACTTGATTGAACTTTACTTTGTTGAGGGTACCCTTCGGAAGAATTCATTTAATAGATTAAATAAAAGAAAGGGGCAGAGAGCCCAAGATATTTTTTCACCAACAAGACAAAGTAACCAGTGTCTTTGGGCTTCTTGAAGAGATCCTGTCTGAGGTAGGGAGAAGGGTTAAGCTACCATCTGGCTGGCAAACTGTGGGATAGGAAAAACCATCTATCAAGTATTTGTTCAATATGGTTTTTCCTATCCAACAGTTTTCCAGCAAGATGGCAGTAAGCAGGTTGGGAAACAAATACAGACACTTTGAATTGTTAGAGGCTTTTTGCCGGAGAAATTCCGCCGTGAAACATCTCCAAGGATTGGGCCCAGCCTAGGGATAGGCAGAGACTGGCTGCTAATCTCTCTCACAGCCAGCCACTGTGAGTAATCCTGGAAGTGATGTGAGGTTAGGGTGCATTTTATATCTTTTATTTGCTTGTGATAACCCCTGACCACTTTATTAAATAATTGTGCATAGATTTGCTACATACACACTTAAAATCATGTTCTGATCGATACACTAGTTTGTTTTATCTAAATCTGTGTGGACTTCAGAGGGTGTGAATGAGTGAGGCTGAGGCATTCCCATTTCTTTGATAAATGGGTGAATCAGAGTCTTATGGGCCCCGGTGATTGGGTAACGGTCCCAGTCCCTGCAGGATGGAAGTTCCCCGTATGGTATCTTGGGGTTAGGGGGTGCTTGCTGGGGTACCATCCACTGAGTGGCTGGAGAGTGCACATCCGCGGCCTGGGATCAGTTGCATGGAAGAGGCTGATGTGGACTGATACTGGAGTGGGTGGTCAACTGATATAGCAGAGTGAATTGGGGTCTGGGAGTGGACTATAGGTGATGCACAGCGGCACGCCAGACCAAATTCTGGGAGGGGAACGTCACAATTTGTTTTTAATTAATGGTGGTGGGTTTGGTTTGGTTTTTTTTTTTTTTTCTTGTTTGGGTCTCTATAAAGGAGCAAATGGATCTTATGATTTGAAATGGTGCAGGAGGGGGCTGACATATCAAAACATATGGGTCTGGGAAATTTTGTGTATTTGTGTTGCAGGTCACCTGCATTATATTAACCAAATCTAGTAAAGACAAAAATGTATGTGATATCTGCTGGGAGGCAGTTGGATTCAAAGGGATGGAATCAGAGCTGCACAGCATAGAGGGCACACAGTGCATGCTGATCACTGATTCTGTGTATGTTCCAAGCAAAGAGAGACAAGCAGCAGAAGCCTTTCAGGGCACTGGTGTTTTTTAATGCAAACAATTGCTCAACCTTCCACAAAGCAGGACTGCACCCCGGAATCTGACAACATAGAACATTCATGAGGAAATCAATTTTATATTCATTAGGAAATCAATTTTATATTCAGACTGGTGCCTTGGTGACTAGAGGTAGTTGCTGTGTGGATGCTGTGCTTTGGGTAAGATCTGGAGCCACACACTGAGTGAAGTGAGTTAGAGTGCAGTCCTGGAGTATGCCACCTCATAGCACTGCAGGCACCCTGCTCAGTTTACCCCTTGGTGTTACAAAATATGTTCCTTCATTCAGAGATTTTTACATACACAACCTCAATGCTGACATTGTCTAACTCCTGAGTTCCTGGCTTTGCAGTTTTAGGCATTTTGGTTTTGTTTGTGATTTTGTCTTAGACTAATTAACAGTACATGCATGCTCAAAACTACTCACAATAAACAAAATTGAACACAAGGCTTAGGTCTTTTGCAGGTTGGTATCTTTTCCAAATTTTCTTTCATAAAGGAACTGCTCCTTTATGACTACCTTGGTTGATTATATTGAAATATTATTTGCTGTTTGCAAAACCACTATGGAAGGCAAAATAATGGCTATGTATGTTGTATTAACGTCCACAGAATCCAGATAGTGACCATGTGGGTATGCTGTCCTCTGAGAAGGGGAAGGAGTTTTCTAAGCCAGATTTCTACCCACAGCCACATGCACTGTCTGTCAGAATAAAAAAGGAGGAAAGCTTTTACCAGAAGCTGTAAATTGAAGAATTTTAAATAGAATATTAAGCTTTCCTTAAACTTCCTGGCTGTGGTTTCACTAAGGAAAAAAATACCATGTTCTTAAAACAAATTACCTTGTGGTAGAATTCTAGTGAACACAGGGCAGTTAGTTGTTTTCACTTAGGAGATTAAATTAAAGACTCAGCTTTAACCTGATAGTCTTCAATTTAATCTTCTTATTTGTTTGAACATTATTAGGAGCCTGGCCTTCACTAGTATGTTACCTCTAGTTAGCCAGCCTGAGTTAAGAACACACAATTTTTTACCCTTTGACGCCAAGGCCCCAGAGATTTGCCTCCTTAAGAATTTCTTGATGCTGTGTGGATTGTCCATTATTGCTCACTCTCAAATCTCCTCTGTTTTAAATGAAGTGATTAGGAAACCATACCTGTACAATTACATGTGTATTTGAATCTGAATGAGACCCTAATGAGATAACCGGCCTGGGTTTTGTTTTCATTTGGAATTGGATCCATATGCATAGTGTCATTTAATAATCTGATTACTTTTGGGTTTGGTTCATTTGGCTTTTTTGATTATGATGAATCTTTCAGGAGTTTTGTGCACCACTGACTACAGATTGGTGCCTTGGTGACCAGAGGTAGTTGTTGGTGTGTCTGGAACTTCCTCCAAGTGTTTTCTTTCTTACCTAGAAGAATGAATCCATTCAGCCCATGAACGAAGAAATCTCATCCCTGGGAATGTACTGTGCAGTGTCATACAAGAATTTGATCTGTTTCCTACGTTATTTCTCATATTGTGCGGTGTTTATATGGATTTTTTTTACGTTATTTCTAAATATGGACTGGAGGTATCAACTTGCATTGTTTTGCCACAGTGTAACTTTGTCTCATGAATTCATCATGGTTTTTCCTCGACCCTGGAGGAATGCTTGATTGATTCCGAGCTACCTGTCTCAACCTAGAGAAAAAGTAAATCTTGCTGGGTACACAGAGAACATGATGATGAATGAGCTGTTTGCATCTTTGTGTCCCCAAGTATTGAAAAGAGACTTGTCTGAAACAATGAATCTTATTAAAAATCTTGGTGTGTCAATTCCAGCCACAGCCTTTTCCATGGAAAGGCTTGTATTGGATATGGCTGCACAATGAGTCCCCCCCACCCTGTTGTATAATTTATTTTTGAGGCATCTTTACTTGTATTATAAAGGCCTTCTGTGCATTCAGTTAAATTATTGAAAATTTCCAGAGGGGTAGCTGTGCTAGTCTGTGTACAGCAAAAATGAGAGTCCTATGGCACCTTAAAGACTCAGATTTCTTCGGTCATAAGCTTTCATGGGCTCCAGTCCTCTTCATCAGATGCATCAGATACAGTGGGTTGGAGCCCACGAAATCTTATGCCCAAAGAAATTTGTTCGTTTTTAAGGTGTCACAGGACTCTCTTTTTCCAGTTTGATTAGTTAGTTCCTTCTTAGCATTGCCTCTTTAGAATGCAGCAACATAGTGAGTTTGCTTGCAGAGTTTGAGACACTGATCAATTATTCCATCCTGAATACTTTACATAGGCAGCTGTCTGTGTTGATTTTTAAAATGCTTGATGATGTGGGCCTGGCTGTAGTTTAAAACTCCATTTTGTGTTTTTTTGTGATTATTTGCTAGCACTCTCTTGGCAATTAGCCTCCATCTGTATAGCATCTGAACACCCTCAAGTATTTAAAAATAGAAATAATAGTAACAATTCCTTTCTTGCTACCTTTCCAGAAATTCATCTTCTGGAATATTTCATCAGTTTCTGTCTTGTAATGGAGCAAACATTACATTTTGACTTATTTCCTTTTGTATGTGGAGTATATTTCATATACTTGCTTTCTCCAGCATCCCTCCTGTCACTGGGCAAGATATGCTTATCAACATCAAATAGTGTTTCACTCTGAGTAATCTCAGTGAAAGTAATGACACCCAGAATCTGCTCCAGTGTGCTTTACTGTGGAAAGCTTTACTTTTCTTTAGTGGTTTTTAAAAACTGAAATTTTGTGTGTCAATGCCTTGGAGGAAGTTGGATGGAGTTGGGGTACTTTTAATAATAATTAAACAACATTTAAAGTTAATGTATTTAAATCTCAAAGGAAAAGGCCTTTCATGGCAACAAAAATAAGTGAGTTCTGCTGAAATGGTACTCCATCGCTGCCCAGTAAGATATATGTGCTACATTATAGCCAATCAAAATATATTTGGGGTGATGAAAGTCTGAATGTAGCCCTCTTCCTATTGGACCTATCTCTTTCTCACATAATTGTTTGTTGAAGTGATTCATAAAAATAGCTGAACAGGCTACTTCCCATAAATATATGAAGTAGGCTAATGAAATGTACTCCCTTCATGCATTTTGTTGTGCTTAAAATGTGGTGTTGATAGCTTAAGGGTTTGACAAGACAAAGACAGCCTTTGCTTTCCCAGAAGGTTGCCAGAAGATTTAACTGATTGAAAAAAACCAGCTTAGCCAAAAAAAAATATATTCAGTATTGTCAGTACAAGATGAATTAATTCAACCTTTCCCGTTCTACAGGAACCCTCATTTCCGTTCTGTGGATGGGGTGGGGGAGATTATTTTTATAGTGCATGAGTACTAGGCAAGAATTAGGACCCACATGCATAAATTGTGAAAGCACTTAGTTATAGTAACAGATTTTACAGAGCACTTGTACCTTCTGATGGGCTACTGACATGAATAATGCATTTCCATTTGTAAGCTTTTTATTGGCTAAGAATTATCACATAATTATCACATAATTTCCAACCATATGGCACAGAATTGTCCCCAGTTATGTCTGCTAAATTCTGAAGACAGTTTTATAAGTAGTTTGCTGTACAAATTTATTGCTAACACGTGTCTTTTAAAATTAATAAAAGTGTGTATGTGCACACACACATACACCGATATAGTGCTGTTGCTGAAAAATACTTATTAAAACATGGGGCCCCAGATATCCTAAGAACCTTACTTTGCATATTCTTCTAGAAGATTTTGTTTTTAACTCTAGTTTCTTATTCACTTGAAAGGGGCTATATGAAATAGTTGGCAATAAGCTTTCCAGATGATTTAAGGGTAAATAATAGTTGTGTGGGGCTATGATGTTAATTTGTTAGAAAATAGTGTTATGCAACAGGAAAATGCAGAAGAAATTACTTTGAAGGTATGTGAGTAGGTAATATTGGTCACTGTGGTTTTGATTTTATAGCACAAAATATTTAAAGAAATTTAGGGCACAACTGTATTTTCTTGAAAGATTGGGCCATAAAGGTTTGCATAATTCCATTGTGCTTCATCTGTTTGGTCATCAGTATGTCAGATGTAGATTGGGTAGTATGGTTCATCGGTTAAGACTCAGTTTGATCAATAATGCCATCTGTGAATAAAACACTATTATAAATGGAAATATTTTATATATCAATAGTAGTAAAGGGGTGCAATTGAGGATTTTAAGCCTATAATTTTCCTCTTTGACAGTTGTTATATGAAAGGTCTAGCTTTTGAAAATACTATTGTTTATTTTTCTATTTGTTTTTACCAGCCTTTTTAGTTTGACCCAAGAAAACAAAGATGTGTATTATTTTTCTAAGACATATGGAAACACTGGGTGGAATCCTAGTCCCACTGAAGTCAATGGGAGTTTTGCCGTTGACTTTCCATGGGGCCAGTTTTTCATCCATAATGTCTTTTTGTTTTTTCTCTAAGTTGGCAGTTAGCCAGCTGCCATTATTCCCAGAGATAGGCTTGACATCGTTGCTGTTCCTGAGGCATGAACAAGGTGTTTTGGTATAGTAAGGTACTGAAGTTGTTCAATGAAAAGAGGAGTGTTGATTTGCACTTCATTCAAAATTAAAGGCAACAATGAACATAGGAGGAGAATAATTGTACTAGAAGCAGGAGGGAGGAAAAGCCTTACACTAAAAGTAACTTAGTAAATATATATTATAGTAATACCTTAAAAGGAAGTACAGCACGTGGCTGGATTTTAAGATTCAGCTGATTTATCTACAGATTGAAAATATATTGACCATAAGTTGTTGTTGGCAGCACCCTGGCAACATCCTTAAAAAATGATTTACAGTGTAAGAACTTGACTTTTATAGATATTTGATATGTAACTGAGTTCTTAGCAAAAACCCAAAACTGTTTAAATGTTTTGTTTTTAAAACTTAGTAAACAAAACCAGCTACACTTTGCAAAATGATTGCAATCCAGTTTTCATAATGTGTTTGGCAGAAAAGAGGTAGGTCGAAACATATTAGAGATTTGTATTTCACAGACTGAAGCTGTCCTCTCCTGTCACTTTTCTGTGGATGGGTGATGTCTGATGGGTGGAAGATATTAATCTATCAAGGACATGCTTATCTGACGCAGAAAATAAATCAGTCCCTACTGTTCTATTATAACCTGAAGACATTTGGAATTTAGGGACTGTAATTTCCTAGTATGATGGTTCCATGCCATAGTGGATAGCTTACACGTGAGGGAATCAATCATTTTTAGGTGATGCATTTGTCTTCTACTGGGATTATGTTAAGGTGTTGCTTGCTTCTTTTGCTCCCGTTATTTATTGTTTCTGAAGGTCCTGCAGACTCTTTTGAAATCTCACACACATTAGAGTTGTTATTCATATTCTCTGTCTCTTCAAATGTCTTAGCTTTTACAAGATAGTTGGTATCATGTCATGTAGTGGAAACCTTAAGGAGCTGCTTGTGAAGATACAGTATTTCCGTTGTGTTGTATTTTTTCAAATCGTGTCATGAACAGTGGTGCAGTATTGCTGTGCACAGTTAACTAGCTGTTGTGTCTCGATTGCTGCATTTCCGTGGTGGTTGAGCTAATTCTGAGAAACGTGATATTAGGAGGTGCTCTGTAATCGTAAAGTGTTGCTCAGTCATTTTATATAATGGCTTGTCCACTCCCATGACTAAACAAATAAAAATACTATAGCCATACACGGATATGTATCCATCCTGTGCATTTAAAAAAATAGGTCTCTTATGCAGTGTATATTCCATATTTGTAAAAATGCATGGAAACAACTCAGAATAGTGTTCTTTTTCACATTTGTTCCAAACTTTATTCATATGAGTTGTACTTAAAAAAAAGTTTAAATTCAAAAGTGCTGTATATATTGACACCTTTCTGTTCCTGTCTTGAATCAGGTGGAGGAAGGCTGGTGGGAAGGAATTCTGAATGGAAAGACTGGCATGTTTCCTTCCAACTTCATCAAAGAGCTTTCTGTGGATTCTGATGATGTGGAAATTGCACAGGAGGAACAACTAATAAAACCAAGTAAGGAATAAAGTGTTATCAGGTCCATCTTTTTTTCTTCTTGTTGTTTATTTGACTTGGTAGTATGCTGGGATCTTCATACGTCATGCTTGGAAGAGTTTCACCGTACCTTGTTCTAAAGCTGGTGCCAGGAAAATGTTGGTTGGCTTTGGATGCTAGATGGGTATTAGCATCTTCTCCTTAATTATAATCCTTTGCATGAAAGGCCATCTATAGCTGCGAAGGGCCCAAGAAATTATGACATTGTATAACTTAGGATTTCTATTTCATAATGCAAATACAATACCATTTTGTCCTTACATTCCGTGTCTGAGCGATATTACCAAAACACCTCTACAATGTTTTTATTTGTTTGTTTAGCTGGAAGCTAGGCGTGCTGAGGCTTATTCAGTGAGTCCTCTGTAGATTTAAGGATTCATAAGTTTTAGGGTGGGACGTGCGGCACTTTCTCCCTCCAGGTGCTGAGCATGCTACTTTCACATCCAGCATTCCTAACCTCTGCTAGCCAGAGGAACAAAAGGCCAGAACTGGGACTCAGATTTAGTTCTGCCATTACACCATCTGCTCATGTGGATTTTCAGGACTGCTGCAAACACGTTTACAGTAGTGTTCTCTTAGTTTGTAATTTTCCTTGATAGGAGAAGAATAACCGGAATCACAAATCTGCTTCTTTATGAAAAGGATAGTTAGCCTTGCTGCATTTCAGTTTCTTTGAGTAAAGATTTTTTGACACTGTCTCCAAATTCCATGGTCACTAGGACCTGTATTTTAAAAATATTCCAAAAGTATTTGCACACATAATTGCAAACTAACCTGCTAAGTTGCCCCAGCCAAGCCATATGCTGTTTACACCACTTTTAATATGTTGTCATGCATTATTGTTCTGAGACTTGTACTGTACTTAAGAACAACTGGAAAAAGCCTGATGCCTTTGTGGGATTATGCAAACTCTTAAATTTATCAGACTTGAACAAAATCTTTCTAATATGGATAAGAACTGAAAATCCAGCATTTCTAAATTTTTTTAATTGAAAATATTTTAACATGACACTTGTTTGTTTTCTACTTAGGGAAAATGTTATATTTATTCTATACTGCAAAGGTAAAGTTATTAAAAACACACCTACTGTACAGTTCAGAAGAGGGTTTTTCTAATTTTTTTTATAAGGATGTAGAATCTTTGTGGTGCTATTTGTGTCCTACCCTATATGCTTGGGGTTGGTATGATCTGCATAGAGAACATTGCTTCAGTCTGAAATTAAATTGCTTCATAACACACAGCAACATAAAGAGACGCAAAGGGAAAATTAATATCCAGGAACAATAATTGAAGTTGCATATTCCAATACATACACTGTGTAATTGCTACTTGCAATTGTTTTTTCCTTATAAATGCAATGAAGCTTGATAGAATTAATCCCAATTTGTAGATAACATTTCAAAAGTGAATACATAGAGACTCCAATTTGGAATCAATATTTCATCCCCTGGATTCTAAAATATGGGCATTTTATCGAAGTGTTTAGGTAGGTAGATTTCCAGGATATGACTCCCACTTTTTCTGTGTGAAAGAAAAATGTTCCTTTTCTTTGCTAATTTTTCATTTTTAGTCTTTCAGTGCTCAATTGTTAGGATGATGAGTGCCCCAGAAATGGCTTTAGACAGATTTGACAAAGAAAAGCACAGTAATGACAAAAGTAATCAATGTAGTTAACTAATCAGATTGCTCCCTTGGGCCTGTCTACTAGATAAAATCCTGCCCGTTATAAAATTCATGTTAAAGGGACACCATCAAGATAAAAATTGCATTTATTTGAAATTACTTTTAGCTTCTCCTCTAAGTAATACCTAAGATTATTTTATCTAAAATAGTTAGAGACAGAGAATATTGTTCTTTTTTTAATTTTATGTAAACAGAGTATTCAAAAGTGCTTTGTGGCTGGCCAGTTTCACTGTACTTTGTGTGGGTGTTTCATTCAGACAATAGCGAAATAGTTTTAAAATGGGAAAAATATCACAAAGAGATGCAAAAAGGCTCAGGGCACTGAAGCAGTGCCCATAATTATATTTTTTTAAATTGACTGTTTCCAATTTGACATTGCCCTTTTAGGGGCCTGATCCTGTACCATTGAAGTCAATGGGAGTTTTGTTTTCCATTTCAGTGAGTTCAGGATTGGGGTCATACGGAAGTCGTGCATACACATTCTTCTAGGATAGCTAAGAACTGAGTTCTTTCTGGATTATCTTTTGTAATTGTTATAGTTGTTACTCGCACATGTACGGCCATTTATAGGGCTGTATCAGGTACCTTAATACGTATATTAAAAATATATATGTTCAATAAGCATTAGGTCCACACATCAGAGGGGAAATGCCTCCTAAAAATCCATATTTACTATTTTTCCAGAATAAAAGGAGGAGATGGAAATCAAGCCAAAATGTATTCATCAAAAGATAGTATGTCACTTAATTTAGAAATCTAATATCAGGTCTCTAACTCAGCTCCTTGCTTGGAAGAAGACAAGGGATGTTAATGGTGCGGTTTCTTGAGGTAGAGTAAGCTCATGTAGTATAGAACTACAGTTTCTCTACCCTTTGTAGCATCTTGTCTACACTGCACCTTAAGATGGACTACAGTATAAATTGCAGAATGCACCAAAATTTTGCCATGCTGTCCCATGTGGACACTGCTGGCACAAGCTGAAAAGTACATACTTCGCATATAGACTCAGAATCTAAAGTCAGAACGGACCAGTATGATCATCTAGTCTGATCTCCCACACAATGCAAGTCGCAGAACGTCACCCACCCACTCCTATAATAAACCTCTGATATGTGACTGAGTTATTAAAGTCCTTAAATCATGATTTGAAGTACAGAGACTTCACAAAGTTTTGTTTAAAAGAGGACTATCTTAATGCTAGCTAGGTACTTTTTATTTCATTCCAGCAGCATCCACAAAGGAGAGGTAGACTGGAACACTATGATGTGCCCTATCATTCACACGTCTGTAGTCCTTGTTATGATGCAGTCTAGACATGCTCTAGGAGTAGCACCTATTGAAATGGAAAGTAGAGCTATCTAATGATTATAACAGAGGATTCAGTCAGAAATCTTTGATGTTTATTCTGGATGTCAAATTTGTATCCCACTCGTGTAATCAGGTCTGTACGGCTAGACCTGCACCTCTGTGCAGAGCCCCATGGATGTCAGTGTGGATGTGCACAGCCTCAGATATACCTATGAAGTTCAGGTTGCAGGACTGGAGTATTAGAATGTAATTTGAGTCAGCAATCTTAACTCTGCTTTCTCATCTGAAAAATTGGGATGATAATACTTACCTGCTTTTATAGTTATTTTGTGCAGCTTGGGATCTTCTGGTGAAATGGACTGTAGAAAAACAAAATGATAGAATCATAGAGTTGGAAGGGACCTTATGATTTTGTTTTTCCTAAGTTTTTATTGAGTCTCTCAGGAGGGAGCATTGTCTACTGCCATAGGTCAGTCAGTCAGGTCCTGTGCTCAAGTGGATGATGTGCCAGAGGTGGGGAGATAGTGTGTCCTTGGTGCTCCGAGAGACAGAGTGATGAAATACTAGCCGTTCTCCTCTGTGTAAGATAATAAAATACAAATTATGGGAATTTGGGGGACGGTGGTGTCTTTTTGTTTGTTTAGGCTGTGTCCCCCTTTTTTAGGACAAGCAAATGTTTTGTAGTAGATTAGAGCAGGTGACTTGGATTGAGGAATCCTGGATTCTTTTTCATCACTGCTACTTTGAATGATCTTGAGAAAGTCCCACTGACCAAAATTTTTAAAAGTGTCCTCTGTTCTTGAATACTGTACTTGGAAGTCAATCACAGGTTTTCAGAGAAACTAGGAATCTGTAGTTCTAAGTGAATTCTGTGTGGTTGATATTTTTGAAAGTAAAAGCTCCTGCAATGTCAGAGATCATTTAAAAAATGTTGGACACAGCTATAAAATGACTTGAATATTCCCCCTCCTCAAAGAGGTGTTGCAGAGCTTAATTAAGCCTGATCCTGATAACTGTGTGTCCCCTTATTCTTTAAGCGGTTCTATTGATTTCAAAGTTCTGTTGTCTGGTGGTAGTACTAAAGTAGTAGGTAACTTCTATAAGATGTTTATGCATTAGTTTCATCTTTGGGTTTGATTGGATGTACAAACTTCTTTACTTTAATTATTTTCTAGATTTCTCAAATGTTTTAAAATCTGTATATTTGGTTTTAGGATACTCTGAAATATGCCCTCTCATCACAGCTTAACAAAAAATCAGAAAAATTGTCCTGTGTAATGAAATGGAATATTATTGATTGTGAAGGAAAGTTGTATCATAAGAGGGGGATTTCACAACCATTTTAATATGCTTCTAATGCCTTTAATATGATCAGATATATCTTGATATTCTTTTTATGTGTGTAAGTTAAGATATGAGAAGGCCTATTTTAATCTATTGGGTTTTTCAAAACATGTTAGTCATGGTCACTAAGAAATTGTGAGTGCTGGTGCTAAGATTGATGATACACTCTACAGCTAATGATTTAGTTAGATAATGTAATACATTGTAAGTTCTTCTTATTTTAGCCATCTCTTTACTGTCATAAAGCCATACACTTCCTTCTCTGATTTCTTAATTGCTGAGTGAATGTTATATTACAATAGCTTTCACTTAAAAATGATCACCAAAGGAAAGAGAGGTAGGAGTTGGGGGAATTGTGCCTTTTTTATTGTTGTTTCATACATCATGAAGAGAGATTGCGTGGAAAGTTTTCTTTTGTATACTCTTTTCTGCCTGTTTTATCACAGTATATATTCAGTTCAATAAGTCCCTCAGCAAAACATGTTGGTTTTTTTGTTTCTAATGTCCTTTCTACATTGTGAATTCTGGTATTTCAGTGATCTGCCAAAGCAGTATATCTATATCAGGGGCATGGACTGGTGTAAATACAGTGCAGTGATATTGGTACAAATTTCCCTGCTATAGACAGGACCTAAGGCAAAAAACACACAAGAATAAGATTTGGAGAAGTCTTTTCAAGCTGTCTTATACCTCATATAGAGATTAAAAAAAGGGGGCACATGGGTTTTTTTCTGTTAATTCACACATGTAAAATAAAACTTCATGGTCCATATTTTCTCTCATTTGACCATTAGAGGTTATGGGAAACAATACATTATACAACACAACCAAGGGTAACTTTAGTGAAATCAAACAAGGAGTCTGGTGGCACTTTTAAAGACTAACAAATTTATCTATCTTATGGAGCTTTTGTCGGAAAGAATCCCACTTTGTCAGACTCTTGAAGATGGGGGAACTTACTACTTACTTCTCTCCCATGAAAGCTCATGCGATAAAAAAATTTGTCAGCCTTTAAAAGTGCCACCAGACTCCTTTTTGTTTTTGGTGGACTAGGCTATCATGGCTACCTCTTTGGAATGTAGCAGAATCAAGAGAGATTTCCCCATTTGACATATATGCAGTGAGAATATTTTTAACTTCATATACAGTCAGATACTTCATCTAATGGTCTCATTGTTTTATGAGTAGATTTCTTAAAATGTTGGTCATTGAAAGTTCAGGTTAAAAACTCTTCCTCTGCCGCCTTTTTATCATCATTCGATCTCTCTTTCTCCTCTTTTGCTTCTTCTTTCCTTCTTTTCTTTCATTTGCTGTCAGGAAAGTCTGCCTTTCAAGGGACAATTCTGTACAGAGTGGCACCAGCAAAGATTGACAGCTACAGACGCTATAACAGTGAGTCTATTTAAAATTCAAGAGGAATTTTAAAGAAAGTCTTACTTCTCTCTGTATGTTTGATTCATCTACACTTGTAAAGTGTGTCACCATTATCCACTTATGGCTACACTACATGTATATATGTCTGTGAGCTAAGGATACTCGTATTCACTGCTAACAAATGCCATGGTCATGTAATGAGAACATATTCTCATTCGCTCTGTGCATGTGTTTCTGTATCCCTATATAATGTATGTGAGCACACAGTAAGCTAGCAGTTGCATTGGTTTCAGGCAGTGGTTTGGAGGGGGTGCAAAGCCTTTGGCCTCTTTATTTCAGGTATGTGAGACTTGCAGGTTTCTGGTACAATCATGCTCTTTGAGCAGTGTTGTTGCTTTCAATTTTAAGAAACTTGCATACAGTGATTTTTGAACATATAAAATACAGTTTTAAAGAATTTGATTCTGCATCCCTCATCTCCTGTCCTGCTCACGGCATCAGTTATTGACAGCATTGCAGCTCTACATAATATACTATTAAGGATGAAGGTAAAAGATCTATCAGTCAAGGCCAGTTTCTAAGCACCAGTCTCCTTATTTCCTCATCAGGCTTTTTGCTCTTGCATCGTGGACACACAGAGTACATGTTTCTTCCTCCTTTTTCTTTCTCCTCCTGATGCAGCTCTGTGTCTCCGAATAAGGCAGAAAACATGAAGCTGAAAGTCAAAGACAAAGACTGGCAAAGAGGAGAAGGCAGGGAAGATGGAGAAAGCTTCACAACCCATTCTTTAGGAGTTAAAATAAGCTGGAAGGTGGAAAAATGCCATTCTGAGGCCCACTATTTTTAGGGGCCAGCATTCTGGGGCCCCTAAAAATAGAAAATAGGGCTGGAATGCTGCGTTCCGGGGCCCACCATTGAAAAATAGCAGGCCCTGGAATGTAGCATTCTAGCACTATTAGGGGCCTGAATGCTGGGCACCTAAAAATAGCAGGCTCCAGAGCAGCATTCCCCGGTGTTCCAGCAGGCAGCAGAGGGGGCAGGGCGTTCCTCAGCAGGGCTCAAGCTGTGCCCCAAACCCATCCCCTTCCAGGCTCCACCCCAACCTGGGACCTGCAGCTGCGCTACTGCCCTGACCCAGGGCCTAGCACACGCACCTCCCCAGCTGCACTGTTTGTAAGTGTGGGGGTGGCCCAGCTCACGCTGGGTCGGGGGGCTAGTATTGGAGGGAGGGGGTGGGGTGCTGCCATGGAGGGGCAGGAGCTGGATTCTGGGGGCCCAAGGGTGTGGGAGCATTCCAGGGCCCCCCAAATTATACTTTAACCCCTGTCGTTCTCTCATGCAAAACTTTAGCGGTCAGAGACCCCGCCTCACTAATCCAGTCCTCTCAGCACTGTCTGTCTGTCTCACAAGGGGCACCAAGTGCTCAGTGCTCCCACCCTGTGTGAGGAGTGAGGTCTCATGTTCATCTTGATGTATGCTTCGCTCCAATGTAGCTGTCCCCTCAGAACAGCCTGGTAGCGACGACAATGCTTGTCCACCATTATTCTGCCCCTCCATTTGGCTGTGGGTAGCAGCTCGCCTGGCTCCTTGAGACTTTGGATCAGGTGCTTCCTTCATCAGAGGACATTCCCTCTTACACGATGAATCCACTGGGGCAGTAGTTCCTTGCTCTGCTGCCT
The DNA here is from genome assembly GCA_007922195.1 of Podocnemis expansa. Classification (NCBI taxonomy): domain Eukaryota; kingdom Metazoa; phylum Chordata; order Testudines; family Podocnemididae; genus Podocnemis; species Podocnemis expansa. Next base: position 35,098,609 of record ML681989.1, on the reverse strand, counting down.
CTGATCCACCACAGTTTGATTTTTAGAGACTGCAGCTTTTACCAGTCTTCCTTCTTCCTTGGTCAGTGCAGCAGCTTAGTGCTCAGCTCTGAAAAGAGGGTCCTGTCTCCACAGCATCTGCTTCACTGGCTGGCTGTTTGCAGAGAGAAATTTCTTTTCATGTCTCCTCTTTCCCACTCATATTTCAAACTGACTCTCAACACAACTAGAGCAGGTTGTTTGGTCTATGGCGCCTTTGCTGCCTTCTTTTATGACTTCTTCTCTGGTAATTATTTGTGAGGCTCTCTATTCTTTTGGATTCTACCAAGGCAACTTCCTACCTCTTTGATGTTGCTTTCAGCAGTGCTAGACTTACAGCTCGACCAGGGGTCTGCAACCTGCAGCTCTGGAGTCGCATGCGGCTCTTTGTCTACCCCCTTGCGGCTCTGGGCTCTCCTTTGTTACTGGGGGACCTTATGGGTGGCCCATGCTTGGCTCCAGGCTCCCCACCACCACTGAGGGACCTTGCAGGTGGCCTGTTCCTGGTTGCAGTGCCCCCTCTCCCCCAAGCCCCTGGCCATGGGACCTTGTGGCAGGTGCCCTGGCCCTGCTTCCTCTTCCACCCACCAGGCACCTACACCCATTGTGGCTCTCAAAACACTTGGTAATTGAAGAAAAATTTTAAAATGGCTTTTCTTATCTTTTTGGGTTGCTGACCCATGATAGCTCCATGGCCTTAGTACCTATCCATGTTTTCATTTGAAGCTGGAAAGCTGAGAGAGGTGCATGGTAGTTTCTACAGATATATCTCTTTGGGCAGGTTGGGGAAGAATCTGGTTTTCCAGTGCTTTGAGATCTCTTCTGATCTGGTGTTCAAAGGGGCTGTTTAATCACCCTTCCTCCTATTTCTCTAAGCAGCTCAGATTGCAAACAAGAGTCCGTCTCTATATTGACTTTTACTTTCTCTTTTTGAGAGGGATCCTGCTAAGGCTGTGTTAAATCTGCCTGCTCTCATATGCTATCCAACTGTTCTGGTTTTAGACAAAGTGTTCTTTTGAGTCTTCAGATGCTTGTGGCTCCATTTTCAAGCCCTTTGGACATCTCCATAGAGTCCTCTTCATTTAAGAAGGCCTGTTTAGTTGCAGTCATGATCTGCAGGAATCTGACTTGAAAATAGGACAATTCTTTGATTTCTCCATAAATTAATCTCAAAACTAAATTCAGAGGTATATGTTAAGAAACTCACTGTTCTTCCTAAAGTGTGTCTTGATTCCCCACTTTCCCGGTAGAAGGTCTATCAGGTCTTTAGGCAAGCTCAGAAATTTCTCTCCAGCATACTCAAGGTTTTATGAAAATCAAGAGGAGTTTGTTTTGTTATGAAGGTCATAATAAAAGGGAGACATTAGTAGAGTGGATTAAAACTCATTTTCATTTAGCCTGTAATCAGGATAAATGACCATGTTCTAAAATTGTTAAATGCCAATCAATTAGGGTGCATCAGCTTTCTGCACACCAACAGTTGTAATATGCCCACTGAGATTTGTAAGATTGTCTTCTTGTCTTTTCATTAAGCATTATCCATTTCTTCATTTGCTGACATCAATTTCTGGCAATTAGGTATGGCAAGTTCCACTATATACCAAGCCTAACTCAAGCATGCCTCTACTTAATGTGTTGGGAAATTTGCTGCTGCTGGGTAGGATGGCTGTAGAGGAACATATGAGAAAAGAAAAATTACTGACCAGTAATTTTGTTTATCACAGTGCTCTCTTCTCCCATCCTACATTTCTCCTGCGTCCCCTTGGAGAATGCCACATGGAATTGTTTTATTTGTATCATCTTAATTTCTCTCCGTCTCTTTTTTCCTTTCATTTTCTCTGGAAGCCCTGAAACTGAAGGAAGTGGGCAGACTGATGTGTATTTAATGCCCTGATTGACAGATACTTTGCCTTTTAGTGTTCTGGGTAGGTGAAGCCATAATGCTGTCAATAATAGATGCTGTTTAGTATGATGGAAGAAAATAGGGTTGCGCCAAAGAGAACTACCCAGTGAGTAATTTTTTTCACTGCTTTCCAGTATTCCACCAGTTTACTCATTTTTTCTTTTAAAAATATTTTCTAGTCTTTGAGTAAGTGTTGCTGGTCAGAGTTCAGACAAAGCAATGTGTGATTCATGTACGTATATATAATAAGAATAATGTTGAAGTAGCTTGTCAAATGAAAAACATTAATGCACACAGTTTAAAACAAATGAATTTTAGCAAATTTGAGGAGAGGCTAAAGCATTTTAATTTCTCTCAACTGTCTCCTAATTTGCCTGCAGAGAAAATATAACTTGTATATAGATGCTACAATATAAATTTGAGGAAACAACAATGCTAAAATTGAGTGATGGACAATTTTCCTGAATGAAAATTAGCGTACTGAGAAATGTTGCGTGGAAAACAAATGTGCAGATGGAGAAAGGGGAGAAGGAAAAGAAAAAAAGTGTCAAATCCTTCCAAGATTCAAGAATCCACCTGCAAAAAGTGTTTTATTGGTTTCTGAATACACTATTTTTCTATAGCTGCCAGAAAGAAATATTGTTTGTGGTTGTTGCAGGTAGGAATGTGTAGCATGTAGTGTATAAGTAATGTATTCCTGCAGCCACTTAGAACAAGGAAGGTGAAAATAATTCAGAAATCAAGGCGGCAGCAGACAGAAACTCAGTAAAACCAATCTAAAATGAAATTGTGAGACTATTCTGTGACAGTTTATGGGGAATGGAAAAAATTCACCAGCTCCAATACTGAGGGCACCACGTTCATGCTTAAGATAATTCTGAGTTGTGCTTATGTTGCATTGGTAATTCATGCTGCTCCATGGTGCAGGAAACCACTCCCCCTTTACCCTGCATGATTTCTTGCTAAGGCATAAAGAATTCAGAGCTGCTTGTCACATAGCAAGAATCATTGTGCTAAATAAAATGAGCATGCTGAAAGGAAATGACAGTATTTGGACTACAAAATTACATCTTCTAAAGGAATATATCTGAGAATAATAAATAAAAGAATGAGTAATACAGTGGATAGTCTAAATTTGCAGTTTGTATACACCATATACTGCAGCAGAAACATTTTTAATTAATGTTTTGCTCAGGTTATGAAGCATGGCCTTGTTTTTCAAAACATGCATTTGTAATCATAACATTTTTCTGAACCAGCATTTTAAATGAAAGTTTCACATAAACTGCTTTTCCTTTGTTTCTAACACTATTGAAAGATAACCTGAACATAGTGTTCAGGAAACGCAGGATGTCCACAGAAACCACAGCCAGGGATGAGTGCTGGGGGACACAAAAAAAAACCCATAGTGGGCTGTGTGTGTATGGGCACTGTGTATGTGCTCTCTTGCTTGCCACTGAGAAAAAAGAAAGAAAGGACCCTTCTTGCCTCAATTCTTGACAAGATAATTATCTGGTTGTCACCATGGAATCACCCATATCATGAATATTTGTCAGCCAAGAGTTCTACAATCCCATGCTACCAGCCTGCTGGAGGGAAAGAGTATATGTCTCTTCTCTCTTTCTTGCCCTCTTAAAAGTCAATAGAGGAAAGAAACAAGCTCCATTTATACAATTCTCCTTTATCGCATTAAATGTAGTTGACAGAATTTCTCTTTGGATGCCAGACCTAATTAGGAAAAATCTCTTAGCTGTTGCAGATGTTTGCCTCTGAACAGCTAACCTTTACACTTCCTGGCCAGGTAAAGCTTACAGGGCATCCAGGAACCTTCGCTAGCAGCTACTCAGCCACAATTATGTTTGAGGATTTTGCCAATCCCATAAAATAAAGTAACAAAGAACAACAATGAAATTGCAAAACAATACATTAAAATAGAATTTTCTTTGAAGCTTGAAAATGGTGGTTCTTTGCGGTCTTTTCCTTTATTTACATTTGGAAACGATTATTTTTGCTGTTTTGAATGGTGTTAAAACAAACAAACAGCTGTGATAAAATTAACATGTTATGCTTATATAACTCATTATCATGTTTGAATATCTCTTTGTGTTCCAGAATCCCGGACTCATGCCAGCCCAACCCTGGGAATATTGTTTTAGTGAATGAAATCTGATTGTCTTTCTCATCCCATCCCCGTTTGTGCTAATCTCAAAACCACTGTCATTTGACACAATATGGAAGTTTTCTTTAGGGAAACCTTGGGACTGAAACAGCATAAGTGGTGTAGCTCAGGTTTTGAAATGCCTGGAAAAGTGGTTGTTTTCTGAGGAAAAATTAGGTCTGAGCAACCTTTAGAGACAAGTAGTGTTAAACTTTTACATACTTGAGTACTAAATTATCTAAAACATTTATTGTGTAAATGAAATAGCAAAGACAGTACTAAGGCAGTAAATATGTTTAGGCTATAGTATGACAGAGGCCCCTATGTTCTCATAGATAAAAGTTTGGCTTCCTGGAGTCAGGATTGGGAAATTTAACTTCTTGCTGTTATTGCTCCTCTCCTGGATTCAACAAGTTAATGTTAATGGGGAGCAGAGCCAGATCTCTTAGTTACTTTCAGAAGGGGAATGCCCTGACTCTTGGTATTCTCTCTGGTTTTTTTCCCAGTCCTTTTTATGTCAGAGCTTTTCTGAGGAAAATGCCAAACTTTATTTCAGATTTAGACTAACAATTCAGTTCTATTATGTGTCTGTCTTAAATCTCAGCTGTCCCCCAAGATTGCATTTGATTTTGAGAAAGGTTGTGCCCTCAGTTCTGCTTCCTCTTCTGAGAAAGGGAACATGTATAGGTTTCAGGAGGAAAGCTAGACAAAGAAAAATCGGAAGCAAAAGGAAATGCCTTTGTCTCCTGCTCCACCAGGTTGCTATTTTTTCCAGTGGTCAGGGATTCATCATATCTAACTGGGGGAGACTTTTACTTGTGGCCTAAAAGGAATCAGAAGATTTGACTGACAGTCCTGACTCTGGACATGCATTATTGAAGGCAGTACAGATCCTATGGCAAGTTGAAGTAATGCATGAAGTACAATAGAAAAGAATACTTTTTTGCAAGTGGCAGCTAGAATAAGAATAGGGTTTGCCATTTCCCTCCATTGCCTCAGAGTTATCTGAAGGTCTTCCAAACAGCTCTTTCCAGAGATAGGCCCCTGAGTGATGCCAAGTCTTCTCAGTTTTGAAGCAAAAGAGCTACCTACCTGTAGCTTTGATCAAATGTGGTCACTGGACATTGTCCATGAGAGTATCCTAGGGACCCATGCAGAAATTACAGAAACAGTTTTGTCCCATTCAGTGTTTTAGCAGCACATGTAAAGGCATGAATGGAATCATCCATCACTTATTTCATATTGCTGGATTGCAAACCATTTGCTTTCTTATTTCAAGCCTCAGGGACTTGGGGACAGACAGAGAAGGGCCTTGTCTGAAAAATCTAAATCAATCCCTAATGGAGGCTTGCCTTCAAAGTATCCCCATTTAACCATCTTTAGAGATTCCTTTCCTTTTGCAGATGGATGGCAGTCATTTATTTTTTCCCAATTTCAGTTGTCATAATTTGATCTTGCATGTGTTCTTCAGACATCTCTCTAGAATCCTGGTAAAAATAATACTGGCTTTAGGGAAGAAGGAAGTTCAGTTACCTCTTTCCAGGTGACTTTTTTGATCTGGATTCTGTACAGAAAAAGTCTGAATAAGTCACAGAGAATGATATAGTTCCTGGAGTATCTTGGATTCAGGACAAGAACATTGTGCCTGGAAAGTCTATAGCAGGCCTAAGATGAGGAGAAATACTATCAGGTACAAGGTCTTATCACAGAAAAAAAATGTTACAGAAGACAAAGGTTGCCCTAATGAAAAACAAGTGATGTCACAGGAACAAAAATCCAATTTTTGTTGGAGTCTGTTGGGAATTCTGATCTCATACTGAAGTATGCTTCAATGAATTCATGGTAACTACATCTAATAATTTTTGGCATCCCTGCTGCCTTGTACCCTATTTTATCAATTGGCCAAGATCTAGCTCCTGTTATGTTATCGTCTGTCACAACTGGTAAAGGCAGGGAATCAAATATTTTTATTGTTTAAGGGGCCTTCATGATTCAGTTCAGGGAATTGATACCACAAAAAGAGACCACAGCATCGACCAGCTGGAACACAATAATTAGTTGAGGTATCAAAATAAGGCATCTTCTATAAATAACAGACCTGTTTTGTTCGCGACAGCCAATATGCCCAGTGAGGTTTTCATGATGACAAGAAAGAAAGCAATTAGTCCTACAGCGGAGAGAAAATCACCTGTTCCCCCAAGAACAGAGTTTCCTGTCTCTTCCCACCAAAGGAGAGATGAATTCCAAGTCTTACATGGCAGAGGTAGGATTAGCAAAGCGGTTCTGTCGCAGGGTGGCTAGACCCTTTAAGTGAAGTGGGTCTACTTCCCCTGTCCTAGTACAATGGATGCTCTCTGGTTGTTCAGTTAAGATGGTGGAGCAGCATCTAAAGCAAGGAAGAGGTAGGCTGTCAGTAAAGAAGCAGAAGCAATGGAAAATTCCCTGGGAGTGGTTTCTGTAGTGCTGAGAAGGGAAGGCAGGGTGAAATCTACTGTGGGGGAAAAGGGTCTCTAGAGGGAGAGCCCTACAAAGCTGTGTTCAGTGATGAGCAGGGAAAATCCTGTAGTAGGCCCTAAAGCAGGAAAGATTGAGAGGCGAAAGGGGAAACAGCATAGCTCTTGTGGTCCTGCATATACCAATTAACTGACTTTCTTTTGCCTATGTTTGGAAAATAAAATTATAAGACTCTGGATGTGGCAGTGGATGAGGCCTGGGGACAAACCACCACCTTCCAGGCTTCTACGCCCAAGAATATCTCACTTATCTTCATTCAGTTTGGTCAGCTGGCAATCAATGGGTCTGCATTTAAGAACAGTAAATAAAGTATCCTATAGCCTCTCTGTGTCCAAACCCAGGAGGGAGGTGGTGAGCAATGTCTTACGAAGCTGCGAAATGTCCTTGCTGTGCCTTCTCACGTTTTCCACATCTTCAGAGGAAAGTTCTGAGGATGAGAACAAGAGGGCAGTGGTGATTCCACAGATGCCTTTCTGGCTGAAGAGACTTTATTTCTCAAGGTGGTTTAATCTAGCAGTGGATCTTTTTAGATGTCCTTCTCAAAAAGGACATCTGTTGTTGCCAGACCATTCCTCCACCCAGGACTGGGTAGCTTTAACATAAATAGTTAGAGGAAGTGATTGTTGCTTTCAGGGATCTCAGAAGAGGGAAGTCAACAAATAAAATTAATTCCAGGAGCTGGTGAAAGTTTAACTATCCAGTTAAATCAATGAAATATAGCCTTGAGTTCTTCTAGACAGACCTTAATAGAAGTAATAAGCAGGCTAGGACTCTGTGATATAATGTTAGCAGCATGTTCAAGAAACAAAAGCTTTGTATGGATCCCAACAGTAAATGTTTCCTTTGGGCATCAGCATTATTCCAGCCTCTCAGAATCTAACCTGGTAGCTGCAGTTTGCTGCTTACAGTACTACCCAAAAGGAATCTCTGAAGCAGGTGTCACCATATTTCCTATCCACACTAGAGCAGGCCTCCCAATGGCTATTATCTCAAAATTTGGGTGTTTCTTAAATTTCAGAGAGGTAGGCCTCAGAATTGTCATGGCATTCATTCTTTATGGAAACTGAAGAAATAGTCATCCTTTAGTTGTGTCAAGATCCAATTCTTAGGAGAACTGATGATCTCTGGGTGATTCGTCATATTTCCTGTTATGAGATATGCTAATTTGTCATTTGTTCAGCATGTTGGTCATCCTGTTTCAGGTACTGCCATTTCCTTTGTTTTGGAGGAAGTATTCTTCTGGCTGTGGTATCCAAGGAAGGATGGAAGAGATATGTAATCAACTTAGTTCTCGATGTTTATGTTTAAGAGATGATCCTGCTTCCCATTCTGGCGGCACATTGCTACAAACATCCATTCTAATTAGCACCAAGAAAAATAAGAAAATTTATCCATGCTTACCTGACAATTTCCTTTCGTAAGTAATAGAGTCCACATATCTGGCTACCCTGAAGACAAATGGATCATACACAATAGAGCTGGAAATCTGTATCCATGGATTTGAGTTTATTATTAGGTAGAATTCAGCATGATCTACAGTAAGATACTTTGTGGTGTTTTTCTTCAAAGTATATTTAATATTATCTGTACTTTAGGAAACTGGATTTATGTTATCCTGGCTCTGGAAGTTCTTTCAACTGGATAGAACTTCAAGAGGGAGGGCATTCTAATCTACTCTCTAACCTTTTCTCTACTGATAAGTGAGTGTCTTCTAGTAGTGCATTAGGCAATATCACTACATGGACGTCATGTGGTGTTAGTTCTCGTCTCCTCTTCCCAGAGAGAGAAGCATGTACCGTGGCATGTCTGGGGCTCTTTTTAATATCAATGTACCTGTTGCTATTTGGCTATGTAAGAAAAGCCATGGTGAAAGAAATGTCTTGCACCTGGAGAGGAAAGTGGTGGGGTTTGTGGCAGTTCTTAGTTCCTTGGAGAAATCACTCTACAGTCTCAGCATCCCTGCAGAATGTTCTGTCTCCCATGCATATGGGGTTTACTCTTATTGGTGGGAATTCTGTCGTGCCAGAAGAGTGTAGTCATCAAGCAACTATTTTTGCCACCAAACTTTATAGAGGACCCTTTAGATTAGGGGTCTCAAACTCAAATCACCATGAGAGATGCATGGGGACTAGCAGAGGGCCACATGAGGATTAGTATGTTAGCCCGAGGGCTGCACCACTGAAACCTTTCCATACAATGATATTGCAAATATCGGTAGCAATTGTGTCAATGTGGGCCGCAGGAAATAGCTTTAGAGGCCGCATGCGGCCCTCAGGCCACATTTTTGAGACCCCTGCTTTAGATACTCAGGCCAGGGAGTGATTTGAAGATAAGAACTGAAATCTTGAATTTGACTCGCAATTCCAGGAGAAGCCAGAGGAGAGAGCAGAGCACAGGTTTGATATGTACATGGTAGTCAGTGTTGCTGAAGAGGTACACTGCAGCATTCGGTACCAGTGGAGTTTCCTAACTGCTGAAGGTTTCATGCCCAAGTACGTTAAATCCTTTCGTCCATCCAACAAAGGCATAAATAACTGGGACCAAGTGTTTGTCCACCAGGACGGGATGGCATTTTCAAGCCATGCAGAGATTGTAGAAAGCATTACTACCGGATGTTTTTGTATGAGAGCTCAGTGTGAGTGAGAAACCCAAGGGCACTTCTAATCTACAGACCAAACTGACCAATTTTGAGTGTGTATAACCAATTGAAACCACATTGTGGCTCCAGGTTCTCAAAAAAAAAAAAAAAAAAAAACAAACAAAACCCAAAAACCACCCACAACTCTTCTCTACCCACCAGTATCACCTCTGTCTTGCTCAGGTTCAGCTTCATACTGCTCTTATTTATCCAAGAGCTGCTTTTGTTCAGCCACTGGTTGATCTTGATGGTGACCGTGTTGTGTGTGGTGAAGGGTAGTGCTGTGTGTCATCTACATATGCTGACACTTCCCTGCTGTCAGTGACTGGCAGTTTGGGTTCTGTCCTCAATCTGCAAACAGACTGAACTTCAAATACCCATTGTAACAGATCTGTGGACCTTATTACTTGAAGAAAACAAATTTTCAGGTAAGCCTAGATATATTTGCCTATTCATTGAGAGTAGTAAAACAAATGGAATGTCAGTTTTGATTTATTATATTCCTAGAGGAGTGTATGCATTTGTGCTTCTCTTACAAGGCTGTCTAAGTTATAGATTTAATTCTTCAGCCAGGATAATAATATGCTGCTTATTTGATTGCAAATTTGTTTAAACAGCTTTTAGCTTTATATTTTCCCATTAGGTAATGTGTCTTTAGATACTAATTGCCCAAATGGCTTGGCATGAGTCATACAGATTTAAAGTACATATACGTGGCCTCATTCCTTCTGAGTTTAATCTGAACTAGAACTGAAGTTGACTCTCATTTCTTTGACTCTCTCTTGAAGTGACCTGTGTCTAGTGAAGATATTTTAATGTATAACAATGGCCTCCTTCAGGGATAACATTTTTATTATAGTAAGAGGTTGTGTGGTGTGGATTGGTAAAATTCTATCTGGTATGAGAATATGATTAAATTAAAAAAAAACAAACCCTCTAGTATAAGTCCTTGGCACAAAGAAAGGATTTCCACTTTGCCTGTGATTTTGATTTGATTTTTCAGAGGAAGGCAGAAAAAGGCTACTATTAGCTTTGATCACCATTCTCTGTTTTTAAAATATTGTCAAAGTCCGTGTCTAAAATTTTTCTTCTCCCCCTGCCCCCATTTTTCTGGCAGGTTTAAGAGATGCTACGGGCTCTGAGAGTGATGGTGGTGATTCAAGCAGCACAAAATCAGAAGGAGCCAATGGAGCAGCAGCAATCCAACCCAAAAAAGTCAAGGGGGTTGGCTTTGGAGATATCTTCAAAGACAAACCTATAAAGCTACGGCCAAGGTCAATAGAAGTAGAAAATGACTTTCCACCAGTAGAAAAGGTACATAATGTAACATAATTCTGTTGTTGTCATTGGAGTTTTTCAAATAAGCATGACTTGCATCCCCAAAGTATTGAGCTAGAACTCAGAGGTTTCTGTTTTCTTTCTTGTTCCTTCCTTTGTTTGACTCCTTTTGTCATCTTTTGTGTCAGCTGCAGGAAAAATAGATTGGTATGAAGTTGATAATAACTCATCTACTTAATTGGCTGGAAAAATGTTATTTCAGGGAAGATTTTATTCCTTTGCTCACACCTCCACCCACTGGCCTCTCTTCTCAATAACTACCAGTCCATGGAGTAAGACTTCAGTCTCTGTTGGAACCGTGGTTACCCACACAACATCATATAACATAATAACAACACACAAATAATTATACCACACAAATAATAATGCCCAGTTCCTATGTAAAGTAATATGACTGAAAACAATCACAGCACTACCAGGCTGTCAAAAAGAAAACTTCAAAAAGTAGCTACAGAATTACTTTTACCTTAGTGCTTGGAGATTCATTTAAAAATGCATGTGCAAACTATCAAACATTTTATAGGTGAACCTAGGAGAAGGAGAAATTCTATTACACTCTTCTTTTGTTTGTGCGTGACATAAAGAAAACCTCTATTAAATATTCAGACACCTTCACCCTTTCAGTTGAGCCCTCAGATCGGTCCAAGGAGACCCAGTAAGACAAGATGAGATTAAATGTATCTAAAAAGTGGGTGGGTCGGGGGAAGGAATATTTTTTGCTTTTTTTCATGCCTTCTGTATATAATGAAGTATGTAACATTGAAAAGCACAAATTCCATCCCTTCACTTTTATGCATGAATATGTTTATGTTAGGTGTGTGGATAATCAGATAGGTGAGGCTTGGTTTTGTCAGACTTGTGCATGCTTGGAATTCTGCTTATTTTTCATAAAATTCATAATAGTGTGATAAGGTGAGCTCAGAGGGCTACAGAAGGGTGTGGCAGGGCAGGTATGTAAGCCCCAGGCTGCTGAAGGCTCTTTACCCTGGCTACAGAGAAAAGGGCTCTGCAGGCCAATTGGAGACACCTGGGCTCAATCAAGGGCTGGCCCAGGCCTATAAAGGCTGCTGCTGCCAGAAGGGGGTGGGGAGAGACTGGAGCTGCCTCTAGGACTGGAGTCACTCCCAGGCTGAGGAGGAAGGCTATCACCCTAACCCCTTGCAGACAGACCGACAGACAGACAGACAGACAAAGGATTGACAAACACGCCCAGGGAAGTCCTGCAGAAGACCTACCTGGGCTGGGGGCAGATTGGCCTCTGGCCCATACCGCCAGGGGAGAGTTTGGGGCTGGCAAGACAGGCCCTTCCCCTCTCCCCTTCTGGAGGAGCAATCCTTGCCACACGTGGTGTCAGGGGTGGGATTGCCCTTACAGGCAAGCACTGAGAACCACCAAGAGGCGAGGCAAATCTGCCCAAGATGGAGGATGTGGTAAAGGCCCTGATACAGGCCACGGCGGCCCAGCAGGAGGCCACACGGGTTCAGATGGCAGCGCAGCAAGAATCAGCAAGGCTGCAGCAAGAAACCAATCAGCTATTGATAAGCCAGGCTGCTCAGGACAGAGCCAGCCTTCAAGAGATTATGGCACAGCTAAAAACCCTTACCACCCAGGTCCGTAGCCACGACAGTGGGCGGCCCTTGAGGGCTAGCAGCTACTTACAGAAGATGACAGCAGATGATGATGTGGAAGCTTATCTGCTTGCGTTTGAGAGAACTGCTTTGCGAGAGGCTTGGCCACGGGATCAGTGGGCCAGCATTCTGGCCCCGTTTCTAGGTGGGGGGGCGCAGAAGGCCTACTATGACTTACCAGCAGAGGCTGCCTCGGACTATCATCGGCTGAAAGCGGAGATCCTGGCAAGGTCTGGTGTGACAACAGCAACCCGAGCCCTGAGGTTCCATGAGTGGAGATACCAGGAGGGTCCAGCGCCGAGGTCTCAGCTCTATGACCTGATTCATCTAGCTCGGAGATGGCTGCGCCCTGATATCCATGATACTGATCAAATCATTGAAGTTCTTGTCCTGGACAGATTCATGAGGGGACTGCCCCCCGACTTGCGAGGGTGGGTAAGCCAGAACGACCCCTCCACATACGATGAGCTGGTCGCCCTTGTTGAAAGACAGTTGGTGGCCAAGGAACTTTCCCAGACTGCTGGGGGAGAATGGCGCCGCAGTAGGAGACCAGTCCCCAACCCAAAAGGGCGGGCTCCTGAGGGCCCACGCGGATCTGTGCTGGGGAAAAGGGAGATGGGAGAATGGCCTGAGGTAACAAAGGTGTTCGGGGAACCTAGGAGTGAGGGTCAGAAATCGGACATCCCCAAAGATAGGGGGGTGTCCCGTCTAGGATACAGGTGCTATGCTTGTGGGGAGCTTGGGCACATAGCCGCACGGTGCCCAAGGGCGGAAGAGCCCATGCAGTGTGGGCTGGGGGAGCTTGACCGGCCCTGCAGCTTAGTTTACCTGGTGGGAGTGGTAGAGATCCCACATAGGTACACCCGGTCAGTAAAAATGAATGGCATAGAAACCACAGCCCTGGTGGACTCTGGGAGTGCCATCACCTTAGTCTCGGGGAAGTTGGTGGGCCACGACCAGTTGTCTCGGGCGAAACATACAGGTGTGACTTGTGTGCATGGCACGGTTAACTACTACCCTACTACACCCATCTGTGTCGAGATAGAGGGCCACACCACAAAGGTAATGGCAGGGGTGGTCCCAAAACTCCCCTACCCAGTGCTCATAGGCCGAGACTTCCCCGGATTTGGGTGCCTACTCCCTGTGGGAGAACCTCAAATAGGTAGTGACCAGGGGCTCGGTACTGAGACCCAAGTAGGGGACAGCCCTCCCATGTTTGCTGAGTTTGCCCCGGATCTATTCGGTGCCACAGAAAAGCGGCGGAAGTCACGACGAGAGAAGAGAGCGGACAAAAGGCTGGGAACCCGAATTCTGGCTCAGAGCCAGAAGGCCGCTCTAGTGGGACGCAGAGCTCGCCCAGCCAGCCAGGGAACCACCGCGGGGTTTGACGAACCGGAGGCGGAACCCGGCCCTAGTGGAACATTACCTGTTGAAGGGCCAGATATTGGTCCCCTTGATATCAGAGATATTGGACCGGCCCTAGGAAATTTTGCTCAGGACCAGGCCAATGACCCCTTATTTGCCAACGTTAAGAGAGAAGTGGTAGAAGTTAACAGCGTCCCAGTAGAAGGGAGGACTAAGGGGCCTGGACCGTATTTTGTGGTCAAAAATGACTTGTTATATCGGGTAATCCGAATGCAGGAAGAAGAAGTAGAGCAGCTCCTAGTACCACGGCGGCACCAGAAGGCAATCCTCGCCTTAGCCCATAGCCATTTGTTTGGAGCGCACCTGGGGGTAGACAAGACACTAGACCGAATCCTGCGGAGATTCTTCTGGCCAGGAGTGCACATGGATGTTCGCCGGTACTGCGCCTCCTGTCCAGAGTGCCAGCTCCACAGCCCTCGCCCACGCCTACGGGCCCCACTCGTGCCTTTACCAATCATTGAGGTCCCTTTCGAGAGGATCGCTATGGACCTGATAGGCCCACTAGAGAAGTCAGCCAGGGGCCATCAATATGTTCTCGTGGTGCTAGACTATGCCACCCGCTATCCAGAAGCCATCCCCCTCCGGAATACGCTGTCCAAGACAATAGCGAAGGAACTGATCCATATCTTCTCGAGAGTGGGGATACCTAGAGAGATCCTTACAGATCAGGGGACTCCCTTCATGTCCAAACTGATGAAGGACCTGTGCACATTGCTGCACATCCGGGCCTTGCGAACATCAGTCTACCACCCCCAGACGGATGGCCTCGTGGAACGTTTTAACCAAACACTGAAGAATATGGTAAGGAAGGTAGTGAGCCGGGATGGAAGGGACTGGGATACCCTACTACCGTATCTGATGTTTGCCATTAGGGAGGTTCCCCAGGCCTCCACCGGGTTCTCCCCTTTTGAGCTTTTATATGGGCGCCACCCCCGGGGCATATTAGACATCGCCAAGGAAGAGTGGGAAGAGCAAGCCAGACAGGGACAAAATGTCATTGAGCACGTATTAAAGATGCGAAACAGGATTGCTAGAGTTACCCCTGTAGTACGGGAACATCTTGAGAGGGCCCAGGACGCCCAACGGAGCTATTATAATCGCCAGGCAAGGGTCCGAAAGTTCCAGCCTGGGGATCGGGTGATGGTGTTGGTACCCACCCCGGAAAGCAAACTCCTAGCCCGATGGCAGGGACCGTATGAAATTCTAGAGACTGTGGGGGAAGTTAACTATAAAGTACGACAACCTGACCACCGAAAACAAGAACAAATATACCACGTAAATTTGCTGAAGCCCTGGAAAGACAGGGACCCCTGTGCGGTTGCCCTAGAAACTACACCCCAGGAGGACAGGACCCAGGACCAGATAAGGATGTCCCCTGACCTGACTCCTACCCAACAGACTGAAGTCAAAGAAATGATCAAAAGAAACCGAGATATATTCTCCGCGAATCCTGGTAGGACTACAGAGGCAGTTCATCATATTATCACCGAACCTGGGGTCAAGGTGAATATTAAACCCTATCGGATCCCAGAGGCGAAGAGAGAGGAGATCAGAGCCGAAGTGAGGAGGATGCTAGAATTAGGTGTCATTGAAGAGTCCCATAGCCAATGGTCTAGCCCAATTGTACTCGTTCCTAAGCCAGATGGCAGCCTGCGATTTTGTAATGACTTCCGGAGGCTAAATGAGGTATCCAAGTTCGATGCCTATCCCATGCCCCGAATTGACGAGTTGATAGACCATCTGGGGAAAGCCAGATTTTTGTCTACGTTAGACCTAACCAAAGGTTATTGGCAGATTCCCCTGGCTTGGGATGCCAAGGAAAAGACGGGCTTCTCTACACCGGAAGGACTGTACCAATATACCGTCCTCCCTTTCGGGTTACATGGGGCCCCCGCCACCTTCCAGCGCCTCATGGATAAGCTGTTACGCCCACATGCAAAATATGCTGCAGCATACCTTGATGACGTAGTAATACATAGCCCAGATTGGGACTCCCACCTCGAGAAGGTGGAAGCCGTGTTAGCCACACTGAGGAAGGCCGGCCTCACTGCAAATCCGGCCAAGTGTGCAATTGGACTGACAGAGGCCAAGTATTTGGGGTATGTCGTAGGGAGAGGCTTAGTGAAGCCACAGCTAAGTAAGCTGGAAGCCATCCAGAACTGGCCTCGCCCCATTCGGAAGAAGCAGGTCCGTGCCTTTCTGGGAATAGTTGGATATTATCGACGGTTCATTCCCCATTTCGCCACCCGGGCTCACCCATTGACACAGCTGATAAAAGCCCGTGGTCCTGACATAGTGAGGTGGTCCAGCTCCGCAGAGGAGGCCTTCACCGACCTGAAGACAGCTCTCTGTCAGGACCCAGTGTTGATAGCCCCAGACTTCAAGAAGGAGTTCATTTTACAGACCGACGCTTCCGAGGTTGGATTGGGTGCGGTACTATCTCAGATGTTGGAGAATGAGGAACACCCGATCCTGTACCTCAGCAGAAAACTCCTGCCTAGGGAACAAAGATATGCGGTGGTAGAGAAGGAATGCCTGGCAATAAAATGGGCCATGGAAACCCTCCAGTATTATTTATTAGGAAGGAAATTTACCCTGGTCACGGACCATGCACCTCTAAAGTGGATGCACCGCAACAAAGATCGCAATGCAAGAGTGACTAGATGGTTTCTGTCTTTACAGCCTTTCCACTTTAGCGTAGAGCACAGAGCGGGGGTCAAACATGGCAATGCGGATGGCCTCTCACGGGTACACTGCAATACGACCCAAGTAGCCCAACCCCATGGTGTTGAG
>ML681989.1:35067437-35082094 GCA_007922195.1 Podocnemis expansa | reverse complement strand
ATAGGTTCTTCTGCAAAGTAAATGTTTATATGTGCTTCTTTCAAATATTGAAATGATTGTTGTTATCAACAGAACTGAGTAATGAAATACTAGTTTTTGGTTTTGTTTTTCTTTTTAAGTTGATAGCAGTGACTGTTCAGGACTGAATTCATGTAGACTCCAATTCAAGAAAGCATCTTTCTTTAGGAAGGCATTTGTGGTCTATAGGATTTAAGCTTCTGCTTTTATATTAGGCATATATTTTAAGTACATTAGAAAATATTTATTTTTTAGTAGTCATTTCCAACATGTATGTAGGTAAAGAAAACCAAAATAGCTAATGAATGCAGATGCTTTGATGAGTTAGATACGGAGTCAATATTTGCATGTAAATAGTGTTAGTTTATGATTACTGTAAACGCATTCACTTGTGGATGATGCACATATGGACCTTGACCAGAACTCTAGAGGTATTCAGTTATCCAAGACTGATTTTGGTGGCATGGAATTGAGGAACTGCCATGTTCTGTTAACACCACATGATTGTCTTGGACGAATTAGATTTTTATCAATAAATTTTGGTAAACTGTGACTTACATACAAACCAACAAAAATAAATAAAAATCCACCAATAAGAATTGAAATGTATAGATAGGTAAAGTAAGAAAATTGCTGGTTGAGAACTTCTTACAGTTTTGTTAAATGATATTTACTTTGTGTATTTGTCTTGCAATGTAGACAGTATGTTTTAATGGTTACAAAGCATTTTTTTAATCTGTGTCTGAGGTTATTAAATAATTGTCTGATCTTCCCCTCCCAGTGTCCTACAACTGTGAATATTTAAATAGATGAAAATAAGAGCTTAAAAATAAACTGATGTTCTGCCATGTCTATATATGATAGGTTTCTTGTGTTTGCAATTTAAGATAGAGAAATATTTAGTGAATGAGCTCTTTATAAAATAGTGTATTCACTCCTTCACCTTTTAGTCGATCATCTAATATGGCTGAATTTGAGGTGTCCAGCTGGTAGATATTAATTGGCTTTTGTGACATGATGAGAGGTGTTTTTTTTTCTCCAATTTTATTGGACAGGAAGTATCATTATCCCTATTCTGCAGATGAGGAACTGAGAAGGTGATTTGGCTCAGGTCAGAGAGGAGGTCTGCAGCATAGCCTTCCAAATCCAAAATGAATCCAAAATCCTTAGTTTTAGCCTGGTTCCTTAATTACAAGACCATCCTTCTTCTGTATTCACATTTCCCTTGAAGTAGTTTTCTTTAATGGAATATAATTACATCATATTTGCAGTTATAATACTTGATTTTCTGTATCTGGTAACTTTTCAGGGTTCAAGTAGGAAATGCTTGCACAACACTTACCATTAGGCACCCAGCCTTTTAACAGCTAGAGAGCCCTTCAGTCAAATGGAATCTCAGAATGACACAAAATAATCAGTAAAAGATACTATCTCCCTCACCTTGTCTCCCACAAAATGTTTCATGTGATTACAATCTTTGCTGATCATGACACTCATTTATTATACACTGTCACATCATTCTCCCTTTAGATCTCATTAAACTGATGGGATCACTAATGAGACGTCTACACAATGAGTGCTGTATGTAGAACTATAAAGAAAAATATATAGAGAAAATCTTGTTTTAAAGAACTTACACAGTTTGGTTATTGTGCACGCTGCTTTGGTTTTTAGTTCCTGTAAAGCTCTTGCATTTACTAAGCCTCTTAGAGAGCATTAGTTCTGATGGTTCACCCTGATCATCTATAAGAAGTAACCTGAAATTGGGAAGTTCCAAAGGGGTAGCCATGTTAGTTTAGTTCAACAAAACAAGTAAGGAGTCCTGTGGCACTTCTCCTTTTGTGAAGACAGAACAAAAGAGAGAATTCACTTCACATTTAGTTGCTCCCCCTTGCCACCTTTCTTCCCTGCTGTACTTCCCTTTCCATTGCAGACAAGAAAGAACTGTATTATGACTTTGTAAAATCCTGCACTGGAAACTGTGCTTTCAAACACTTCTTTTAGCAGTTGTGGCATTATCATAGGTCATACCTTCAAATAACTAAGATGTAGGTTTACTTGAAATGATGATCTCTTTTCTGTTTTATATTTTGTTTGTGATTGTCTGAAAATTTAGCTTTGATGATGAAGATACTTCAGAACTGTTTGGTTTTTGGTAGCCTTTTTAAAGTTTAGGAATATTTTTGTGAAGAGATGTTTGGTTCTCTTTGTATTCACAAATATATAAAGTCAACATTGCAAATAGATAGGCACAAGTAATGAACTAATCAGGCTAATTCAGCTTTGATGTTGTATATGTAAAGTTCATATTCATTAAGACAGCAGTTCTCAACCACTGTGTTGGGACACATTACTGTGTCACCACACAATGATAAGTGTGTTGTGGAGGCATTGGGAGATGGCTGGATTTGGCCTTGGGGAGTGAGGTGGTGTATCCCCTTGGGTCACGCCACACCACGAAGTGTGTTGCAACCCGGAAAAGGTTGAGAACCATTGCATTAAGGTATTAAGGAGATTTCTGATTAAAAATTTTTTCATAGTACTTAAAAAAAAAAAAAATTGAACTGCATCAATATTCCATTAAAAAAAACCTAGAATTACAATTTTCAGAGTCATAATTTTCTATCAAATTGAATTAATTGATCAATGGAATTTTTCTGACTCCAAATTTGGCTTTTTTTAAAAATTATCTTTAGTAGGGGGGGAAGAAGCAATTGATTGTATGTTTTATAGAATTAAAATGTGTTTCAGGCTTAAAAAAACATAAAACAACTTTATATCCCCTAAAACTGAAAAGGATGTGTTTCATTATGACTTTAAGAGAATTTGTTCAGTGGAGGTTTGAAATTAAAGTCTTCAGGAAGTGGGTTTGATGATTCAGTAGGTTGCATTCTGACATCTGAGGCATTAATTAAACCTGTTCCACAGCATGCTGCTGGGTGGCTACCATGGTTGTAGAGATGCTGTCATACAGAGTCAGAGAGTTTTTCACATGAAAAGTAAAACCAACCTTGTGATCATTTCTAGTCATTAAAACAAATACCGTGGCAAACTTCCCAGAAGTAGGTACGTCTGCCAGGCTGTCTTGACTAGATAATTTGTGATCTTCTTTCAGAATTCCTGTTTTCATTTGTTAAGGTATTTTGCTTCATGTCATTACTCCTAAATTTTATTATATTGGTTTTGATGGTGCTCTTAGAATGGCTGTCATACTTTTACCATTAGAGGCAGTTGTTCCATAACAGTGGATGTATAGGTAGCTGTATGTATCTGGAATTTTGAAAAATGTTTTGATGCTTTCTAAACATGTTGTAGATCTCAGATAAAAATGAAAGAAGTATGGCATTTTACAATTTACTAAATATAGTTTACAGCTCATCAGGCTTAACCTCTGACTTCCTCTTTAGTGTCCACATTGTCATTTTTGATCATTCTTGTATATTTGCATGAATGTCTTTATAGGGGAGATGGAAATATTGAGATTTTATACTTTTGTTGTGGAAGAGAGAAGTCTTGGTAATACTTCAGCTAAAAAAAAACTAAATCACATGGAATATTAGCTACTAGTTTTTGAATTGGTGAAAATTGGGTATTTGGAATTTGACAAAGACCTGTATTATTTCCTAGCTTAATTATATGTGGTAAAAATGTCTTCTGTCTGAGCTGTTTACAAATAAGCAGTAATATGTAAAAATTATGTTGCCTTTTCTTGCTGTCATGTGCATAAAGCCAGTGGAGCTAAGTTTTCTGTCTGGAAAGGCGAGGAAACCTCTACCCTAAAGTAAGCAAAACTATGAAAAGTTCCAGGCTTCCTGTGAAATAAACAAATGCAAGCTTTGTTTTCCTCAAGGCTTGGATGGTTCTAAATATGACTCAGTTTTAGGCTTGGTCTTTCAAACTTGTGAGCTTAAATACTATAAGGAAGTGGGTGGACACCAGTGTTGGACACTTCTAGCTGTAGAAAGGCAGCTTTACTTCACAATGGGAGAGGAGGTATTTCTTTTTAAACAAGCTTTTTTTATTTGTAACCATTTAATACTATATTGTAACTTGGGCTTTGCAGAGCACAGATGTGGGGAGTGGGGTTTCTTTGGGTCTTTTCATAAGTGGACAAAAATTGTATACATGAAAATGAGCTGTTAGTCAGGATCCTGAGCAGATGGGAAATCCGTCTCTGTTAAGGAGGAACATGTTAAGAGATTACTTTGTGAAAACATATTTAGTCCTGGAAATGTTTAGCTGTAATTTTTTTCTCTTTCGTTCAGTTGGCCATTAAACTCACACAGATGTTTTTAATTTCTGTAGTATTTGTTTTCCAGTCTTTAAAGAATAATGTAACTTTGCAGTTCACATAAGCAGTAACTATTACACCATCTTTCTAGGATGTGTAGCTGTTTCAAGTGTTTGCTTAGTAAATAAAAATCTAGTTTTTCTCCAAAAATCACTGAATACAAGTAAAAATTTTATTCCCTGGTAGAAAAAGAGAGAGAGATTTAGTGTTTCATTTTCTGTGAAGGGAACATTTGAAGTTCATTTTATGAATGAGAAAAACTGAAATGAAGAATTTCTCAATGTTGTCAGATCTTTTTTCACTGAAGTAATGAAATCCAAACAGTAATCATGATTTGATTTAATCACAAGCAGCATTTGTTCTAATTGGTGGTGTGCTTTATGAAATTATATAGCACACTGAAAGGAAGCAGACTGAATAAATTATTTGATACTTTGGTTTTTAGTAAATAGTATTTTATTTTTATGTGCTTGTTTGGTAGATATAAATCTCTTAAGTTCGTGCACTGAAAAGCTGTAATTCTTGTCCAAACACGAAATGAAGCTATAAGATTCCTGAATAGACTTTCAGGCTAGCGTGCCATGTGTCTCCCTCTTTCCTGCCATGGGGGAAAAATCCCAAGAGCCGGGTAAGGGATTGGGGGCGGGGGATGAAGACAGAGTATTAATTTAAACTGTTTGTGTGACAAATTAAATATAACAACAAATTATCTTCATGCACAAATAAACTTTTTTTCTGTTCTTATCCTAAAATATAAGCTTACATTATAAAAGCTAATGAGCACCTAGTGAAAATCTTCCATTTATAATGATTGGGGGGAGTGGGACTGTAAACGACGGGCCTAAGGAAGGCGTTAGAGCACTGCTACTCAAATGGTGATTCATAGCCAAGTACAGATTGCTGCATACTGTGTTCTGGCTGTTCAGATACTTAACACACTCTGGCCACCCAAACAGACAGCAGCAAAACTTCATACACAGAGCTGACTGTTCCCTTTAAAGCTGTCTCTTCATAAGGTGCGTGCTTCAGAGGAAAACTAAAATCACATGAGTCTCGTCATTTTCCATTTGTATTCCATACTCCAGAACCTCATGCAGAAGGAAACACACAAGTTCCAGTCAGTTTCCTTCTTCATGCTGTGCCAAAGAACTTTATCCTTGGAAGGGCAGATAAGGGAAATGGCTGAGGATGCTAATCAGTTTTCTCTTGTGGCTCTTCACTGTAGAATTTGCGCCTGATATTTTGCTGCCCAGTGAAGAACTTTTTTTAATAGAAAAATTTTCAAATAAAAGAGAATTAAGGTATAAAACTAAGCAGGGTGGATAAAAGGGGAACAAAAAGATGATAAAAGTTAATAGAACAGGGAAAGAAGCTGGAGAAAGAGGAAAGAAAGAGAAGGAAAAGGAAATAATCACATAAAGTAAGAAGGAAACAATACTGGAGAGTGACAAATATTCCTTTATTGCCATGATTGCAGAAAAAACTTTTACTTTCCACATTTCCAATCTTATCTGTTTTCTTGGCTATTGGATTTGAGGTTTGTTTGTTTGTTTTGTTTTTGAGTGTAGGGGCCAGACTTTGTTGTTGAAGGAGTGACTGACTGATAGGCATTCCACAAGTCCTCCATTCAGACAGGTGGGGTGGGAAAGGTGTTTGTAACTCAACCCTGGGCAGTAGTAACTGTCCCTCACTGTTGCAGAGGGGACTGAGAGTTAACAGAACAGTTTCTTTATCCGTTAAGTTTTGAGAAGATTATCGAGCTGGTTTTTGTCATTGCTGGCATTATAACTTTAATACAGAACTAAGCATTATCATTTTCCTTACCACGATCATGCAAAATCTGTCATATTGAAACAAACAAGGAGTCCTGTGGCACTGAAAGACTAATAAATTTATTTATTGCATCCTCCCACAAAGATGCGTATAATAAATAAGTTGTCTTTCAGTACCATAGGACTCCTTGTTTGTTTTGCTGAACTAGACTAACATGGCTACCCCTCTGAATCTGTCATACTGGTATCATTTCTTTTGTCACGGGTTATAATTTACCATGAACATAAAAAGAACATGGGTAAAACAAAAAGAAACCCGGCACAAGATTACAAAAAGCAAAGTTGTCTGGTGGGTTACCAGAACGGAGAACTGCAGGTCATGTGTTTTATTCCAGCTTCTGTCCCGAGTTCTTCTGTTGGATCCATAAAATGGGGGAGATGTTTTCCCTATCTCTGAGGAGTGTCATGAATAAAATCAATTAATGACTGTGAGGTGCTACAGTATTTTGTTGACAAGGGTGAAGTAAGTTCCCATACCGATAGGCTCTTTTACCAGCACAACTTCGGAGTATCATGAAACTCCTGATGCAAAGAAGGAGTGCACCACTATGGGGGGCATATAAGCATGGTATGTGGAAAGTGTATTAGCTGTCCGTTGATGGAAAGAATCCAGATTGTTCTTAAAAATACAAAAAATGCTGCTTGTGACAGATGATGCTAGCGAAAAGGGACTCGATAGACACAGAATAAATGCCTTTTACAAAATGTTATACAAGAGAAAAATTTCAGTCTGTGACAGGTCTGAGGTTGTACAGGTAAGCCAGCATTATTTGTGTATCTGTAAACGTAAGTTTCTTGATACAGTGAATGAACCAATGGATTGTAGCTATTTTTAAGTAGCAGAACCTGGGATGGAAGGAGTAATTGGCAAAGGTTCAGGCTTGCGCTTGTCGGCTGGCAGGCAAAACTGGGATTGGGCAGGAGGGGGCTGAGAGGTTGTGGGGCAGGGAGCTAGCCTTCCTGAAGGGGGATGAGGTTACAAATGCCGCCTATGAGCGTCATTCCTTGTTCTTTTCCAGCTTGCATGCACCGTTGATGCTGAAAGTGGTGGGGAGGGAACCACAGTGGCAAAGGCTCTGAATCTGCTTGATTCCTTATAGCTGCAAAGGGAGGCTTGGAACACTGTAACAGCCATATTTGTTGCTAATTGCTACAAAAAGGAAGGTTCATAAAAGCAGTTTTCTGTGCTGGGTGGTACAATCTGGACCAGGGGCATCGCTGGTGCCTGGCTCTCCTGGCCTCATCCCTGACCTGAGATCCAGGGCCGGGCTGCCTGCAGTGGCACTTGCCTCTCCCGTCCCTGTCCCCAGCCAAGGATCTGGGGCCAGGCAGGTGGTGGCAGGAGCCTGACGCCGGCTTGTGGCCAGGGAGAGGGGCCTGGACCCAGGAGGCAGGGCCTGTGCCTGTGCCCCAGGTCTTTGCCTGGGGACTGATGCTCCTGATCTGGAGCATGGCAGCTGCTGGCAGCCATGGGAAAGCACAGAAGGATTTCAACCATTACGTGTAGACTGACTCCAGAATCCTTCTCAAATGACAAACTTGATTCTGAGCTATGTTTTGAATTGCAGTTTACAAGTGGTAGAATATCTAATGAGGGGATATTGGGAGATGTGATCCTTTTATTTGCATGAGCCATAGTAAGTAGAAGTTGTGATTAAAAATCAATAAAGGAGGGGGAAGAGAGAAAGATGTCTGTTACAGGAATATTTTCAGATATGTTCTTGCAAGAAATCTGATCTTGCATTGTGAATTCCCAGTTTGAGTAAGAAAGCAAGTAACTTTGGTGACTCAGAGGTTGTTCACGTACCTCATTAAGCTTTGTGTGTTTTTTTAAATAATTTTGCTACTTGGAAATAAGGCAGTTGGGACCCTGGCGCACAGATTTTGTTCTGCATTTGCTCTTTTTATTTCATTTGATAAGCTTTTATCTCATCTGTGATTCTAATATGTTTTGCTCCTTTTGTTGAGGCAGTATCTACTCTGCTAAACTGTTCTCAACTCGCTGCATTTACTTTGTCCTCTGGATAGAGCAATCCCAATATAATCTCTGGAGAGGAAATATTTTTAAAGTTCATTAACAAATGAGATAACTATCAGCATCAAATGTCAACATTTCAGATTTCATAGATTCATAGATTTTTAAAACTAAAAGGGACTGTTGTGTTTGTCTGTTCTGACCGCCTGCATTACACAGATCGTAGGACTCTTCTGAATGAATTAGTGTTTCAAGTCCAGTAGTTATACTTAAACTACCAGAGAATATCTTTTAGAAAAACACTGAATTTTGAATTAAAAATTTCCAGTGATGATGAATCCCGCACAACTTTGGTAAGTTGTCCAAATGATTAATTACCCTTACTGATGATAATTGCACTGTATTTTTATTTAACTTTTATTTGGTAGACTGAACAGCCCTCTAATTTCAAATTTTAGTTCTCTTTGGTGGTCTTGAGGTCAGTGGAGTGCCTAAGGGTGAACCGGAGTTGCGATCAGAGGGTTCGGTGGAGGTAGGATCTGAGAGTTGAAAGTCAGGGAGAAGATGGTGGCTGGAGCAGGTAAAGTGCCAGGTATCGATGAGGCTGGAGCAAGGCTAAAAATAACAAGAGGCAGGGATATGACTGCTTGGGGGGCTAGGACTGCATTCAGCAGCCAGTGGACTGTTGTGGCTACAGATCTTACTTAATAGCCTGCTGACTCCCTCAACCAATCAGATGGTGCACTAAGACAGCTCTCCAGGTCAGCTGAGGTTATGAGGTGCCCAGGAGAGGAACCTAGGCTACAGGCTAGAACTGATCAGTATCAGTGCTTCCCCTTCAAGATACCTGCTAGGTAACATGGGACTGTGGGACCAGGTTTCAGGGGCTGTTTCTGATGCAAGATCATAGACAAATTATGAAAATCTGATATTTTCTAGAGCCTGCCATTATTGCACCTCCAGTTCGTAACCCTCCCTCTCTACCATGTAGAAGAGTTTATGTCAAACTTGCATTCAGTCTAGGAGTTCCTGGACCTCATAGGCTTCCTCTTGGACCTGGACATCTATGAGAAGTAGTTGTAAAGTGAAGTGGTTGGGAAAGCAATTCTCCATGTAAAGTTTTAACCAGGAGACATGGAAAACAACCTTGTACCTTCAAGGATTCTGGCAACTTGAGCCAAAATGCTGCGGGTTAATTGCTGAGGGACATGTGGATTTTTGAGGGGTTTAGAGGACAACCAAACCTTATCTCCTGCAGACAGGGTTGGTGTGGCTTGCAGTCTTTGGTCAGCATGACATTAATAGGCTTCTTGATGGCTTCCAGGTATACAGTAAGCTCTTAGTGGACTTGGTGTAGGTGGGCGACTAGATGTGCTGTAGTAGGGACTTGGGAATCTGTAGGTGCAGCTAAATAAAGGAGACAGTGGAAACCCTAGTTTGTATAGAATAAGCTATGTTGAATGGATTAATGGGCACAGTAGTATCCAACCTCTGTATATGCTAAGATACCCTGATTGCCTTGACAATAATTGAGAAAGCAGCAGAAGCATTTTTTGAAGCCCTGATTCAGTTGCTCTCCCTGCCTATTGGTTTGTGGGTGATAGGCCAAATACGTATGCAGCTCTATCCCTAAAAGTTTGTGGAGTTGGCACCAAAAATGGGACATGAATTGTGAGCTTCCACCTGAGATTAGTATGGTGGGCAAGCCATGGAGTCAAAAACATGTTCCAAAAGAAGGTATGGTGTTTCCTGGGCAGCTAGAAGGGAGCAGTTGGAAATAAATTACTCCATCTTAATGAAGAAATCAACAGCAATAAAGATAGTAGTGAAGACCTGGAAGTGAGGAACTCATCAAGGATCAAAATCAAGCAGGATAGGCAAAGACTGGAAAAGAGAGTATAGCTTGGCATGTGGGCACAGATATGAACTAATGCACTTCTTAACACCAGTACTCAACCCTGGACACCAGAAATACTGAAATACTATGTCTTGGTTTTGAAGCAGATGAAGTAGCCAACATCCAGTATATTGTGATACCTTTTAACACTTCATGAGAGTCAGAGCTGGTTCTTTGGAATGTAAAGGCCCTTCTTTGACAAAGCAAACCATCTTTCCAATGAAACCTCAGCTAAGCAGAACAATGAGCATCTAAGATCTGATAGATCTTAGACGCTGAGAGGGCTTGAGAAAGTGGAGAGTTGATAAAGGACACCAGGTTCCTGTTTGTTGTCCCTCAAATATATTTGATGGGTGTAAAACGGTATGCAGAAAAGCAGTGTCTGACTCAGTGTATTTGGCCTTGTGGAACCAGTTATCTGTCTACGCATTTTGTGATCTAGGGAAGCAGATGACGAAATTGGATATGACAAGGAAAAGCACCAACAGAAATATCACTGGTTAAGATTAGGTGGAGTTCAAAGATATTCCAAATTCTTCAGTCAGGAAGGACCTGAACCAAAAACTAAGCTCCTTCTAGAAAGTGTCTCCATTCTTCAGGTGTAGGTTCTAGTCTTCCATTCATCACTTTCCTTGATACAACCAAGGTTGTAAGCCTCGTAAAGATCCTACACTTTGTAAAAATATTGGGCACAAAGCCTCTCAAAGAGTTAGTTAAGTGGCAAAAGCTTGTTATTTTGGACCATCACTTCATTTGGTGCATAATAATCAAAATGGGACACAAGCAGCCCATCCCAGCTCAATCAGCCTGAGCCTAAGGCTATTTAATTGCAGTGTAGATGTTCAGTCTTACACTGGAGCCTGAGCTATAGGACCCTGAGGCTGTGGTGACTAGAAGTTATATGTGTAATATTTCTTAATTTGATCAACTTGAAATGAGTTGATAGTCTCGGTTCAGTTCCTGTAGGTAAGGGTCCGCTTCGTAAAAGCTGCCATTCTTCATAATCCTGACAGTTTTAGGAAAGAAGTCAAGGCTTGGACATGGAAAAAATGTCACTTCTCTAAAAGCAGCTCCTCCAGGTCAAACCAGGTTTGAAGCACATTAGGTGGGGCAAATGGAAGAAATAATAATGACCTGTGGGGTCTGTTTTTCAGCATTGAATTGAGTTCACTAGTTTACTCGAATTCTTATGAAAAGTTATGGAAGAGTTACAGTGCTCACAGAATAATGCACTCCCTTGTGTTGCAACTTGATATTTTTTCTGTTCTATTCCTTTTAATTTTAATTTTCATTTTATTTTATTTGTTTCACTCATGTATAATGGACATACTACTAGTTATTTTGTTTGCATATTTTTTTCTTTTTCCAGGCTCGATCTTCATAGCTTATGTTTTACTGTTTTCCCACTTTTTATGTTATGTTATCTTGTCCTCTGCTGCTTCCCCTTCTTTATTCTGTGTCTTACACAGTATTACCAAGCCCAAACATTGAAAAATTTGAGTTAAAACCCATGAACTTATGAGATTGGCTTTCAAATCAAGGGATTTTATTTTTTTAAAAGTTCTTTTTCATTTCTGGTTCCTGAGCCTTTTAGAATATGCACGTCACTTTTTCAGGCATTTCTCTGCAACCATGAGAGATGGATTTTTTTTAAATGAAGGCTGAAGGTTTCATGTGATCACATGGTTCCTAGACATCAAATACTTTGAAACTATCAAAAATACAGTATGTGAGTTGGCAACACGGCAGTCATGTTATTTACCTTTTTTCCTCTATATAGCACTTTCAGTATTTTCCTATCACACTACAATTCACCGGGCACATGCAATAAAACAAAGCAATGTGGGAGAATTTCTTAAAGGAGGTGATGAAAGACGATTGTTACATTGTCATACCACCAGTATGTGTTGAGAGCAGTACTGGTATGTAAAATGCATGGACCATATATGTGTCATATACCAGGCGTGGCCAAACTGCAGCTCAGGAGGCTCTTGAAAGGAACACTGCGGCTCGCCAAAGGAGGACAACAATGTGGCGTTCCCTTCTGCGGGCCCCAGAAGGGCTGGAATTCAGGGGTATTGTACCCATGGCCAGCTTTTGATGTGACTCACTGTGCCCCCACTTGCTGGGAGCTGGCAGCCACCTGCCTTCCTCCCCAGGGTCCTGCCACTGACCGTGCTGCACCACCTCTTTGCCCGCTCCCCTCACCCACAGCCTCGTCATTGGCAATTGCCCTTCCTGGCAACTGGGGAGGAAATGGAGCCTGCAGCATCTGAGAGTTGCGCAGTAGGCAGAACCCTGCAGGGCCGTCCTATGAGTCAGTGGGCCTAGGTGGGACTTCCACGCTCCCTGCCCCCACACCAGGACCACTGCCCTGCTCCTGAGCCACCTTTCTTTTTTCTTTTTCTTCCTTTCTCTTCCTTCCATCTTTATTTTCTTTCTTTTTCTCTTTTCTCTCTCTCTCCCTTCCTTCTCTTCTTTGTTCTTTTTCTTTCTCTTCTTTTAAAAAACTTTAAAATATTTAATTTTAATTAAAACCTTTAAAAATTCAATTAAACCCAATTATTTTATTTACAATCACTTGAATTCTATTAATTTTTAATTTAATTTTAATGAAATAAATTGGTGGCACTTCAGAGTTTTAAAAACTGTTGTATGAAAAAGCTTCA
This sequence comes from Podocnemis expansa, assembly GCA_007922195.1. Taxonomy (NCBI): domain Eukaryota; kingdom Metazoa; phylum Chordata; order Testudines; family Podocnemididae; genus Podocnemis; species Podocnemis expansa. Next base: position 35,069,412 of record ML681989.1, on the reverse strand, counting down.
GTGATGCAGCCCTTGGGCCAATATCCTAGCCCTCATGTGGCCCTTGTGGTGATTTGAGTTTGAGACCCCAGGGTTAAGGGGACTGTGCCAGGGAAGCACAGCGGTGGCTGAGGAGTTGTTGGAAGGAGAAGGGATCACTATCGGGCCTGAGCAGAGTGACAGAAGCCAAAGCTTAAGTGGAGAGGCAGAAGACAGGGTGTCAGTTGTAGGCTTAATAATCAACTTGTGTGGCTCTTGAGTTCCATAAGTTTGGCCACCGCTGTCATATACTGTAAATAACATTTTGGCTATATACAAAGAGTACTACAGCGTGCTACATCTGTGCATTTCAAAATATGGAAAAAATTGATTGATACTGAATAACCTGAGAGATAGTATATAATCATGCCACTGAGTGTCTTGTATATATCCACAACTGAGTGGAAGTATGGCTTGCACATGCAACCTGAATTCAGGCATTTCCTGGATTCCTGTGAAACCACACAGTTACCAGTTTAATTACTGTGTTTGTGAGTAAGATAGTAAAGTGACTAACAGGTATTTAATCTCTTGGAAACAGCCAAGGTTTTCTTTCAGGAAACCAATGGACAAATACATATTTGAACTCCTTCTGGAAGTGCTTCCTGATGTCTCTTTATGCCTTCTATTTATTTGAAAAAAACCAAAAACCTTTTTTATTTTAAATCTTCATTTAGCAACAGCAAAGAAAATATGAAAAAAATGCAGAACCATCTAGCTGCCTGCATAATGCACTAGCTCAATTATATTATTATTTTTTTTGTAGCCTCCATTTTCTATTTTTTTGTAGTGCTGTGTCTACAGGCAGATTGGTGCTGGGCCTGCCATTTTTGTCTTTAAAGTACACACAGCACTGCATAAGTAACTTTTCTTCACCATGGTAAGTACTTTTTGCTATTCCTCTTAACATGTTATTTTTAAGTCTCTTTTCCAGTACCTTTTGAAACCACTGGAATCTTTCTCTTAAGACAACTAACTAAAGGGTGATTTTCACAATAGCAACAATAACCTTTATCTTGAAAATTCCAAGAGATAAAGCAATTTTGAAAAATAACTTCTAACCTTTGAAAGCATATCTGCCTGTTCAATATTCAGAGCATTGAGTATTAACCTTAAGTGTGTATCTGTGGTTTACCTGATGAGAGATAACAATTTATCTGTTTTCATTGAAAAAGAAAAAAAGAATGCTTCAATGTGAAAAAGGTGAACGAACAACTGACACTACCCAGAAATGGAAAACCCAAATAACCAGAGCCATAATGCTCTGTTTCAGTGCCTGGGGTATGTTCTGCTTGGAATGCACTCCTTGCAATTAGCAGCACTTGGGGCCAGCAGCATGAAACGTACCCTTTAATGGAGCGGCTCAGTGGAGCCACTCCAGCGCATATGGGGCAAAGCCCCATTCACCCACCATAGTTACAACCCTGCGAATAACATCCTGCTTCATTCTAAAAATTATTTAATTTGGCGCTCCCTGCACTGCTCATTATTTTTGTTCTTGTTTTTCTCCTCACTTGTCTGCTTGGAGTCCGGTATGCAAAGCATCTGTGTCTCAAATATAGGTAGCATAAAAAACATAAAAGTTCTGACATCCGGCACTTTATTTCTACAGCTTAGAATGGACTGAAGATGATCGATATGATCACATCCTGTTTAGCACAGTTCTGAAAGAGGATTACAGCACTGTGGTAGTGTTTGTTTAATTGTGGCGTAATCTAGTCTGAGTATTTTCAAGTGTTCATAGAGTTCTCTGGCAATAACTTTGGCCTGAAAATGTTTGTTTTTTAATTTCAAAGGTGAATTTTAATTAGTTAATAGAATTCTGTTTAGTATAGCTTGACATCTGTAGATATGTGATCACTATTATGCTGCCTATGTATCGTCGTGTGCCTCTGGCTCATGTAATTCATTAGGATAAGTGTAAAATCCTGCACTTGGGACGAAAAAACCCCATGTA
>ML681989.1:35017518-35067037 GCA_007922195.1 Podocnemis expansa | reverse complement strand
AGATGACCTCGTGGGGTCCCTTCCAACCCTATGATTCTATGATTATGGCCAACATTTCATCCTAAAAGGAAACAAGGAGTTCTGTGGCACTTAAAGACTGACAAATTGATTTGTTGCAGAACCTTTCATGGAGAACATCCCACTTCATCAGATGCTTTGAAGATGTGGGAACTTACAGAATGGGAGGAAAATAAACACAGAGAAGTATAAGTTATGGGAACAGGTCACTCTACTTGCCCTGAATTTAATCTCAGGTTGGGCACAGCAAGTGTCTCTTCTGTTTAGGAGAGTCGCATGTATTGAGTAGATCTGCCAGTCATTCTCCTTTTGGATGCATCTTGAAATTCCATCTCTTGGAGCAATTTATGAAGTTGCATCAGACCTCAAGGATGTGAGCTCCAGAGCTCTGCCAGCAGTTATGTTGGTCTCATTCAGTGACCTGTCTAGCAGATAAGAAATGCCCAACACAGTCGCTGAGAAAAGAACTGGCACTATCTCTGATGCCAAAGATGACACAGACATTGAGTAACGCTGGTACTAAAGTCCAGCACTGAGAGTGGGTGCACAGAACACACAAGCTGAGACTCCAGGTGCAGCTTAAGGTCCGTCCTGCTCCAAGAACAGACCACGTAAAGTCTCTGGAGATAAAACCGTCAAGGCTCACGTAGCGTTGAGGGGTGGTGCTAAAGAGCACACCACAACACAGATTCCTCTGGCCCCAATGATGTACCTCTCATTGTCATTGTCTACATCCTTAGGAGATCAATACCAAATCATTTACTTGTATCAATGCAGACCCAGTAATGAGAGCTATGTACATACAGACTATGTACATACAGACTATGTACATTGATGATGTTCTTAGAGGAGGTCTTTTCTCACCAACACAAGGCAAATGTTCTTCCCCTCTTCCAATAGAGAACCCTCTCCGCTGAGGTTCGGTGGATGCTGCAGAGAGACTGGTAGCTTTCCCTAAAGGGCTCACCATCACTGTTTCATGGGGACTGACACTGATTCGGACAATACCGAATAGACCAGCCATATTCCTGCTGGGCCTGTTTGGAGAACTGTGGGCCATCACCTCAAATATAAAGAAACCAGTCTCCACTGAATTCCAGGAAGAGGGGTCTCTCCCCCACCAGTGTCTCTAGCCAGATTTCCTGTGCCAGAGCACAAGGAAGTCTCAGATTCAGGGATAGAGCAGCAACAGCATCTCACCCTCAAAGAAACCAAAAGATCTTTTCATCTCTGCTATTGGATGAAGCATGTCTTCAGCACAGGTGCTAGTACTGTATGACTTCAGGTCTTTCCAGGAGCAGATACTTGAGGATTGCTGAGACTCTGGAGATAAATGTATCAAATAGCTTGCAAGATTTCTCTGATTTGAGTGGCATCTTGGTGATCCTGGCTTGACCAGACACTTAACCTCAAAAGGAGAAACCCCAAAAGGTTTAACCTATCTGTGAGAAAATTGTACTCCTCTGTCTCCTTACAACTGTGCAGCATGATTAAGTGCCAGATCGTATGGCCAAGTATGACTTTCTAAACTGGGACAATGGAATCTCTTTCCTCTTGAAGCTTCCTGCGTGACAACCAGGATGAGCTCAGAGATGTAATGAAGGCTAATGAGTGCCTTGTGGGTGGTAATGGACAGTGTTTCTTGTGCTGTTGTCACAGGAGCATCCAAAGAAATGTTTCCACTGTGGCATACTGGGCATTGTGTGGAGCTGGTAAGAGGCAAAGCTAGGGAAGCTATTCAGATGAACAGAGGAGATGACTATACAGAAAGACAGGCATTTAAATTCACTCAGCAGAGAAACTTTCCCTCTCTTTTGTAGTTGAGAGCCTCTGATAATTTGCTTATCAGAGGAGATTTTTATTTTACTTTTTTCATTTTATTAGCTATTAATACAAAAGAACAAAAGTCTAGTTTTCTCTTATTATAGTAAAGGTCTAGGATTTGTGCCTGAGGCAAAAAAAAAATAACTCTGTCACATGTAAACAAGAGTTCAAAAATAGTAACTGGAAAAGGAAAGGGAAAGAAATGGCCAAAAAACCTTTGCATTCCTTTCTCTCTGTCCCAGTCAGTGGGATTTTCTGAACTTTTGAGAGCATGGTGATAGCGATAGCATAGCTAGCTTCTTCCTGCAAGCTCTTGCCACAATCAGCAGTGTCTGAACAGATGAGACAGAACTCTCCTCAAAGTCTGTCAGTTTACATGTTAAAGGAAGACAGTGGTGTACAGTCTAGTACTAAGCTCTTAAGCTGGTTCAAAGCTTCTGTGTTTTATTGATGCAGTCCTATTATTCTGAAATAAGTGTCCACATGGGTTCTTAAACTGGTAAAGTCCTAAGTGCGCTCAAGCCCATAAGCTGATGCCATGCAAAGCCTGCCACTGTTAATGCATAATGTTAAAGGGGAAATTTATTTCTTTAGCTGTTCTGCTAGAGCAGTAAAAGGACCATACAGAGCTTTCAGTCCTGATCTGATTAGATCATGAGTAAGCTCTTCACTTCATTTAGCATCCAGAATCACAAAATCATTTGTTGTAAATAATTTAAACATTAGACTTGTGCCTCATTTTGATCCTTCATGATCTGTGAAGATCTAAAATATTTTTGAGAAAAATTCTTGATTACCATCTTTATCTCCAGAACTGGAACTTTTTGGGTTCTGCAGAAGGTCTTGTTGTAGAGTTCAAACCATGTTTATTGTGATACCCTAATTGAAGGAATGTGGGTACTGAATCATTAAGAAGGTAATCTCTGTTGCTGGTGCATGACTTTTATCATGAGTTTTGGGATATGAGGTGGAGTCATGTGACTCTGAATTTCACATTTCATTTAAAAAAAAAAAAGTGTTTCTGGCCTTCAAAGTTATGGAGTAAATCTTGAAAATGTGACCTGAAGGTATTTTAATGGTTCAAAAAACAGAGAAACAAAATCAACCCCTCACTGAATATGTTGTTTTAACAATGTCTCTTAATTTTAAATAATCTGACAATTTTGGTTGCCTGACTGATGATTTTCAGTGTTTAGGACTGGCAATACTGCAGCCTTAATGTAAAATATTATTCATAGAAATTGTACATATAATTTAAAAAGTTTTCCCTTCTCAGTTGCTTAGCTTTCCTCCCTTGATCCTTGTAATGTCATCAGTTCACTAGTTCTCCAACCTTCATTGAATGTTCCAGGTAGACAAACCTTTATTTATTTATTTATTTATTTAGTGTGAAAGCAAGTAGATTTAAAAAAACAAACAAACAAAAACCCTTTCAGGCTTTCATAAAGAAGCAAAACTGATCACAGATCCATTTTCCCCCCTTTGTATGTCATCTTAAGAAAAGTCTTAAGTGTTGAAGGTGAGGACTGGCGTACTTAAGCAGAGTAATGTGATGGAGATTTGCCTCCTGTCTACCTGTTCTGTTCTTGGCTTTGTCCTGGATTGTCCCCCACTTTTACTGGTATCACACTTAATCCATTTTTCTTTATTGATCATACAATACCTTCAAGAGAGGTAATTTGGTGTCTCTATAGTGTTCATGGCAGGTTTTAGTTTTATGACTGGGAAGAGTGTGAACTCCAGTGATAGAACTGTGCAGTGTGCATGACTCCAAAGTGTCATCAAAATCCACTGTATTAACTACTGCCTGTTCCTTTAATGTTAGCATTGCATTCAAGAAACCAAGCATTAAAGCCTGCCGGTTGCTCCTAAATCTGTAACATCCTCCTTAATATCTCTACAGCAAAGCTTGGCCCTTATTTTTGTTATTTTGATTGATTGCTTTTGCGCAGGAAAAGTCTCCATCTTTCATCTTTAAGATCCACTTGCCTGGAGCCATAAGATCAGAGATGTTTGGATTTGACAGCTACATAATCCAGCTATTATTACCTGAAAGGACTGGCAAAATCAAGATAGTCCTGTTTTGCTGATGTGTTCCGATGCCTGTTGAGAGGCAGCCTGGACTGGAAGGCAGAAGATGTGGGTTTTCTCCCTGTATCATGCCAAATTATCTTTGTGATCTTAGAGAAATTCCTTTGTGCCTCAGTTTCCCTGTCTGTGAAACAGAAATATTGTTCTTTACTTGCTTCACAGGGATAAGTCATCATTAATGTTTTCTTGATGGTCTGAGATCTTATAAAATTGTTAGTATTTAGGTTAGGAGTGAATTTGGGAGATGAATAAACAAAAATGAAAGCGGATATTTCATATTCAGACTAATTATTGTATGTCAGCATTTTGCTGGATGAATCATTGTTTCCAAAACAGTTTAAAGCATGTACATATAATGGTTTCTCTCCATCAGGAAGTGGTTTCTTCTTTACAATGCAGTTAAAAAAAAAAGTGGGGGAGGATGGGAAATTATGTCAGAATCTTGCCAGCCAGAGTTGGAAGTGTTTGTCATTCATCCTGTGAAGAACTAGAAAAATATAGATACTTTTATAGCTATTGTGCTTGTCTCTGTTTGTTCACGATGGAGTTTGTTACTGTCAAACCGTATTTGTTGCTTGCAATGGAGTTAAATCAAAAGTGGTTGTTAAAGAAAACAAGCAGGAAAGATAAAACAGTGGCCCAGATAAGAAGCATGCCAGCAAACACTCATACACGATAGCCAGATTTATAGCCATGAAGGCACGCAGTACTCTTAGAGTTAACCCTGATTTTGCTGTGAGAACCTGGAGACCAAAAGCCACTTAAGAGAGGGAGATAGTGGGAAGTTATCAGTGCTGCAGACTGACTCAGAGTGATTGAGTCTGGGGTCCGCAACAAGTAAATTTTAACTTGGCAGCCAGGAGAACAGGATAGCCCAAAACTACATAGTCATTTTAGGGAACTGAGAATAATGCCAAACAAAAGTAAGATAGTAAGTGCCTTGATTTGTTATTTTAAATCCATTTCTTGGAGTGCTGTGCCCCTTTTGGCAATATAAATCATAACTTTCTTTTGAAGCAGAGGGTGGGCATAACAGCCACCTTTTCATTCAGGCTGTAAATGAGGGGTCTCAAACACATGGCCTGTGGACTGCATGTGGCCCCTAAAGCTATTTTCTGTGGCCTGCAACAACACTGTTGTTACTGATATTTGCAGTATTGTTGTATGAAAAGGTTTCAATGGTGCAGCCCTAGGGCTAATGTACTAGTCTTCATGCGGCCCTCGAGGTGATTTGAGTTTCAGACTCCAAATGAAGGGGCAGTTAAATGCCTCTTGGTTTAGTTATGGCTGAAACAATAGAGGTCAGTGCCTTCTTGGTAAGACTAAGCAGAAGCTATGCCGTGCTGACTGAAGGGTTTCCGGGGGAATGATGCAGCAAGCTGAAGGGAAAAGGCATTGGTTGATGGAGCTGTCTATCCGTGTTTGTGAGAAGCAGGAGCAAAAACGGACTTGGAACTTGGTACTGAGAGAGGCTGAGAGAGCGCGCGTTTGGGTTAAGTGCTGACTTGAAAGGATCTGGGAACTCTGAGCACAGAAACTGTCTTTACTTGATTCCTACTGTGTTCAGGGGATTGCATCAAAAATGCCTAACTCCATCACCAGTTTTTCTTCATAATGGGAACAACCTACAACATGTTGAATTCAATTAACCACTCAACTGAAAAAGGGTAACAACACTACTGCTGTCTACAAGTTCCCAAAGGGAAACTTTTGCACATGCCAAGTCCATTGGGCCTGCTGGTGATAATGCCTTGGTAGGGGAGGGGGTTGCTTGAGTTATAGCTGAAGAGTGTTTTGATCATGAGGGTACAATATGAAGGAGAAGTGAGGGTTGGGACTGCCACTTGAAATGGGTGAACTTGGGGGGCTGGAAAACCATCTCATATGGGGTAGCTTACCCAGGGACCTTGAGAGATCCCACACACTTACTAAAACACCTGTCTCTTTTATTTGAAGTTAAAGGAAAGCATGGTAGGTGGTTTGTTTCTGCAGCTGAGAAAGGGAGAATCTATCTGGACCAAAAGCATTACTTGCAAACTGGTTCGCAGAAGAAAATTCACTATTACAGGAATGTTCTAGGATCGTCAGGAATTAGAAAATTGCATTTGCTTAGTCCTTGTTACCTGCCAATGACCACAGAAGGAACTCGATTTGCTAGCTTTCATAAAAAGGGTCCCTCAGATGACAAAAATACAGATAAGAAAGCAAACTCCAGGAGCTCTTGCTGAAAATGCAAGGGAGGGGTATTTATCTATTTTTTTGGAGTCCTCTTCTTTTTCACTTGCTAAAGATTTGTGACTGTGAAAGAAACACCTGGTGTGGGACTCTTCTTAGAAATATCTTTGGTTCACTGTATGTTTTATTTTTCCAAAAACCTAATAAATAGAGGCCATGTCTGCACTACAAAATTAAATCAACAATCATGAGCCACTTTAATTAATTAGTTGGGCAAGCCCAGCGGCCTGTCTTGAGCAAAGAGCAAGTGGTTAGCAGCTGTTTTACCTCCTGTTGACCTTTTGGTAAAGGAGCTAGTGGTCATTAGGCCATTCCGCTCCTTTCTTCCTCCCTTCTCTCCAAGGAGGGAACCAGTAGCTCACCAGTCCAGCTCACCACATGAAGCCTAGAACGCACTAGCATCATCCTATGTTCAGTTTATTCATGTTTGTTGTTGTCTGTTGTTTCTTGTTCAAACATATATTTTTCCCTGAGTTAAACTCCAGGAAGTCATTTTTTCTGACCTGTGATGTTAGCATACAATCAATAACTTGCCAGTGTACAAAGGATATGGATAGTAGTGTATTTGTTTCTTTCTCCCTAATTGTTTGAGTGATGTCCTCATTACAAAAAAAATTTTGAAAAATCCCTTAATTGTCTCTTGTTAGAGCTAAGGCAATATACACTATATTTGTACTTGCAATTCATATGGACTATTTAAAACATGTAGCATAGCCCCAAACTGTTTCTGATTCAGAACCACAGATGTGTTTTTGATATGGGAACATATACTGTTCCAACAATGGAGCGAGGAGTGTAGCTCCCCTTGACCTCACTTGCCACGCCAGCTACCAGCCATCTCTTTTCTCTCTTTCATCTCTCAGCCCATTGAATGCATTGTTTATGATTGCTGTCCGGAGTTCCCCTCTCCAATTCTATCCTAGACCATCTCCAGTCCATTTTCAGCTCCTTGAGCTGCCCTGAAACTCTTGCCAATGTCCTTAATGAATTTGTCCTACCTTGTCATTTCAGCAGTATCAACCCTCTCTGGGGGCTCCTAGATACCATGGTCATACAAATAATAATAGTAGCCAGGTCCTTGACAAAAGATACTACAAGGCTTTCCATGGGCATAACTTCCTTTGGGGGTTGGAATTGTATAATTACAAAATAAAATTTAAAATGACGGTGATATTTGGCTATATCCAAGGAAGAGACGTGATGGTCGCACAGTCTGTCTATACCATTCCTTCCTCTTAGCAGTCTACTGGTTATGAAGATAAATTATAATACTGTTCTGTAAATTAGGTATTATTGCTGCTTAAAATAACACTGTCAACTTAAAAAACACATTTATATCTGAAATTTGTGTATTGCCTGTTGTTGCTTGTTAAACCTAATACTGTTAGCATGGAAGGGAAATTGCAGAAGTTTTTTCCTCTGTTTTGGTATTGTTTCTTCATTTGGTAACCCTTTGTAATAGTTTCCCTGGCGGATCAGTTTTCTCATCTTGTTTCTGGGGGGGTCTTTCATACAGCCATATGGAAGCAGAAAATATTTTTGAAAATAGGAAAATGTGACACAAAACCACAAAAAATAGTAGGGGAATGTAGAGTGGGAGTCCTATTTTGAAATCTTTTATCTTTTTCTTCCCCCTAACCCCTTTACCCCTCCAAGCCCCTGGCAAACTAACTAGATTTCAAGTTGTCCATATAATGTAATTTTTTTCTGTTTTTTGTTTTGTTCTGTTCATGATTTCTGCACTTCTGCTAAAGCTTTAACTGGGAAAATAAAGGTTTTAAAGAGGAATAATTTATTTATTTCAGACTGTTGGGAAGAAATTACCTCCAGCTACAGCAACTCAAGAGCCAACGAAAATAGAAATGGACAGCAGAACCAAGAGTAGGTCTTACTGTTTGTTTGTTTTTTTCATGCTTTGCACTCAGACCTCTTAAGTCTTTTGGGACATGTTGATTTTTTTCATAGGTTTTGGTTTGAGCAATTATCTGTATGTCTGAAAAACAAGACTGCAAATACATTTAGAGTGGAGGTTTGAATTGGCAATGTCTAGACAAAACACATTGTTTCAAAGAAGCTTTTGAATGGTTTTTCACCCTGATAATTTTACTCCCAACTCTCTGCCACCAAAAATAAAATAAAATTACATCATTCATCCTAAGGCTAAAGGTACGACTTGATTAATCAGATTGGAATGTGATCTACATTCAAACTGCAACTTTGTAGGTGTGTTGTAGAGAATGCCCTAATAGTAACGCTCTTTCTATTTTTTCTTTTTATATTTAGCTGTAAACAGTTCCATCGGATCGTAGAGTTAATGTAAAAAACAAAAAGTCCAAAATATGAGAACATCTTGGTGTTCATAGTTCATAGGTATTTAAAAAGGACTAAAGGAAATAATTAAACCTCTTGGGAAGATCACTGCTTTGTCCAGTGGAGACATACTGAACAATCATATAAAGCAAATTAAATACAGATTGCTCATGCTTTAGTCTTATTATTTTTATCAAGTTGGATAAAAAGTATAATTAAATGTATTGGGACTGGGGGGTGGGGAAAGGTAGACAGAAATAAGTGGGAAAATAGCATCTGAATTAGCAAAGAAATTGATCAGAGTGTGAAACAGAATATTTCAAAATTCTCCTTTCTGATCTATACTTGAGGCTCTTTACTACACATTCTCCAGTTAGTCCCTGCATACCAACAGAGGTCTCAATAGTTGATAAGAAATCTGTAATGCAGAATGGGTAGGAAGAATATGGTTTACAGAAATTAGAACCAGAAGAGAATGGTTATATAATCTTCTTCATCAACCCTGCCAGTGCAGGATTACTCTTTACGTTAAATATCGAGTTCAGCTTTATTACCCAGTTATTTTTCAGTTTTAAATGAACAGAGAAATGATGTTTCCACTGCTTCCCTTTTGGAGCTTCTTCCATAACCTCAAGAGATCTCACTATTATGAAATTGTTCCTAATTTGTAGGTTACATTTTCCTAGGTTTTTTTTTTTTCATGTAATGACTCTATACCGGTTGGACTGACCAACACAGTCTCTCCCCCTCTTGAACTTTCAAACTTTAAGATACTTATGGATAGCACATTTTCCCCCCAAACTTCAATAATTATTTAGGCACTCTATACATGGTGATTAAATAAATAAATAAATAAATACAGTGCCAATACTTGGTCAGGGGCCAGGGGCTGCTGGTGTTATTGACAGGAGCCAAGGCCTCATTGCTATGGGGGGGAAGAAAAAGGGGGGATGCTGGTACTCAGGACCCCTGAGCACCATCACAAAAAAAGAAAAGCCCTGTCCATACATATTTAGTTTTTTACAGTTGTTCATCATCTGAGTTTCCTTAATCATTTTTGTTGCTCTCTAACCTCCTTCTAAATGTGCTGATACCCTGACATTTAATATGTGTCTTGTCTTCCTCCTAGATACTTTATGCATTCTTCAGCCCTTGGAACTTAGCATCTGTTGATGCAAGTATCATTCAGACAATGCCAAGTTTTATAAAGTTACTTATAAGCAAAATTATAGAGATAGTGAAAGTTAGTTGTTGGATATAAACTGATAAAATAATAAATAACAAAATAGTGTAATGTGCACCGGCTTGCCATTGTTTTAACCCTCAAAATGAGTATAGCTTGTCCACTGAGGAAGAGAAAAGGAGTTGTAGTAGAAAAAGGGTCTGAAGCTGACCAATATGACATCATGGCAAGCTGTAAGTTCTTCTTCAAGTTCTTGGTAATTTCGATTCCATTCTAGGTGTGTGCGTGTGTACAGCTTCTGGAGATATTTATCTTAGCAGTATCTGTAGGGCTGGCTCTGGAGCCTGTGCTCATGCTCTGATATAAGATGTGTCTCCAGCCCTGCATCCTCTCAGTTCCTTCTTGTGGTTGCAAGTACTTCATAGTTGCTATTATAATTGATATAAATAGTTTCTTTTTATATATAGTTAGAAATCAGGTAATAGGGATGTTCACTTTGGAACACAGCATGTCCAATTCCCATTGAAATCCATAGGAGAGTGGTGCCCTCTTGTATTGGGATTTACCTGGGTACCTGGTTGAATGGTGCAGCTTGCATCTCCATGGAGTATTCACCTGACACTCTGTTTTGGCCAGAAACATCCTGTCTTGGTGCTGCATCCCTCTTTTAGCCCTGCAGTAAGCAAATAATGCTCAATTTCTTATATGTGCCCAAAAATGATGGGATGAGCATACTCATACCATATTAGAGCTGGATAAGTCACACAACATTCCCATTTATACCCAGATTTTGGCCCTCACACAGCACCTCTGAACTTTTCCTAAACTTTGTTGAATAAGGACATTTTATCCCTGCTGGAATCTATAGCTCTGTTTGAACCTTTTTTTAGTGTCTGTAATCTTGCTTGGAAGACAGGAGACTGAGGCTTGAATATAAACTCATAGACTTTAAGGCCAGAAAGGACCATCATGATTATCCAGTCCAACCTCCTGTAACCATCACAAGCCACAGAACTTTTCCCACCCACTCCTGTAAGAGACCCATATAATCTCTGACTGAATTTCTAAAGTCTTCAAATCATGATTTAAAGATTTGAAGTTACAGAGAATCCACCATCTCCTCTGCTTCAAATGACAAGTGACCTTTCCCCCTTGCTGTAGAGGAAGGCAGAAAGCATTCAGGGGCTCTGCCAATCTGACCTTGAAGAAAATTCCTGCCAATCAGTCAGACCCTGAGTGTGTTAGCAAGACTCGCCAGCTGGGCATCCAAGAAAGAATTCCCTCCAGAAACTCCGAGCGCTTCCCATCTAGTGCCGCCTCCAGCTGTTGTAGATATGTGCTAGTAGCAGTCACAGATGAACCACATGCTATTGTAGGTTGTCTCATCATACCATCACCTCCACTAACTTATTAAGCTCAATCTTGAAAGCAGGTAAGTGTTTTGCCTATGCATTCTCCTTTGGAGGTTGTTCCAGAACTTCACTCCCCTGGTGGCTAGAAACCTTCATCTCATTTCAAATCTAAACTTATTGATGGCCACTTTACATCAATTTTTCTTGTGCAGATCCCATAGGAGGATAGGTATAAAAATAATCACTGCCACAATCCCACTCTGCTTCTGTTCCCTGTCTGCCACTCATGCCTCTTGGGAGTGTGATGCAGGGAGCTCCCTGCCCCCATCATGGACACCAGGGATAGACAGGACACTGTCTCACCCACATCACACATGCCCTGGGCAGGGTAAGCAGGAACTTCAGGGATCTCCCTTGGGGCAGTGTGCTTTACATCTCAGTACTCACACACTGATGCCAAATCCCATGAGCAGCCCATTCGCTCCCCAGGATCCAGTGGTCTTACGTAGCCCCTGGGCCAGAGAGCATTCTGTGCTTAGCCTCCACCTGCTGCTGTGGAAGAAATCAGCCTGGTCCGTGTCCAGTGCTGCAATTGCTGCTCTTAGTGGCACAGGGAGCACAGCATGGGCAGGGCACAGATGTAATGGGGGGACATCTCTTCATCTTCCCCCTCAGGAGGTCCATGTGACAGGCAGGAGGAGATGAATAAGTGTGAACAACCAGCAGGGAGTCTCACTGGATGTGACCAAATAGGAACAGAGCCTTGGCTGGAGCAGGGCTGGAGTGTGGGCCAGGCCTCAAGAAAGGAGGCTGAGCAGGTCCTGAGGCAAAACTAGGATGGGGAAGAAGTTGGAGCAGGGGCCAGGGCCACAGTCAGAGTGCCAGTCCATCCCTATCAACCTCCTGAAATGCAGGAGTCACTTGCCACCCATGGCAACATTGACCTTTACCTTAAATGAATCCTCACCCTGCACAAGCAACCATATATTCTCAGCCTTCATTTGGTTAGGCTAAGTAAGTCAAGCTTCTAAAATTGCCTCTCCAGGCTTGTTCTCCATTCTACTGATCATCCTGGTAGCCTGTCTCTGCACCGTTTTCAGTTTGAGATCACCTTTCATAAACATGGGAGACCAGAATTGTACACAGTACTCCAAATGAGGTCTCCCTGCCTTTTATAATGGCCCTAGCAGTTTTTTATTGTGTCTGGAAATACCTCTCTTCATGCATCCTAGGTTCTCATTAGCCTTTTTTATGGCTGCATCACATTGATGCACTTAGTCATCCTGTGGTTGACCAGGAGACCCAGGTCTTTCTCCTCTCCCACTTCCAACTGACGTATCTCCAGTTTACAGCAAACATTCTCACTGTTAATGCCTAAGTGCATGACACTGCACTATTAAATTTCATCCCATTTCTGTTAGTCCACTTTTCATCCAGATCTTCTTGTAGGATAGAGTAAAACCTGCCTTAGTGATAGCCTCTTGAGAGACCACTTGTCACAAGCAGTTACCTGCAAAGACCACAAAAATATTTTCCCCTATAACTTAACTGTGAAGAGCAACAACCTCTCATCTGCAACCAGCAGCCAAGTTTTCTTATTCCCATCCATAAAAACAAACCTGTAGAAGAAACAATCTTCCTTATTTCTCTGCTGCTTTAAGTGGTAGCACTGCATTCAGAGCTGGATGTCTGGCCAGCAACCATTGCTCTCCAGCCATCCAGCTTGAAGGCAGCAAATCTTTCAATAGAGACTGTTGCTTACAAGCAACCACTTTCTCTAACTCTGATGAGTGGTCAGTCTTGGCTGGTTTCATTGTAGTCTGTCCTCCAGTTTTTTCTTACCTCCAAATTTTATTAGCACACTCCCACTTTTTGTGCCAAGGTCATTAATGAAATTGTTAATTAAGATAGGTTCAAAGACTGATCTGGGTGAAACTCTACTAGTAACCTTCTTTCAGTCTGACAGTTCACCTTTCAGCAAGACCCATTATAGCTTCCTGTTAGCTAGTTCCTTACTCATCTTTTGAATTCTTATTGTAATTTCCATCTTTCCCATATAATTTATAATTTCCCATAACTAAATCAGGTGTCTTACTGAAATCCAGGTAGATCTATTGCATTTGGTTTGTCTAGAAAGTCAGTTTATTCTGAAAAAAAAACCTAAGGTTGGTCTGGCAGTATCTACATTTTGTAAAATGATATTGTACTTTATGCCTGGTACTGTTTACATCAATGTCCTTAATTACTTTCTCTTTCAAAATCTGGTCAAAATTGAGATCAAGCTAACAGTCTTTTTTCCTTTAATTTTTTTTTTAAGTGGTGGTATTAACCATTCTCCATCCCTGATGTATGCATATCAAGTTTATAGATTCATTAACAATCTTAGCTATTGGCTTTGCAGTTTCTTATGCCCATTCCTTTAACATTCTTCTGTGGAGATTATCTGTTCCCTCCTTGATTTTTGTGCCTTTAAATTGTTTGAATTTAACTTCTGCCTCAGCTGTGATAATTTCTGTCTCTTTATCCTCATTCCCATTAGCCTCACTGCCAGTACACGTAAGCTCCTCACTACCCTTATTAAAATCTGAGTCAGAGTATTTATTTAGGTGTTGGGCCGTGACCAGATTATTTTTAATCCCCACTTCATCCTCAGTATTTATCACTCCCACTTCCTTCCTTGATTTCTTTTTATTTATATGACTAAAGAATCTTTTATTATTGCTTTTAATTTCCTTTGCAAGGTCTAACTCTGCTTTGGTTTTGGCAGTTGTCACTCTTATCCTATACTTTCTGACCTCCAGAAGGTAGCTTTCTTTGCTGATCCTTTTAATCATTTGTTTGAGATGCTGTTTCATCCAGCTTGGTCAGCAATACTTCCCTATGAATTTTTCCCTCTTGCTTAGAATGCAGGCTTCAGTTTGTTCATGCAAATTGGTTTTAACTGAATTCCAAAGCTTCTCCACATTCAGATCCTTGAGTTCCTCAGTCCACCTCCGTAAATATTGCCCTTAATTGTTTAAAGTTTGCCCTTTAGAAGTCAAGGACCTTAATTGCAGACCAATATTTTTTTAATCTTTTGATTTAGTTTAAACTGAGTTAGTTCATACTCACTCAAACCAAGATTGTCCTCTACAACCAGTTCTTCTATGAGATTTTTGCTATTTTTTAATGCTAAATCTAAAATGACTTCACCTCTTGTTGATTTGGTGCCTATTTGGTGATGAAATCTTTCAGTTATCACATCCAGGAGTATCTGTACCCTACAATTGTTAGTAGCACTTGTCCTCTGATCTTTTTCTGAGAAATTAAAATGTCACATAATCACACAATTCCTAGCAGTATTTATTTCATTTATATCAAAATCAAAAACATTTTGACAGCGTACTGAATCGCCCTTCTTCCATCAATGATGATGCCATTGATCAGCTGCCTCAAGTTCCAATTAATGAGACACTGGGCACTATACCCACTACGGAGGCGATAGAGGAAGCAACTCGTATGTTCTCCAGTGGCAAAGCACCTGGCTCAGACTCCATTCCAGCTGAAGTCTACAAAGAAGGTGGCACTGCCCTAGCAGAGAAATTCCATCAGCTATTCCAGCACATCTGGCAGCATGAGACAGTCCCACAAGATTTCAAAGATGCTTCCGTAATACATCTCTACAAGCGTAAAGGAAATCGTCAGGTCTGCGACAACCATCGTGGAATTTCTCTGCTATCCATCGCTGGCAAGATTCTGGCCAGAGTTCTACTCAACCGCCTCACTGCACACCTTGAGCAAGGTCTCCTGCCAGAGACCCAGTGTGGCTTCCGTGAAGATCGTGGGACTATCGACATGGTGTTTGCTACCAGACAGCTTCTAGAGAAGTGCAAGGAACAAAATGTTGACCTATACTCCATCTATGTCGATCTGACCAAGGCGTTTGACACAGTCAGCAGGGATGGCCTGTGGAGGATCATGGCGAAATATGGATGTCCCAGAAAATTTATTGCCATTGTACAACAGCTACACAATGGCATGTTGGCCAGAGTATACGATAACAGAGAGACATCCGAACCATTCTCTGTCTCAAACAGAGTGAAGCAGGGCTGTGTTCTTGCTCCCACTCTATTCAGTCTCATGTTTTCCGCCGTGTTGACAGATGCCTTCAGAGACATGAAAATAGGCATCGGCATCAGATATCGTACTGATGGCTCACTCTTCACCCTCAGGAGGCTTCAAGCTAAAACTAAGATCATGAAAGACACAGTTGTAGACTTCTTATTTGCCGACGACTGTGCACTTAACCCTGCCTCCGAAGCTGACATGCAGTACGTCGCTGACAGGTTTTCTGCGGCCTGCACAAACTTCGGGTTTACTATCAATACAAAAAAGACCAAAGTAATGTATCAGCCCACCCCAGGAAAGCATTACGTTGAACCCAACATCACTATCAATGGACAGCGTCTGAACGCGGTGGACAAGTTCACCTACCTTGGAAGCACACTATCCAGAAACGTTGTCATCGACGACGAGGTGAATGCCAGACTCGCCAAAGCTAGTGCTGCCTTTGGCAGACTCCACAAGAATGTGTCGAATAGGAGAGGCATCACCCCAGTGACAAAGATCAAGGTGTACCGTGCCATAGTTCTTTCCACATTGCTCTATGGCTGTGAGACGTGGACAGTCTACCAACGTCATGCAAGAAAACTAAATCATTTCCATGTCACCTGCCTTAGAAAAATTCTTGGCATTAAATGGCAAGACAGGATCCCAGATACCGAGATCCTTGTTCGTGCCAGCCTGCCCAGCATCTACACCATCTTGATGCAAGTACAACTTCATTGGGCAGGTCATGTGGCTCGCATGCCAGATCATCGGCTACCAAAGAAACTGCTATATGGCCAACTCCAACAAGGCAAACGCTCCCAAGGGGGCCAGAAAAAGCGCTTCAAGGACTCTTTAAAAGCGTCACTAAAGGCCTTCAGTATCAGCCACTTTACATGGGAGCTGATAGCCCAGGACAGAGGAGAGTGGCGTTCAGCTGTCCATCGGGGCATGGAAACATGCGAAGCCAACTGGATTGATGCAGCTGAGCAACGCAGACTAGCCAGGAAAGATAATGCCAGCAAACCACCATCAGCCGCCACCATTCCCTGTCCACATTGTCAGAGAACTTTCCGGGCATGGATTGGTCTGATTAGTCATTTGCGCACCCACGGACCCCTACCCTAACCCCTGGATGACTAGATGGTCTTCGTCGTTACCGACGGACGAATACGACGACGACGATATCCAAATCAGATCCTGTGCTCTATAGCATACCCCAACACCAGCCCAGAGGAGCCTCTTGTTACCTTTCTCCCCCATAGAATCATATATTAGAGTTGGAATCAATATTAGAGCTGGAAGAGACATCATGAGGTCATCAGTCCAACCCCCCACCAAAAGTAGGACTACTTCCATTAAATCTTCCCAGACAGGGTTTGATCAAACCAGGTCTTAGAAGTTTCCAGAGATGGGGATTCCATCACTTCTGTAGGCAACCTATTCCAGTGCTTGGCCCTCCTAGTGAGGAAGTTTTTCCGAATATCCAGCCTAGACCTCCCCAGCTGCAACTTGAAACCATTGCTGCTGCTTCTGTCCTCTGTCACCACTGACAATAGCCTAGCGTCCTCCTCTTTGGAGCACCCCTTCAAGTAATTCAAAGTAGTTACCAAATCCCCCCTCAGTTTTCTGTTCCGCAGACTAAATAAGCCAAGTTCCTTCAATCTCTCCTTGCAAGTCATGTGCCCCAGGCCCCTAATCATTTCCGTTGCCCTCTGCTGGACTCTTTCTGATTTGTCCAAATCAGATTTGTGGAGCCCAAAACTGGACAAAATGTTCCAGATGTGGCCTCATCAGTGCGAATAGAGGGGAATAATCATATCTATTGATCTGCTGGCAATGCTCCTGCTGATGCAGCCCAATATATCATTGGCCTTTTTGGCAACAAGGGCACACTGCTGACTCGCATCCATCTTCCCATCCACCATAACCCCCAGGTCCTTTTAGCAGAGCTGCTACTTAGCCAGTAAGTCCAAAACCTGTAGTAGTACGTGGGATTTTTCCATCCTAAGTGCAGGGCTTTGTCCTTGTCAAACAGCATAAGATTTTGTTTGGCCCAATGCTCTGATTTGTTTAGGTCTCCCTGAATCGTATCCCTGCCCTCCAGCGTATTTACGAGTCCACCCAGCTTGGTGTGATCTGCAAATAACTGAGCTTGTAATCTATCCCATCATCCAGATCATTAATGAAGATGTTGAGCAGAATTGGCCCCAGGACCGACCCCTGCGGCACTCTGCTTGTTACTGGTTGCCAACTAGACATTGAGTCATTGATCCCTACCTGCTGAGCCTGATGAGCTAGCTAGCTTTCTATCCATCCCATTCATTCAAACCGTGCTTTCTTAACTTGCTGACACGAATGCTAGGGGAAACCATATCAAAAAGTTTTGTGAAAGTCAAGGTAAACTTCATGGACTGCTATCCCCACACCCACAAAGGCAGTCATCTCATCATAGAAGCCAATCAGATTGGTCAGGTATGATTTGCCCTTGGTAAATCCATGCCACTTGTTCCTGATCATCCTGTTTTCCTCCAAGTGTTTCAGAATGGATTCTTTGAGGATCTGTTCCATGATTTTTGCAGGGATTGAGGTGAGGCTGATTGGTCTGTAGTTCCCCAGATCCTCCTTTTTCCCCTTCTTGAAGATATGTACTATGTTTGCCTTTTTCCAGTCATCCAGGACCTCCACCAGTTGCCACGAGTTTTTAGAGATAATGGCCAGTGGCTCAGCAATCACATTGGCCAGCTTCCTCAGCACCCTTGAACGCATTTCATAAGTCCCCATAGAATTGTGCAAGTCCAACTTCATTAAAAGTTATTTTGACTCAAATAGATTCCATTTTTCCATCACGTTTGATTTATACGTTGTTTACCTATAAACAGCTGTGGGAGAATGTAATTACACAGACATGCCTCAATAGCAAACAACTTTATAGAAGACAAACTTTAAATCAGTTGGAATACTCATGTATTTATCTTGTGATGAATATTAATATCAGTTGATGAGAATCTCAATGAAAATTATTTGTGAACATGATTTTTTAAAAATATCTAATATTATAGATAGTAATAAAGTTAATCTATAATTATAGGATCATAGGTATGTGATCAAGTGTTTGCTATGATAAGACAGTTATTCCGAAAGAATTATTCCATAGGATTCTGGATATTCTCTGATGTCCAACATCTGGGGCCTCTTTTAGTTTAGTATGATGCATCCAGAATTTCCCACAGTCCCTAGATAGGACAACTTCCTAAATAATTCTCAATTTAGTAATCTGTATAAACTAATTGTATAGTCCAATAGGATTTATGGATCAGCATGAATACTTATAACTTGCACGCCTACACAGTAATCTCACATTTATGCCATTATTTCCATTCCACTAGGTATAAGTAAAAATAGAAAAGTAGAAACAGCTGAAGAGTTCTCATGGGTACTATTAAGATTTGCAAAGTTGCATCAGGCAGGAGAATTTTATTTGATATTTTTGTTGGTTTGAAAAGCTGCCACAAGCAAATTGAATTTGCCATAAATCCAAAAAGTCCACAGGTCCAGGCTGCTGCCAAATGTTCCCCAAGAGTGTTAGGAATCAGCATTCATCCACTCTCATTTGGGAGCTTATCTTATTTTCTCTTCCCTCTTCGCTGTGTTTTTGACACACAGCTAGAACAATGGGGCCCCAGTCAGGAGCCTGTACTTGCTGAACGGAACAGATATTGTCCCATTTGTAAAGGTGTAGCTTAAGGCACGGTGCACTGATCCAGCTATAGTATGAGAAAGGACCCTGAGTTCATAATTTGGTTCCTAGTATGCTTGCTGCCAAAGTGTACTTAGACTCAGAGCTGACCTGCAGAGCAGCAGCTAGTATAGGTAGAGCACAAAGACTGGCATGTTACCACAGAGCTGTTCCTTTCTTGGCTAATATTGGTGTTGCTTGCACTCAGCTGGGCAACAGTGAATGTGCTAAGACTGAGCACTGCTTGTAGCTCACAAATACACAGAGTGGCAAGAAGTTTCACCTCCCTTCTCCCCTCTCTGCCCAATTCAGTGAGCCTCCCTGTTTCTTTATTGGTCAGTTGTTCCACAGGTAGACCACCTGGTACTGAGTAATATTTGGTTCTCTGTTTGCTGAGGTCCAATTTAAGAGCCCTTTCCTTGTAACTCTAATGACACGAGGAAGAGGGGGTGCAGCAGACAGTAGCCAGCCTAGCAGGCATGCAATTAAACTTATGGCACACAAAGGCTGTGCCTTCTGGTCCCTTTGCTCATTTAAGCGTGAGAAATATCAGCCATGAATCCAAGCAGACAACACAGAGGGCTTCCACCAGTCCACGGCAGCAAAAAAGACTAAGGAACTAACTACGGATACAGTAGAAAAGATGCTGTGGGCCTTAAGAAGGACCATAGAAGAAGAAAAAGGGTTCTTAGGCTTTTCAGAGAGGTAAGAGTAGGAGGAAGAGCCCTCAGGGATTGCAGAGGCAAGGAGGGGAAAGCACTTTCGGAGCTTAGGAGCTATGGAAGTAACAAAAGGGTCCTCCAGAATTGGGGGACAGAAGGAGAAGGGGAAGAGAGAGGTGGAACCTCAAGGCTTCAAGAGCAAAGAGGGAGGTGGAAGTACTATCCTTCTTTGAAGGGGTAACAGTGGATAACTTAGTCTTAAGGACTTGAGGGGGGCAGAATGGAATATTTGAAAGGAGTATGAGGGCTCTTAGAATTATATAACTGATATGGCTGGGTTGTGGGCAGCCAGTTCTTGTATTTGGAGTCAGAGTCCTCAGCAGACAAATTCAAGAATTGACTGTCTCAGGACACTGGCAGTTCAGAAGCAAAAGGCAAGCTAGAGGTCAGAATGATAATTTGGGAACACGTGATGTGGTCAGGGTACCAGAGGGTCAGAGGCAGAAACCAAACTGGAGTTCAAGAACCACAAGCCAAATGTCAAGAATAAAGTTAGGTCAGGATATCAGGAAAACAAGCTACAGGAGGAGGAAGCACAAGGTGCACAGTCAACCACAGGGGCTTCCTGTTTCTGCTGCTGCCTTAGGTAGGGTGACTTCAGGTGCAGAGCCTTACACTGGGACTGAGCTTTGTGGGTCCCACGTAACCCCTTGACCTTAGGCTGCCAGGCGGAAGCTTGAGGTGTGGCTGCTCCCATGAACTGTGTGGGCCTTGGTTCAAGGCCAGTGGGTAATGATGATGATGATATATAGAGAAAAGGAGCAGTATTGGTAGGGGGTAAACATGCAGTAGTTCTAGTGCAAAAACCAGGTAAACTATCCAAAAAAATGGATGCCTATATGCTAATTTCTCTTATGTCTCTGTTGGATAAAAGTATGGAGATAATTGTGAATGAAAGATTGCTGCTGCTTTGGAAAACAATGGCATTATAGATGAGGTGCGAAGTGGTTTTTAGAGAGGAAAATGTATTACTGGTCACATTTTTTAATTAAAAAGTGTATAGGCATAAAGGTTTCATGGAACTGTTTTCTATATTGAAAAACTGAATGACATTTTGGGGTGGGAAAACTTGTATGAAGTAGGTTCACAAAGGATAAAAAGGGAAGAAATATATAAATGTATGTATGTATGTATGTATATACCAGTGCAAAGAAGGATTGGGATATGATATGGATAGATCTGGATGACTTTGTAAACTGGAGTTAAATAGATTGCATTCAGGGACTAATAACAAGACTTTTTGCTGTAAATTGGATATGCAGTAGTTGTAAGTGACAGAGGAGGAGAAGGAAGTGGGCATATTGGTTGATCACAGCATGACTATGAACCACCAATGTGTTGTGGCTGTGAAAAAACTAATGCGATCTTAGGATCCATCAGATGAGTTATTTCCATTAGAGATCGGGAAGCGTTAGTACCATTATATGAACTGTAAGTGAGATCTCCTGTGAAATATTGTGTGCAGTTCTGGTCCTCCTCATTTAAGAAAGATTAATTCAGACTACAGCAGATGCAGAGAAGGGCTACTGGAATGATCTGCAGAATAGAAGATCTGCCCTTTAACAAGAGACTCAAAGAGCTTGGCTTGTTTAGCCTAATCAAAAGAAAGCAATGGGGAGATGCAGTTGCGCTCTGTAAATAAATCACAGGGAAAAATACCAGGGAGGGAGAGGAATTATTTAAATTCAGAGCCAATATGGATGCAAGAACAAATGGATATAAACTGGTTATCAGGAAGTTTAGATTTGAGATTAGACAGAAGTTTCTAGCCAACAGACAAATGAAGTTCTGGAATTGCCTTCCAAGGGGAGCAAAAAATCTAGTTGACTTCAAGACTGTGCTTAATAAATTTATGGAGGGGGTGAGATTATGGCACAATCTAGTTTGGCAATTGACTGATCTTTGACTACTCGTTGTAGATATGCTAATAGTCTGTGATGGGATGTTTGATGGGGTGGCTTCTGAGTTATTACAGGAATTCTTTTTTGGATGCCTGGGTGGTAGGTCCTGCCCACATGCTCAGGGTTTAACTGATCATCATATTTGAAGTCAGGAAGGAATCTTCCCCCAAAGCAGACTGGCAAAACTTGCAAGGGGGTGTCACCTTCTTCTGTAGCATGTGTCATAGCTCACTTTCTGATCGATTCTCTGTATCTTAAATTCTTCAAGCCATGATTTGAGGACTTTAATAACTCAGTCATAGGTTAGCGGTTTATGACAGGGGCTGGTGGGTGAAGTTCTGTGACCTACATTGTGTAGGAAACTCGGACTCAATGATCGTATTGATTCCTTCTGCCCTTAGAGTCTATATGGGTGGACAAGAGAATTTTTGAGTAAAAGGACCAGGCAATTTAGAGTTATGAAAATTGTCATATATAATATATTAAAAATGGTACAGCATAGGGAAGTGTTTTCAGCCCAATGTTATTTATTATTAAATGATAAATGTTTTCCTAAAATGAATAAAGTACCAGAACAGGTGTCACTCTGTTCACAGATGAGTGTGTTGAGTGCGTTAGGATCAGAAATATTGAAGAGGTTGGGGGGGGGGGGGGGCAAAAACAGCATGGTAATTGGAAATGCATGAGGTTTCAAGTTCGCTGTTGCTAAAAATGAAGGATTGGCCTTTACAATAGGGAAAGTCACAAAGTAGTGTAAACTGTTTCTGTATGGAAAACAAACAGACATGGTTAAAAGGTTTAAATTGTCAGGGGCGGTAATTGATACCAAATTACTTTGAAAAAGTGATATAGGTTGTGTTAAAGATAAATGCACAGGAAGTAGTAACCTGTGTATAAGTTTAGATGGGATGCTGGGGGAGGTGGAGGGGGGAGAGAGAAAGATAAGAAAACACTTTTAATAGTATACTGAGCCTTAATCAGTCAATTATTGACTGAGTGCCAACCTTTGGGTGAGCATCAGAATTAGAACTTTCTAGGCCAATGTTAATGGGAATTGCTATGAAGAAAGTACCAAACAAATTGGAGAAGAATGCTGGAAATTTGATAGATGCACTATAGCACACAGTGGTAGAAACCCACATGATGTTCAAGTTAGTGGTGGAAGCAGAAGTTGAAAGATGAGAAAAAGCTAAATGAAGTTAAAACTATGTCATAAGAATACTAGCTCTTCTGCAAATGTTAGGCCTTCTGTGCATTCCATCGTAGGTTTATTTTTTTAAAAAAAATTAATTAGGTAAGTTATCAAAGTTCCCCCCTTTTGGACGCAAATCAGATCCATCTCCTGTGCAAGGAGATGCTGACACTGCTATAGAAAAGTGCCATAGAGCAAGTCCCCTCTTGCTATCAGAACTATAGTTTCTAGTCCCCCTAGTGCCTCATTCCAAAGAAGGGAGGAGACATCAGACCCATCTTGCTCTGCAGGTGCTCAACAAATTCATCTGAAAGTTCTTTTTTCAGATGGTAACAGTACTTCAGATCACCTCTCTGTAAAATATGGGGCCCAGTTTGTGGCTGTTGGCACAAAAGGTACTTATTTTCATCCACCCAGCCTACCACAAATTCATTCACTTCCAGATGAGACAATCATACTATCAGTTCTGTGTCCTCTTGGGTATTTGTGAAGGTCTTTATGTTGCAACTGTGTAGGTGTGGTGACTGGGTTTCTCCCTGTTCCCTTACCTTAACAACTGATTATTGGTGATGATGTCGCATGAAAACCTGCTAGTGACTATCCAGACCTCGAAAGATTTGTTTCTGATCTTAGCATATGCTTCAACAAGGACCAAGTCCACTCTCATTCCTACCAGAAAGCTCACAATTATCAAAGCCATGCTGGACTCTCAAGCAGTTCATGTGTTTCTTCCCAAAGACCACTACACCTCACAGACATCATTACACAATTGCACCACTATCCACATATGCATGTTCCTCTATGACTGTGTCTCACTGCTTGAATACATGGCAATGCCCACATCATTCATCCGTTACACCAAGTTTTTTTATGCACTGCCAGCAATATTGGCCTTGGACAGTTTGACCCACAGAAGGACCACCTGAATAAATGGATTTCTCTTCCTTCATGAATGCTAACCTCCTTGTCATGGTGGCAAGATGTCTCCCCCCCCCCCCCCCCCGGGATTACGCCACCAACCCAAACCGGACACAATCCTGGTAAGAAATGTATCATTCTAGGGCTGGGGTACCCATGTACAGAGCTGTACAGTACAACAGTTGTGGGCTCCAAGAGAGGCATGGATGACAACAGGTCTACATACCTCCCACGCCCTCCTCCCCTACTCCAGGGCAAGCATGTCCAACTTCTCTCAGACAATATGTCTACAGTATTCTGAGTAAACAAACAAAGGGGAACCAGATCCTTATCCCTACACCAAATAGTGATCCGCCTATGGAACTGATGCCTGCAATACAATATCACGTTACAGGCAACCCACCTACCCAAGACAAACAGTGTCTTTATGGAGTTGCTCCTTTCATTGCTCTCATGAGTAGGAACTCCACAACCCCATTCTCTGGTGGGGAACCCCCACATGGGACCTCTTTGCTTCAGCAATAAAGAGCAGACTCTACCTTTTCTGCTCTAGGGGCTTATTAGGATAGGGATCAAAGGGGGACACCTTTCTCATGCCATGGACACCACATCTTTGGTATGCCTTCCTGCCCATTCCACTCATTCCTTGGGTACTCAGCAAAGTGAAACAAGATCCATCACAAGGTATACTCATAGCTCCATCGTGGTCCAGACAACACTGGTGCTTGGACCTACTGCACCTATAAACCAGCCCTCCATTTTCTCTCCCCCTCCTACCAAACCTGCTTACTCAGCACCATGGCTACATCCAACACCCCAGTCCAGCACCACTTCGCCTCACAATATATTTGGATGGAGCTTGTGAATAGACAAAGCTTGTTCCTTCCTAATGTTACAGGTACTCATACATAGCTGAAATCATGTGAAGTGCCATTACTAAGCCAAGTGGTGATAGTTTACTTAGTGGCCTTCAGACAACCATCACCCACTACTGACCATCCCTGTTCCAAACATCCTGGACTACCTACTCCACCTACGATGGTCAGGCCTTGTGCATCCCTCCATAAAAGTTCACCTAGCAGCCATTAGCGCTTTCCTCCTATTTGTGCATGGCTCTTTCGTGTTTAGTCACCCAACCATCACTAAATTTCTGCTTTCTCAACTTGTTTCTGACTGACAGGCACCTCACCCCCGCCTGTGACCTCGTTCTAGTCCTTTTGAGACTCATAAACCCACTCTTGAACTCCTACTCCTTTATTCACCTGTCTATGAAAATTATTTTTCTCATGGCTATTACCTCACCTTGATGGATTAGTAAATTAGTGGCCCTGATGGCAGAGCCCCTTTCCCTTTGTTATCTTCCACAAGGATGAACTTTCCTTATGACTTCATGCCAATTTTCTTCCTAAGGTACCTCCCAGTTCCATCTCAACCAGGTTATCCACCTCCCCATTTTTCTATTCTAAGCTTCACTCTTCAAGCGGGGAGAGAAGTATATACTCCATTGATGATAGATGTGCATTGGCCTTCTATCTCCAATGCAGCCATCCTTTTAGGACCTCCCTGAGTCACTTTGCGATGATAGTAGACCCCAGCAAGGGGCAGGCACTGCTTTCTTAGTTTATCTCGCACTGGGTGATTAGCTGCATCACAAAGTGTTACTTCCTCTGCCAAGTCCAGCTCCCATGAAATATCAGGTTGCACTCCACAAGAACACAGGGGACTATTGAGGCCTTCCTTCCTGACATCCTATGGCAAGACCTCTGCAGAGCACTGACTCAGCTCTCCATGTGTATGTTCATTGCCATTATTCTTTTGCCTAATATTGCCTCCATTGATATGCTTCCACAGTCCTGTTAACTCTGGTATCTATGGAGCCATAGCTCCATTTCCATCATAATTGCTGCTCTCTATGCTGCCCATGATGGAATCAACATAGAGGCCATCACTCAGAGAAGGGGAGGTTATTTACTGTAACTGATGGTTCATCAAGATGTGTCCATGCTTAGGACTTGATGCATGTTAATAAGAGGAAATTGAGGGGCCATTGATCTGCCTAGCCATGTAAGACCTCGCATGTACCACATGGACAGCGCACTGTGTGCATGCAGGTTTATGAGTACCACTTTCAACAGTTTTCATTCTGGTGCATGGCACTGCATGTATGTGCATCCACGATGGAATCCAGATAAGGATCACCCCTCTCAAAGAACCATCAGTTACAGTAAGTAACCTCCCCTTATAGATAGAAAATTGTGCATCCAAATGAAAGTTTAGATTTATACAATAAAAAAGATGTATTAAAAATTATTTAAAAAGATGGTAGGTAATAAAAATGAAATGTACTAACATGTAGATGAAAAGTAGTCAGTTTTGTCAAATACATGCTGATGGATCCAAAAATTAAAAAAACATGACTAGTAGAGGCCACATATTATGTGCCAGAATTTGGAATTAGTGCATCAAAAAGAACAGCTGATTTTGTCATTGTTATGACAGCCAAGCAAGTAACAATAATGCTAGTGTTAAACTGGAAATGGGGTGTACTCCCAACAGCTGTGGCCACTTTTTAAATTCAGTCCCAGGCCTTAACAATCATTTTTAAAAAAGGTGCCTCAGTACATAGCAGTAATTTAATCAATGAAATCCTATTTCCAAGAGAAGTTATTACAAATGGGCATACATATAGTGGTAGCGTGTTCAATCATGTCTCCTTATCCATTAAAAAAAAAAAAATCCCTCAATGACCGCAGTTAAGACTGGAGGACTGTAAGTGGACATCTCTGCAACAGAGGCTGAGTTTATTAATTTTCAGGGCAAATTGTAAGGCCTTTTCTGTTCATTCAGTCTGTTTCCTAAGGAATGTGAGTTATGAAAAAAGGGTTCTTTCTTTAGTATTTTGGGGGAAGGACAGGGACTGAGGCTTTTTTATTGGCACATTATATAATTTGAAAGAGTAAAACAACATAGCACTATCATTTTAAAATTACCAAGAAAGAACTGAAGATCATCTAATTATATGTCTTCCTTTTTTTCCTCCTGCTCCCCCCCCCCCCCCCCGTATTTCTTTGCCAAAATATGTGCACGTGCATCCTGTATGTTTGGGAGTTTTAAGGGAGTCATATTTTTTAAATGTATCTTTACAGAAGGTCAGAGAGACGTTTCAAGGCATTTTGTGAAACTTAAGAAGAGTGCTGCAGACTTGTGTCTTGTATGCTAGTGTGTGAAACTGATGAAGAAAGAGTATAAAGCTGGCAGCTGGGAATACTAAACATAGAGGCTGTGCAAACATTTTCTTTTTGGTGCAGGGGGAATAGAGTTTGGCTTATGTCAATTTTATTATTGCCCACAGCTGTAATTTATCAGACACCTACTGGCAGTCATTGTTTTAATTAGTCATTTACTGTTGATCTTGTTTTTAAAAAAATGGTTTCCTTTGTGATCTCTAGGAGAGAGTTTTTCAGTGTAAATTTCCACTGTGTCTCACCTTTTTGTTGGCAATCAGTGTGATAGGCTGGAAAACCAGCATCCCATATAGTCCTGTATTTCAAGTCATGGGCTCAGATTTGTGGCATGTTACCATGTCTCAGAAAATTTTATTTCTGTATATGTATGTGCTGTGTGTATCTAAGAGAAGAGATAGTCCTTTTCTTTTATTCTGTCTAAACATGATTGCTGAAAGTAAGCACATTTTAATCCAGTTGTTATATTGTGCTCAGATGACATATGGAAATTGTAATGTGTTGGTGAAAAATACACTGTTACCTCATTTTGTTAGCCTGCTTTTATGTTTGACCTATTGAGCCTCTTGGCTCTCTGTTTGCTTCTCCTAGACAGCTAGTCTTTCCAGAAGCTTGAAAGTCAATTCATCCTTTTTATGCAGTCGTCCCATCACTACACATTCGTAAGAGTTACTCAGACCTAGGTGTATTGCCCTTCTCTGAGAGCACGTGGGTTTTAATTCTAATGCAATATGTTCTTTCTGTTGATTCCCTGTGGACTATTGTGCATTGTTTCCCACCTGGTATTGAGAATATAACATCCTGTTAATTCATGGAGGAATAATTGTTATGCAACTGAAAATGCAGTCTGTTGAGTCTCATTCAAAAAGGAAAATCGCTTACCGCAACAGCCCATCCCAAGATTGCACTTCACGTCATAAAAAAAGAATCACTAATGTCCTGCCTAATTACACAAGGTTTTATGCAGGATGCTGCATGTACTTTTTTTTACAGCTTTAAATTGATGCCAGCTTTGTATACATGTATTACATCTGTTATTTATCTCAACCTTTCTTCAAGGCTTTGGATAGTCTATAAATGCATTGTTGTTGTTGTAAGATGGCCTGCATTATTTAAGATCTCTGCAGTTCTCTTGCTCCACAACTTGCTGTGCTAGATCAGTATATTGAACCTTTCCACCCACATATCTCTACTATTCTGCCTGTTCTCTCCCACAGTCATATGAAGTCAAGCACCCCAGAGGAACTTCTCAAGATGTTGATCTGGAATAATTTCTTTGCTTGGTCCCAGAGAAGAGCTGGACAGTTCAGATCTAGTCTACAGACTAGTAGTTAATCACGCCTGTCTCACCTCAAATCCCAGTTATGGGATTTGGGTTCTCTCTTGTGCAATACTTGGAGAAAGATTCTTTGAGCAATCAATACATAAATAATAGCATTGTATATGAAAGTGGTTACCAAAGGATGTTCCCTATTGCTAGAAGGTAGCAGGAGGATCAACATCTTCTTCCAGAGCTCCTATCAAAAGATCTTTTTCATCTTCCTTACCTGATCATTATTTCTTCAGAGAAGGGAAGAGGCTTGAAATTGATGGTCCATGTATTGGTGTTCCTGGCTGGCAAGAAGAGAACTGTGAATCAGAGAGATCATGACATAGTTAGGTCACAGCACGTTAAAATTCATCCCCTTCCAAGTGTATGAACCAAGAGAGGACCCTAACCCTCCATTAAAACTTTCTCATTGCTCACAGTCAGTCACTGCATCCCCAGGCACCTTCTTATCTTTACCAGTTACTTAATATGAGTCTACAAAGGACCTGGCTATCTTTCTAGTAGAGTGCTCTAATTTAAAATATTGTATATTTTTTACATACTCAGTGCCAAAAATAAATGTTCCTAGTTCCTTATAGGTACTCGGTGTGGCTTGGCACAATTTTCTTTGCTGCATAGCAACAAGTCATCATTGATTTTTTTTTTTTTTTTTTAAGTTGTCTTGATGATTAGGTGTGGCAGTGTTTGATGTCCTTAAACTGAGAAGACATCTTATTTGTATACAGTGGTGGGAAGAAAGGAGAAAAACTTTAATGTTGGAAAATGTCCATTAACAATGTATATAAAAGGAAATGTTTATGAATCATCCTTACATTTTATTTTTTTTATTATTATTTTGAGTCACCGGATTAGAACCATCTTGTACTGGCTGGAGGGTGAATGGACTACACAGCATTCTAGGTCTTTTCCATCGCTAATTTCTGTGACCTTATAGAAGAACGTACTCTCAGCAGCATTGGTGTGAATAAGAAACAGTTGTTTTGATGGAAATAGTTCGTGGCATGTGGCTGCGTTTATTTAGCTTAATTATCTTGGGGTTCAACAAAACTCTGTCCTTTTTCTTGCTCACTGACAAATGCAGGAATTGTTAATACAGAACTTCTGAATATTTCATACAATTTATGAAGGTCTGCAATGTAGAGAGAAACAAGTAGGAAGAATATAAAATGGTATCTTGTACAGAGACAGTTACAAAGTAAATTGTGACCATATTAACAGTGTAACAGTTGGATAAACAATGTTATAAAATTATAGTTTATTAAACTGTGCATTTTATGTTTCAGTCAAGGAGTATTGCAAAGTAATATTTCCATATGAAGCACAGAATGACGATGAACTGACAATCAAAGAAGGTGATATCGTGACACTTATCAATAAGGTAAAGGTAACATTTTCCTTTTATAAATCAGAATATAGCTTTTAAAATATATATCACTTGTCATGTTTGGTATCTATCTTCTTTTTGTGCCTTTGAAAGTCTCTTACTTAACTATTAAAACTGCAGAGTTTTGTTAAAACAAAGATTATTACATTTCAAGAAGACTTTTTTCCCCCTTGTACTTCAGAGCCTCAACTTCATAAAATTAAGTAAAGCACAGAGTTTGTACATTCAGAACTGTATAGACATCACCCTTCTCTGGATGCATATTTATGGCTTACATGTTACATTTTCCATTTCATTCATCTAACAAAGTGGAATTGTGCCCATGAAAGCTCATTTGATAAATAAATATGTTAGTTTTAAAAGTGCCACACCACTCCCTTGTTTGTTTTGCTGAGATAGACTAACACAGCTACCTCTCTGGAACAAGTAATTTATAAACTCTCTTTAATTTGTACCCAGTAACAAATCTGTATAACATATGAGTCGGTTCAGTTCCCAAGTGCATCAAACTTTGAATTAGATGGAAAGGGCAGTAAATGTGCAGTTGTATGTGTCCAGTTTGGATGGTTTGCTTGGGTTTTTGTTTTGGTTGTTTTGCGCTGTTTGGGATTTTGTTTTCTTTTCTTTTTTTTTGTTTGTTTTGTTTTGTTTTGTTTTAGTAACTATATACTTTTACTAAATGTCAAGGATTTGTAACTGAATTTAAAAAAATAAAATATCTAAAACCTGCAATCAACCCAATGACAATGTGAAAAAATGGTGTCACACACAGAAACTCATGGGCTTAACAGGATTGCACATGTGTAATGAAGTGCCCAGTTTCATTAATATACTAAATATACATGGTTAAAATGTGAGTTAGAGACTTGTATTATTTTTTCTATAGAATCAGCCAAAATTCTGTCAATTATCTTAACAATAAGTGAAAAGTTTTTATTTTTCCATAAAAGTTAGTATGCATCTGAACATTTGCAAATTTTTGGCTTAACTCTCTGTGCTGACAAGTAGTAAGCAAAAATATTTTGAATGTAAATACATTTAATGAGTCAGCAGGCATTTTAAAAGCAAACCAAATCCAATGGCTCTAAACTAGGTGAAAGCTTGTTTGTCCATCCTTCCTCTGTAGCTAATGTATTTAATATTTTTTCCAGCTTTCATGCTAAGCCCAGCCATTAATTTTCCAGCAGTCTGTAACTCTGCTTAAGATAGAAGAGCCTAGACAGGTAGCTGGTAGAAGGAGGTGAGGAACCAATAAGCTGTAAACATGTATAAATATAAATAAGCAAGCTATGTAAAATATGCTCAAATTACTTTAAGTGTGACAGCGTAAATTTCTAACAGGAATCATGACAGCGATCTGAGGATGACGAGGTTAGGGACTTTGCAGATAGGGCCCTCACTTACACAGGGGAATTTTAAAAGAAGAAAAGAAAAGAGAGAAAATAACCATCAGGAAAAGCATTAGAACACTGGAGATAATCTAAACCTTCACAGATGTGCATACTTTTACACATGTGTCTGCCTGCCAGGAACACACCTGGAATTTAACTTCAGTGGATAGTAGCTTTTCAGCTATCTTTTTACCCCTCTTTCCCTTTAGTCCCTGTCAAAATAATGAAAACACGTTGTTTTGCCAAACAAATTCAGTCCTGTTATTCTTTTGTTCCACTCAGACAGAACAGACAGTCTTCTTTGACAGATGCACAGGGAAATTATAACAATGGTTATGCTGAAGATGCATCTTGCCCGTTGAGTTGGGAACTGATCTCTAGGTGAACCTGAAATAGATTGAGCATGTTTTCTTAGATTTATCAGGATGTTTGATTGATTGCTAAGAAACAAATAATATTCTCATTAGTTTGTCTGCTAACAAATAGCAGACTCAGAGTGCTATACTAGTTTCCAAATTCAGTATGTATAGTTGCTCACAAAGATGAATTTGCATATTTGGATGAAAATTAAACATAAGTTTTGCTAATTTTAAGTCTCTTTACTTTTCCTTTGAAAAGTTTAATTTGAAATAAAGAAGTTATTCATGAAGTTATTCATGCAGAGGAGCTGTTTTTTCTCCCAATATTCCTCTTTATCTTGCTTAAAAATCAGTTGTGATATCTGAAATTTTTATCTATCTTTTTTGTGCACTTCTCAGTCAAGGAAATACAGTGCCCGTCTATTTTATCACATTGTGATAATTTGCAGGGAAACAAAATTGTCATTAAAATAACTTTGTTTTGAAGGGCATAATTTTTTACACTGCTGAATGAACTTTCTTCTTTAGAAGGCTTTTGCAACAAAAATAAGTTAAATAATTATACAGATAATAAAATACTATACAGGAGAAATGAAACTTGTTTTATTCTATGTAAACTGCTTGTAGTAAATACAAGTCACTGCTGTACTTAAAAAAAAATTTTTTTAAATCGCTTTTTCTGGAATCTGAGTTATTCCATTTGATTTATAACTTATTTTTAAATCAACTTAGTACCCTTGTTGCATATCTTCATTTCTCTGCTCTTCACTGAAACTAAATCTGCCTGGATAGAAGCTTCGACTGTGGTCATTTTAATGACTGGCTGCTATCAAATAGAAGTTGGGTTAAATGTCGGGGTGTATATTCTTTCTTTGTTGACCAAGCTTGGGTTTGAATTGTGAGTTTTCTGGTCTCCAGACAAGGACAGAAAAGTCCTACTCCTGGTATTTCTTCTAGATAGATTCTGACACCCTACTGAGCCAGAGCTACTGGATTTTATATTCAACCCTTCTTCCCCACCCCCATGCCCTTAACAAAATGTAGTTTTCTTTGATAATAGCTGAATTCATGAGCAGATTGGACTGACTTACTCTCCGCTCCTGGACTTTTTGGATAATTCAAAGAACAATAAAAAAGCAAGCTTAAACTTCCTTCCCAATTGTGGCTTTTCCTGAAGAGTGCTCTCTGTCCGAAAACCCAAGTCACTCTGTCCAAATAGCCGCTCTCATA
Organism: Podocnemis expansa; assembly: GCA_007922195.1. Taxonomy (NCBI): domain Eukaryota; kingdom Metazoa; phylum Chordata; order Testudines; family Podocnemididae; genus Podocnemis; species Podocnemis expansa. The sequence goes on along the minus strand of ML681989.1, from coordinate 35,034,530 downwards.
TCCAGGTTATCGCATGTCTCTTAACCAGGGTCAGTCGTGACTAGCGATGAGGCCTGAAGGAGTTTCTTCTGCAGCATCAAGGACATGGATCTTAGTTCCCAAGCCCAAAGTAGGGATGAGACCTATCCTCAACCCCGACAATCAGAAAATACATCAGATAAATGACTTTCTGGATGGTCTTCTTGGCAACTATCGCAACTATTGGTTTCCTGCCCTAGACTTTCAGGACATTTATTTTCATGTAGGAAGTCTCCTGAACCACAGGAGTTTTCTCTGGTTTGGACTAGCACTATCACTACCCGATGTTTCCCTTCAGCCTATCTTCCACCACATGGGTCTTTATCAAATGCATGGTCATGGTGACACCATACCTCAGGAAGAGGGCTATTCATATCTTCCTGTATCTGGACTATTGGTTACTTGAGAGAATGTATAGAGAGGATACTCTCTCTCGTGTCCAGTTCACACTATGCCTACTCAATTGTCTGGATCTCTTCCTAAGCAGCAAGATGTCGCCATTGGTTCCAGCTGAAAAAATCAAGCTCATTGGGCCTGATAGACTCTATGAATTCAAGAGCATTTCTGCCAACCAAATGGTTCCAGGAGATATCCCATTTATGTCTGGAGCTGCAGTCCCACCCTCAAGCATAACCTTGGTATGACTCAGGTTGCTGTGCCATATGGCTGCATGTATTTTGGCAGGCTGTGTCTTCATCATCTTCAAATGTGGTTGAAGTCAGTCTGTTGTCTGCACTGTCCTCCCATGGACAGACTGGTCTGTCGTCTTCCACTGGTCTTGGATTCCTTATGGGGGTGGACAATTCAGGACAACAGGTACTAGGGCATTGCTTTCATTTAGTGTCCTCTGAGCAAAACTGTTGTCACAGGTGCCTTCTAAACAGGTTGGGGAGTACATCTGAAGTCACTCAGCTTTTAAGATTTCTGGTTAGAATGGGAACCTTCTCTACATATCAGTGTCCTAGAGCTTCGTGCCATCGGGGACTCAGCAGTTCTCATACTCACTGACGTTATCACCAGGATGTATTACGTGGAAAGGCAGTGTTGATCACACTCCAATATGTTTAGTCAGGGCAGATTACCTGAGCAAGAACATCTCCTTGAATCATGAGTAGCTCTGAAACCTGGTATCCTGTGGTCAGCTCTTCAGTTTGAGGCAGCCCAACAGTTGATATATTTGTCGTGAGAGAAAACAGGAAATGGCAGCTGTTTTGTTTCTGAAGGGCCCCGGTCCAGGCTTCTTGACAAACAAGTTTTCATTGGGGCTGGGAATCGGCACTCTTGTATGCCTTTCCTTCCATTCTGATTATCCTGCAGCATTCTCAAGGTTAAATTGGACCATGCAGACTCATTTTCATTGCTCCGGGGTGTCCAATATAATGTTGGTTCTTCAGCCTGCTCACATTATTAGTCTGGCCTCGTGTATCACTTTCTTTTCACCCCAACCTCCTATCTCCGTAGCATCATTAGGCTTTGCACCCAGTCCCCAGCTTCCAGCATCTCATTGCCTGAATGCTGTGTGATAAGGTGAGGAAGAGGAACAGTGTTTGGAAACAGTCCAACAGGTCTTGCTTAATAATAGAAAGTCCTCCCAGAATGGCATATTTGACCAAGTAGAAGCAGTTCTCTTTATGGTTGTTAGCCCGCAAGTGCAGCCAATGTGGGATTGTATCGAGGACATCTTGGAATGCCCGTTGTGCCTTCAGGCTTCTGGCCTTGTGCTTAGTTCACCAAGAGTCCACCCAGTGATGATTTTGACATTTCAAACTCCACAGCAGTGAGGTTCTTGAAAAATGTCCCTCATCTCCACCCACCAGTTAAAGAGTCAGTTCCTTTGTGGGGCCTTAATACAGTTTTAACAGCTATTACGGAGCCTCCATTCAAGGATGCAAAGGAATTAATTTCTTTACGATCAGTCTACCAGAGCTCCAAACAATAAGGAACATGTGATCAAGTATTCTGCATCATTTTGAAAAATGAAAGACAAAATGCTTCTTTTGTTACATGAATATATAAGGAAGAACAAAATTCAGAATCTTGAGTACATAATCTCTGCCTCCTTTGCAGATTCTGAGATCTGACAATGGATGGGTGCCCTGCAACTTTTTCCCTTTTAAAACCTCCGTCTGTCCATTTTTGTCTAGGAGATATGGATTAGGGGGGTTTCCTGTAGCTTTGAGGTGTAAGAGAACTGGTTTAAGTGTGGCTTGTAAAAGGAAGCAGCTGCTCTCATACATGTGCAAGGGATGGAAGGTGGAATTGCTCTGTACTAGCCTCTTAACTGAAGCCATGCAAGCAGAGGAAAGAACAGGAAAAGGACGGTTTGTGTCAGAGAGGATAATATTTGATATTGCCAGTGAATGATGTCACACTGAGCACGTGACTGAGTGTTACAGATGAGATTTTTTTCTCTGATTTTTTTATTGACATTTTCTGTTAGCTATCCATAAAATTACTGATGTTTGACACCCCTGAATGATTGAAATACTGACACACCAAAAAAAAAAAAAAAAAGTGTTTGCAGCAGCAGAAAATAGAATAATTTAAGACACTTTTTTGTTTTAAATTCGTAATACAAGTCAACTGGTGGATAATAGACTGTGGTGGCAGTCTCAAGAAACTATAAGGCCTGTCCATAAGAGCTACTTTCAACCCTCCTATTAATTTCCAGAATTCTCAACTTCCTGAAAAAGTTCACACAAATCGTTAAAGAACTAAGTCATACTAAGTATATCTGATTGGTGAAGAGTACACTGATTTCCAGAGCAGGAAAAATAATGTAGTAATTGAGCAGTTGGTCGGTTTGTCTGTCTTGAGAGAGGAAAAAAAAGTTCCCTTTCCAGTCTACCTACTAATTCAACATTTTTCTTTTTCTGATATGTAGCTGGTGAGGCACACTTTCCTGATAGAGCAATTTAGGAAAATGCAAGTCAACCAGAAAAAAAAAATTTATTACAGTAAATTTCTCTCAAAGTAATTACTGTCAAAATGCCTTTTTATTTGTAACCAGTGTTCACTCACAAAAATGCCACCATTGTAGGTTTCAATTCAAAATAAGCAGGGCATGTGCAATGGCCGTGTCAGCCTTGTATACAGACACTGAAATCAATGAAAACATTCAAAAGACATAATACCTAAGAACAGCATTAGTCCTCTTTCTGAGTTCTAAAGGTGTTTGCAAGTTTACCTTTGGGGATAGAGGAGTATTTCCATTGTGGAAAACGATACCTTAAAAGAACTTAATTTATTCTTTTAAATTCTCTCTTCACAAAGCTATACAATAATTTAACAGATCATAGATGAGACCTCCTCTTTCCACATGATAGATAATTTTATTTTTAATTAAACTTCTGACGATCAAGATCTGTTTATTTTTGCTAACTTAATACAGCCATTAAAATTGGAACTTTAAAATGAAGTAATCCAGACAGCAGAACACACAGATCTGTTACCTATCTCTGTCTTTCCATAATGTACTCAACATCAGATTTCCTAATTGGAATTCCAGATTGTTCAGGTTAGAAATAATGTCTGCTTATAGCTTTGCATTTCATTTCATGCTCACTTGCCTAAAGGCAAAATCCTGTAGCCCAAGCCCTTGTACATGTTCATGCTTGTTTCGGCAAAGCTTTTGTCGCTCAAGAATGTGAAAAAACTACCCAACTGAACAACATAAGTGTTGCTGGCATAAGTACAAAGGTAGCCATGTTATGCTGGCAAGAGAGAGTTCTTCTTCTGATGTAATAAAACAGCCTAGATGAGCAGTAGTTGCTCTGACCTCCTGACATAGCACTTGCTGTCTACGGTCATGCTTATGCTAGCAAAACTTATGTCACTTGATAGGGTTTTTTTTTCCACACCCCTGAGTGACAAAATTTTTTGGTGGCATAAGTGTGAGTTTAGATAATCCCTAAGGGTATGTCTACACTTAGAATTGAATTTGAAGTGATAACAATCAATTTGAACTCAATTAATTGCATGGACACACTCTTTCCTCAATTTGAACTGAGGAATTTCCTCAGTTTGAATTGATGAAAGCTAGCTTTGAATTGGTCAGCCCTCATTTGACTTCAACATCAAGGTGAATTCGAACCCAGTAGTTCAGATAGACCCAGTGTGGCAATGTCAGTTCGAACTCACTAAGCAATAATTGAAATGGGTTGACCTTCCTCCCAGGGTGCATTGCACCCTGGAAGGAAGAGCAGCCCTTCAGCACCTGGGCCAGCAGATCGGGCTGGGGGGGCAATAGGGTTGCTGTCCCCTAGCTGGGGACAGAGACCCCCGCCCCTAGTGCAGTCCTGCTTGCCAGCTAGGAGAGGGACCAACCCCAGTGCATGGCTCTTGCCCTGCTGGCCGTATGCAGTGAAGGGGCACCCCATGCACTGCCGCATCCCTGCTGGCCATACACAAGGAAGGCACCCCGCATGCAGCTTCTGCCCTACTGGCTGCATGTGGGGAAGGCACCCCCATGCATGGCTGCATACCTGCTGGATGTGTACAGGGGTGCCTTCTCCCCTGCCCCTGCTGCGCTGTCAGCACCGGACCAAGGGATTCCCCAGGCACCTGCTGACAGTGCATTTGGGACGGGGGAGAAGGGAGGGATTCCCCTGGCTGGTGCTGACAGTGTAGCCTGGGCTGGGGAAAAGGTATTCCCTCAGTCTGCGCTGACAGTGCTGGGCAGGGGATTCCCTTTTCCTCTGCCCCTACTGTGCTATAGGGAGGCAGGTGCCCTGGTCCCAGTGAGCCCTGGGAGGGGAAAACATCCCCTGCCAGGCTCTAGCCTTCTGAGCCTGGTATGGGGAAAAACATCCCCTGCCCCGCTCTAGCCACATTGCAGCCAGAGCTGGACAGAGGATGCTTTTTCCTGTGCCAGGCTCAGAGTGCTGGAGCTGGGCAGGGGATTGGGTGGTGGCGGCATGGTCCTTCCAGAGGGCTATGTTGCCACACCTCCCATGGTGCCCCTCCTCCAATTTCAATTAGCAAGTCCAGTTCATGGACATGCTAATTCGAGTTGGAGTTTCTTGTGTGGCCATGTCAATTAGAATTGACTGAATTCGAACTAATAATTATTAGTTTGGATTGAGTAGTTCGAATTCAGTCATTCAAATTGATATGCTAAGTGTAGACACAGCCTAAGTAAAGAGAGGACAAAAAGTGCTCATGTAAAGCTATATCTGAACTCTCATCATCTTGTACAGTGGTGCTTTACAGTGTTTCTTAATTCATAGAATCAGGTCTCAAGAGAATGTTGCTCTGTGGCAAATATTTGAGGTAGAATCCTATTTATCATATGAAAGAAGCATGATTTTTGTATCTTATAACTTATCTAAAATAAATGATGATAAGCTTAGGAAAAAAGGAATGAGGTCATAGAATGCCCCCCCACACACACACATTAATTTACTGAAAAGCTATAGGAAAAAGAAACTGTTAGTAACTGTCTATCAGTTGACTTTCCTTCCTCTTCTTTTCAGTTGTTGTGATGATTATATGTTCCCTAGACTTTACTATTTTATACTTGGATTTGTTCCATATCATGTGACTTTCCATTGACTGGTTTGACTAAAAATAAAGCAACAAACTAGGTCTTCCTTGAGATGGAGGCTGATGAAATATTCGTGTGGCCAAATGCAGCTTAAGTAGTACTGCTGTTATCACAAGTGTTAGCAAAATCATCATTTTCTCAATAAAAAACTGAGTAAATGTTTTAGACTGAATTAATAATCAGTGACAGAATAACTGACTCTTTTCTTTTTTGCCAATATACGTATAAAAGTTGTTTCACATACAGTAAAATGAATTTCATGGATCTTTGGATCCTTTCCCCTTGTTCTCATATTCCTCTTCTCATCATACTAACTGAGGCTTCTATAGACTTCAGTGTATTGGAGTACTAGACCACAGTCTTGCAATTAAAAGATCATACTATTATTAGAAAGGCAAGAACGTGACTTTTGTCAGAAGAAAGTGCAGGCTACAACACGTCGTCAACCTGTCGCAAACAAACGGGTTAAGATTTGCATCTTTTAGTACTGGCTGTTAAGGTTGCTTTGCTAAGCTAAAAACTCAATTAAAGTTTTCTAGTTTTAAACTTATTTTAAATTTTTAAAATAAAAAGGAAAAGATTAGAGGTATCTACAGACCACTGCCTGTTGAAATGGCTACATATGGCATGCTGAGACTATTGATTACCATGCAAAACTTTCTCATTTCACTGACCCTAATGCTGCTTTGTTTGTTTCATCCACCTTTGCATCGTGTAACCATAAATCTAAACAAGTAAGATCTTTAGAGCAAGTAGTCCTTTTTCTTAATATTTATACACAGCAACTAGCATAATAAGTTCCTTTGTTTTTGAGCCATTGCTGTGGTATAAATAAAAATCAAGTTAAATAATCCTACAAATGTGTTCCAATAGACTCCTGGTAGGTTTGGTGTTCGATTCTTTTTTATATAAAAATATCGTTGGCACACCAGTGTGTTGTATAGGCCCATCAGAGAGAGAAGATATAGATGCCATCAGAACCACTTCACATTTGTGGGCTACTCTGATTTTATGGACACTAATTGCGTAGCTGTTATGAGTTGAGATGCATTTATTTCCCTTTCAGTTGGCTTTCTGCTGAATGAACACAGCAAATGAAACTCTAGGAGAAATTTTATACAGTGAACTTGATCATTTTTGCTGCATGAGAAATATTTAAATTTGTCAGATTTGCTACTGATAATCTGATTATCCAAATGCATAGTTTAAGGCCAGAAAGGGACTGGTAGATCATCTAGTCCAGGGGCTCAAACACATGGCCTGGGGGCTGCATGCGGCCCCTACAGCTATTTCCTGCAGCACAACAACACTACTGTTACTGATATTTGCAATATTGTCATATGGAAAGGTTTCAGTGGTGTGGCCCTTGGGCTAACATACCAGTCCTCATGCGGCCCTCTACTAGTCCCCATGCGGCCCTTGTGGAGATTTGAGTTTGAGACCCCTGATCTAGTCTGACCCCCTGTAAGTCGCATTTCATTCACCCCTCTACTGAGCCAAGTAACTTGGGTTTGACTAATGTATAACTTGTGTATGACTAAACCATGTCTTCCAGAAAGGCATCCAGTCTTGATCTGAAGACATCAGACATCTGAAGGTGGAGAATCCACCATTTCCCTTACTAGTTTGTTTCAGTGGTAAATCACTCTCACCATTAAAACGTTGTGCCGTACGTCTAATTTCTATTTGTGTAGTTTTAGCAAAGTAATGCAGTAATACAGAGCAAGCTGGTTTAGGCTCTTGCAAATTTTTAACAGGTTGTATTTAAGAATCCTATGTTGCCAACTGAATTTGATTAATTGCAGCTCCTCTTTTGTGAAGACCTTCAATGAATGTATGCACATTGCCTTAAAAAGTTCCCAGTTAGCTTCATAGATCCTAAGGGACCAATATGACCATCTAGTCTCAACTCACACAATGTTCTTTGCAGTCAGGACCTTTGCAATTCATTCCATATATGCATAGTAGTGACTTCACTTTGGCTCTTTGAAAACGTAGTGAATTGTAGGTTTGGAGTTTTGTTTGTGGTTTGACTATTTTATTACGTCTTCAACTTTGTGACAAAGTGCAATTTTCTCCCACAAAAACTCAAAAGATAAATATGTTAGTCTTTAAAAGTGACACAGGCCTCCTTGTTTGTTTTGTTAAAATAAATACTTCGATAATTTCTGGAGAAGTGTTAACACAGTTGTCCTAAGGCTAAAATTTTCAAAACTCAAATTTGGTGTTTTGCTTTTGTAAATTATGGGTTTGGTTATCAGTTGTGGTGGGGAGAGGGGGATGCAAGAAAGTGACATTTATGATGGTAATACGTCAATATGTAGCTTCCAGAATAATGCTGGTAACACATGACAGCTCTCTGTACTGAAAACATGAGACACATTCATGACTCTTTCTAATAACGTAGTTGTACAAGCTCAATGTTTTTCTTGCTGTACCTGCTTGACATTAACAGAAGGAAGCATTTTGTATAGCTATAGAGAGTAGGAAGATATTTTTCTGAATCCTATGAGAGCCCTTCTGCAGGGAACTATGCACTGTATTGAATATTTCTATCATTTTTTTTTCAGAATCTCTAGGATCCTATTATTCAGGGATTTTACTTCCCAAAAGACTTCACTCTTTTGCTATGTCTCGTTCTATGATTAGTTTGAATAGTTTATATTTTCTCTTAACTAGCAAGCAAAAATTGCACAGTAATTTGGATGATTTACTTGTAATAAACTTATTCATAAAATCTTAAGTTTTAAAAAAAAAGTCTTATAGGCTGCATTTTTCAGTAGGCCTCCAAAAATGCTAAGAGTAGATGGAAGTTTGTCTGTCTGTATGGGCAAAAAGCCTTTATTAAGCATTCAAAAAATATACTTGCCTACATAAACCTCAACATGTGCATGTGCATTCTACCACTACATTTTCAGAGGACAGCTGTGTTCCACTGTTCTCAACAGTGCTCCCTAGAACAGTCACAACCATCCACTTGCAAGTTCTTCTACGCCAAACAGTTTCTTGGAAAATCCTAATAACTAGTACCTGGCAGCTGATGTCTTAACTATAGCCTCATATGTAATTGTCCTTGGATATAATTGTACATTTAAATGGTCTCTGTACATGCTGACCTGCCAGCTCAGAAATATAAGAGCTATACTGAGTAAAAGACCATACTTCATAAATTTTATATCTCTAGCTCTAGACATCTTCAAGAGATAAGATATTATTATAGCTTTACATACATATATGAATGAAAGAGACTGAATATAGTGGTAATGAAGCTTGTTCAGGGATTCCCAACTATTTCTCCTCTTTCTTTTTTACTGCTAGAAGCCCTGACATTGCTCTGAATGGCTTAATATAAATAATTAATTTGGGATCCCTTTTATTTGATTTCTGGTTTTTGAACCTTCAAGGTGGTTTGGGGTCATATTTTCAACTTTTTCTCCACAGCTATGAGGACTGAAAACTTTTTTTTTAAATGGAAACTGAGATTCTTCTGCAGTCACTTGTATCTAGGTGCTCAGAGATGAATTAAAATATAAAATACCGTGCTACACACAGTAAAATTACAAAAAGTGGCAACATGGGACACTCCACTGTTCTTTTCCTCCCAACCTCATAATGAGAAAGGGACACCTGCCAACTCCTGGGTGTGTGTAGAATAGAGTGGGATTCTCTGCCAGATGCAAATCAAAAAGATGCTGGAAGGAGTGCAAAGGTGGCTTCGGCGGTGGCTGCAGAGTCTCTGCAGTGGTGACAGAAAAGGAGGGAAGTCAGTGGCTGCACAGCTTCATCCCATTCCCTACCTCAGCCCAGTTGCTCCAAGCCAGTCTGCACTTTCTCAGGTTTTCATTTGTGCTGGTCAAGCCAGAGTGCTGGGCCCTCTGTTATTAGCTGCAAGCTGCCAAATTTGTCCCAGAATTGGACAGAGGATGCAACTGGAAGCAACAGTAGCTGCTTGTTGTTTTGAGGCATGTTCTGTTTCCCCATGTACTGCTGCTCTTAGCCCCTCACTCACCGTGCTCCCAAAGCATGGGACTAGGTGGGAAAGACAGCTCACTAGATGAGGAAGGCTCTGGGTTACTACAGATAATTCTTTCCCAATTCTTTGTCTGCCTGGTGGTTCTTGCCCATATGGTGAGGATCTGATTGGGCACTGTATTTGGAGTCAGGCAGGAATTTATCTCTGGCCAGACTAAGCCAAGACCATTGATTTTTTTTCACCTTCCTCAGCAGCATGGGCACAGGTCAGTTGCCGGTTTAAACTAGTGTAAATGGTGAATTCTTCATTGAGCAGTGTTCCTTACTGCTCCACTTTAGGTCTGTGCACACCGCCGCACCCGGAATTGGAGATTTTTCTCAGCAGTGCCTCGCTAGCGGGGAGAGGAGGTGGTGACGACAGTTGCCGTTGCTTCCCGCCTTGCTGACGTAAGCGCCTCGGTCGCCCTGCACTGCTGCGCTCCTCAGTTCCCTCTTACTGCCTCCGACTACGGATGGAGTTTGCAGTGGCTCTCAAACTTTCCTCAGTGACAACTCTATCTAAAAATGAATCTGAAAACAACAACCAAAACAGTATACGATGACGGAACGAACATTAAATCAAGCAACCACAGCTAAAATGCCTAATTCATCAGGCTTCAAACGCTGCGCTTCCTGTAAGGAAGCTATGCCAGCATCGGACGGCCACGAGTCTTGTATCAAGTGCCTCAGGGAGGCACACCTTTCTCAGAAATGCCAGCATTGTCGCAACTTAACATCCAGAACTCGGAAAGACGGAAAGAAAACTAAAACTTCTGCTCTTAGAGGGTGCTCTCTGCCCCACTTCGGACCCCAGTGCCTCTCCTCAACTTTCTAAGGGAGTGCACAAGCTCCGGTCAGCACTATCATCACCAGTGCCAGCAAAAAAAATCTAAGGGCGCTGACATTACTGTTAAAAACTTGCAGCTGGATCATCCTTCAGGCATGGTAAACCCTGCAAGACCAGATCCTTCAAAATCATTAAAATCAGACTGCGCTCACTCCACTAAAGCCGCAGCTGTGTCAGCGGTGCCGGCAGCAGGCATGGCAGCGAACTCCACGCCGGCAATAATGGTGCCGCTGATAACCGCAGTGCCGACACTCAGCATGAACCCGGTGCCCTACACAGCGCCAACACCCGCATCTCACCCAGCGTCGCAATTCTTTTCCCCGGCACCGGCTATCTTTTCAAACACTGCACAGCTGCCTCTACAGCAGCTGGACACATCACTACCGGCCGACCCCCTGCCGTAACAAGATAATCCCCAGGCTTCTCCACTGCAACCACAACATAGGAAACGTAAGAATGAGACAAAGCACACCGACTTAAGAGAGGATCTTGACATACACTCCTCTCCCATATCTCCATTGTTCTACACGGACTCTTCCCATACCAGTCCGTCCTCAACATTGCGTTCTTCCCGACACTTACCTTCTTCTGGATCTTCCAGTCCGATTTTACTGGAACCGGCAACTCAACAAGTACTGCAGTCAACAACGCCAAATCCTAGCGCTACCTACCCATGGCCATACCCTCTGTGGTTTTTCTACCCCCCTGTACCGGGGGTGAGTTATACTAACTGGCCAAATTACAACACTCTGCAACCTACACCAAATACCTATCTGCCTGGGCAGGTTTTACCAAACCCCCTGCAACAGTACCAATTGCAGGCGGCTATGGACACCACGCGAGCACCAACCCTATCAGAACAGCTCGCTGAATCACCAAAGGACCATTTACAACAAACCAAAGCAGATGACCTGAAACAATTTCAAGAGCTTTTCAAAAGAGCAGCCGATAGTATGGATATTTCATTAGATGACAACCCTGCTACCCAACACAAGCTCTGCAGGATCCTGCAAGCAGCAGGTTCCAACAAATTAGCTCTCCCAATGGATGATGGCATTATGGAGCCTGCGATCGCTTTATGGCAGACACCAGCATCTGCGCCCCCCATTCAACAAGAAGGCGGATAAAAAATGCTTCATCACCCCAGGGGAAATGAGTTTTTGTTCACCCATCCTCAACCGAATTCACTTGTGGGTGAGGTGGCCAATCAACGATCTAAACAAACTTATTCGAGATCCAACCCAGCAAATAAAGATGATAAAAAACTCGACACACTCAGCAAGAAAGTATACATGTCTGCAGCGCTCCAACTCAGGATAGCTAACTATACAGCACTCCTATCAAACTATGAGCATCAATTATACACAAAACTCATAGACTTTTCCAACTTTATTTCACAGGACAAACAAGAACAGTTCAATTCTTTAATTACAGAGGGTCAGCTGGTCACGAGAACAGCTCTTCAAGCATCTTTAGATGCAGCAGATGTTGCCAGTAGGACACTAGGTACAGCAGTCGTCATGAGACGCACCTCCTGGCTCCACTCTGCTGACTTGCCCAGGCAGATGCAGCACATGATCGAAGACCTTCCATTTGACAAAGATAACCTATTTGGATGGAAAATGAACGATGTAATGCACAGCTTAAAGGATTCACGGGCCACTCTACAAACCTTGGGTATCTATACCCTATCATCAAAGAAAAGATTTCACAAAAACTACACTTACGGTTTCAGGTTTCCACAAACTCAACCCAATCACCAGGCTGATAATTACAGAATCAAATCTCACCAACCCCGCAGGATGCAAACAGATCAGCCACTGCACAATTCACAACCAGGCAATCCCAGGCAACAGTTTTGATGGTCAGGTCAAGGGAGTCGCCAACCATCCAACAACGCATCACCCACAGCCACCATTACAACCCCTGATCTTCAAAAGCAGGTTATAGCCTTTTCTCCATCAGTGGCAGAAAATAACATCCGACAAATGGGTCTTGGAGATCATTCAGAGAGGCTATTCTATACCATTCATATCACATCCCAAAACCCAACACCCACACCCGTCCCTTTTCAGGGACCCCAGTCATGTACGACACCTCCAGGAAGACATCCAACATCTCCTCTTTATAGGTGCAGTTGAAGAGGTCCCAAGACATCACAAGGGAAAATGGTGTTACTCTCCATATTTCCTGACCCAGAGAAAAATGGGAGGTTGGAGGCTGATCTTAGATCTCAGGCAACTCAATCGATACATTCAAATCAAGAAGTTCAAAATGGTGACTCTAAACATGTTCCTCCCATCCCTTCAGCAGGGAGCCTAGTTGGCCTCTCTCGATCTGAGGGACGCTTATTTCCATGTCCCTATACTCCCAGTCCACAGAAGATTCCTACAGTTCACATTCCTTTCCAATCACTACCAGTACACAGTATTCCCCTTTGGACTCTGCACAGCTCCAAGAGTATTCTCGAAACTTATGGCCCCAGTAGCCACATTCCTCCAAAAGCAGCACATCACCATATTTCCTTATCTAGACGATTTCCTCCTAAAGGCGCCCACACGTCTGGAGGCCGACCATGCAGTGCAAACAACACAAAGCCTATTTCTATCACTAGGCCTAAATATAAACTACAAGAAGTCATCACTGCAGCCAACGCAAGAGATCCAGTTTATCGGAGCCTGAATATACTCACCTCTTGCAAGGGTGTTTCTCCCCCTGGACAGATATTACAAAATAAGACAGTTAGCCACTGCAGTTCAGAAATCTACCATAGTGTCTATGCATGCTTGCATGCAAATGCTTGGTCATATGTCAGCCACTACCGACCTGGTCAAACATGCCCGACTCCACATGTGTCCATTTCAACTTTGGTTCCTCACACGATCCAAACAATCCAACCGGTTTCCCAACAGACCCTTATCCATCCCAGCCACAATCAGGCACACTCTGTCCTGGTGGATAGATCAGAACAACCTGTTACAGGGGGTTCCCTTTCTACTACCACAACCAGACCTTACCATCGCCACCGATGCCTCCCTGGTCGGCTGGGGGGGCATTCCTCCAGGAGCAAACAGCACAAGGCAAATGGTCCCTCTCAGAGACACTGTTGCACATAAACCTGCTCAAACTCAGGGCTGTTCTAAGGGCATGCCAGCACTTTCTCCCCATAATCTCAGGCAAAAACATGAGGAATCACACAGACAATAAAACATGTATGTTTTACATCAATCGCCAAGGAGGAACCAGGTCACGACCTCTCTCTCTAGAGGCAATGACTCTCTGGGATTGGTGCATAGACCATAGCACTCATCTCTCAGCAGAGTACTTACTGGGCAAAGACAACCTCATAGCCGATTCATTGAGCCGGTCCTTCTCAAGCCAACACGAATGGGAAATCTGCAATGACATCCTACAGAACATTTTCATTCTCTGGGGGTTTCCCACCATGGACTTGTTCGCCACCAGACAAAACAGGAAGTGCAAGCAGTACTGCTTTTGCGCAGGAAGGGGCCAGGGATCCAGCGGAGACGCATTTCTCCTCCATTGGGGAAAAACACTTATATATGCTTTTCCCCCAATACCGATGATCCCCAAAACCCTTCGAAAAATCCAGGCGGACAAAGCAATGGTAATACTAATAGCGCCAGCATGGCCTCGACAGACGTGGTACACACTCCTCAGGACGATGTCCAAGGCACCGCCAATTACATTTCCTCTTGTCCCAAGTCTCCTTTCAAAGAACCACAGAACACAATTACATACTCACCTGAACAGACTCCATTTGACAGCCTGGAACCTAGATGGTTCAATGATTTAGAACTGCAGTGCTCACACAGAGTACAACACATCTTACTAAATAGTAGGAAACCTGCAACCAGGACCAGTTACCTTCACAAATGGCATCATTTCTCCTGTTGGTGCTTCCAACGATCCATTAATCTGTCTACAGCCTCAATCCCACATATCCTGGAATATCTCATGTACCTGAAAGAAACCAACATTTCAGTTAACTCTGTTAGAGTGCATATAGCAGCCATTTCCACCTTTCATGATCTAGTAGAGGGTGTCTCGGTATTTGCTCACTGGACAGTCAAAAGATTCATGGTGGGTCTACAAAATCTCTACCCACAAGTACGTCCACCTACGACACCATGGGACCTCACAAGAGTATTCAAAGCCTTGATGGGGCCTCCCTTCGAACCACTCACCACTACCTTGCTCCTACATTTATCAATGAAAGTAGCCTTTTTGGTGGCAATCACTTCAGCCTGACGAGTGGAAGAGATCGCAGCTCTCATGGCCTACTCCTCTTACACCATTTTCTACAAAGATAAGGTTTCTCTGCGACAGCATCCCAAATTTGTTCCTAAGGTCTCGTCTTCCTTCCACCTCAATCAAACCATACATCTTCCGGTCTTTTACCCAAAACCACACACCACATCACGAGAAAGGGCACTACATACACTTGACATAAGGCGAGCTTTGGCATACTATCTTGAAAGAAACAAACCATTCAGAAAAACACCCAGACTTTGTCTTGACAGCATAACGTTCTGATGGCCAACCCATCTCTAAGCAGAGAATCTCACGTTGGATCTCATCATGTATTCAAACTGCCTATACCACCTCGCAGATGGTTCCACCCGACTCCATATGATCTCACTCCACTAGGTCTATGGTGTCATCAATTGCCTTTCTCACGAGAGTACCATTGTACGACATATGCCAGGCTGCTACCTGGGCCTCAACCAATACCTTCACCAAACACTATACGTTAGAACAAATTTCCTATATGGACACCACACTGGGACAGGCAGTACTTAACTCACTATGCAACATACAATTCGAAGTGCCCACCTCCACACATCAGCAACTGCTACATACACACCTTAAGTGGAGCAGTCAGGAACACCGCTTGACGAAGAAATGGAGGTTACTCACCTTCGTGCAGTAGCCAAAGTTCTTTGAGATGCGTGTTCCCGACATGCTCCACTTCCTGCCCTCCTCCCCTCTACTTCAGAATATTCCGTATCATACATACGGTCTCCGCAGTACGAGGGAACTGAGGAGCGCGGCAGTGCGGGGCAAACAAGGTGCTTACATCAGCAAGGCGGGAAGCAACAGCGACTGTTGTCACCGCCTCCTCTCCCTGCTACCAGAGCCACTGCTGAGAAAACTCTCCGATTCCGGGTGCGGTGGCGTGCACAGACCTAAAGTGGAGCATGTCGGGAACATGCAGCTCGAAGAACTTCAGGTACTGCACGAAGGTGAGTAACCTCCATTTCTCTGGAACAAGAAAACTATGAACAATAACTTGTGGACTTTAGTAAGTCAACCAGTGGTTAGGGATCTATTACAGGAGTGGATGGGTGAAATTCTGTGGCCTGCAATGAGCCTGTGGTCAGACCGGATGTTCACAGTGGTCTCTTCTGACCTTCAAATCTGTGATGGGGTGGGGGGAGTGTTTTCCAGAAGTGGAAGCAAAGGGCTAAATTACTAGTTGTTATTAAAGTGATCATGAATAGTCACCGACATACTGTGACCCTCCTCTTTTAATGGTTTTAAGTAAAAAAAGAATAGTAAAATAAATAGTAGCATTTGCAGTAAGAACTGGTTTGGCCAATTTCTTATATCACAATTAAAAAAACCCACCACCCTGTGGCTGTATATTTTGACTTTTTATGTATTAGGGAAATAGGAAATCTGTGTTGTGAATTATACAAACCTGAACTAGAAATCCACTTTTCCACTAACAAAAGAGATGATGGTTCCAATGTTGACCCTTTTAGTTGGGTCAGAGTCTGGAGTGCTTCTCTGCTATGGCAGCACTTAAGAGGTAATAAGAAATCCATTTGTGACATCGAAACATAATTTGCATAAATATTGCTTTATACAAAATAAAAACTAACTTTGGTGGAATATGTGAAATTCTTTTTGACTCAGCTTGAAATTAGCAGAGCAATTAAAATGTGATAATTTCAGTAAGATTTCAGTTCTCAGTTAATCACATTGCTAAACGCTTCATTGCAAGAAGAGTTATGTTGGTGCATAAAGTAAAATTAATCCCTAGTGAGAGAGACTTGGCAGGTCACTGTAACACAGGGGCCTCAAACTCAAATCGCCACAAGGGCAGCATGAGGACTAGTACATTAGCCCGAGGGCCACATCACTGAAACCTTTTTATACAAGGATATTGCAAATATCGGCAACAATAGTAGTGTTGGGGGCTGCAGGGAATAGCTTTAGGGGCCGCATGTGGCTGACAGACCACATGTTTGAGACCCCTGGAGTAACAGAATGGGTTTGAAGTTACTAAATCATTAGTTCCTTTAATTTCAAACTGTTCCATGAGGTTATAACTATGAAAAGCATTTAATTTGGTTGGGGGGGTTGTCATGGCAAAAACCCAATTGCTTTGGAAACTGGTCTCCCTCTTTTCTGTAAACCCCACTACCCCCAACCCCACATAACAGCAATATTTAAAACAAATGAGGAGTCCTATAAAACAAACAAGGAATCCTGTGGCACTTAAAGAATGATAAACTTATTTATTGCATGAGCTTTCATGGGAGAAAGTCCCAGTTAGTCAAA
>ML681989.1:34940399-35017508 GCA_007922195.1 Podocnemis expansa | reverse complement strand
TCCTGTGGCACTTAGAGACTAACAAATTTATTTATTGCATGAGCTTTTGTGGGAGAAAAATCCCACTTTAGCAAAAATTTGAATTCAACTTCTGCAAACAATGATTCACACAGGATTTTTTGGTAATTAGGGCTACGGCTAAGCCTTGCAAATAGTGTTCCATCTACACCACATATGGTGTGCTGTAACTAGTGTTCATGGCACTACAGGGTACCAAGTTGCTGCTACTAGGTCTTGATCTTATTTGCACTCTGGGTGCTCCTGATTCTTCAGGTCACCTGAGCTGACTGCCACCAAGGGAACACAGACAAACCCATGTCTATGAGGATACTCTGACCACAGATAGTGTACACCAGTGCACATATTTATGTAAAATCCTGTTCTGTAAGTTCTGTGTAAAAATTGCTATCAACTTTAGAGCAACCATTAACAATCTGGATCACCCAGTCACACAAATGGTTCCTAGGTGCAGCTCAGTCACCATTTCCAGTGTCCTACTCTACATCACCTATTTACACGCATTAATGCAGAAGTACTTACCGAAGTTATTTATGACAATCAGTCCAGCAGTGTATTATCAATCACACACATGATGTGATCTGAGTTAAGTCTGACATGGGTTATTTGGTACACTGGTGGAGATTCATGGACCGTGAATGGTGGAAGGAAGGTACCTGAGAGAAACTGATAGGTCAGTGGTGTGGTTTCCTCCCTAAGCAGCTTCCATGGTCTCCAGGATTGACTTTATTGAGGTCTGTTGGTTATCAGTACTACCCAATGTCATTACTTTATCACTATCTCATGGACAAAAGAGCCCTACTGCATACACAGTTCAAACTTTTAGTTTAACCGTAGTCTGTAAAAGGAAAAACACAATAGTAGTTCACTCAGAACCGTAACTGAAATCTTTCATAATGCAAAGGCATTCAGAACATCTATATAAAATTAGCTTTTACATAAGTGGCCTGATTATCAGAGATTTTGAATGCACACCCCGGAGCAAGGTGGTTATAGCTCTCATAACACTGCATCTTTTTCATCGTAATCCTTCAGTTTTAAAGGGGCTTCTCTTGCACTTACAGAAGCAATCCCATAAACCAGCATATAAAGGGTTCAGAATCATTATTGTGCTGCCTAAAGGAAGTAGTCTTTAGCATCTTGCTGTGCAAGGCGGGTTATTCTTTGCGTTTATAAACACACATGTTCCTAGAAAAATCCTGTTTACATTTCTAGGTAAGCTCCATTTAAAGAAAAGCCCCTTTTGGTCTATAGCCAAGCACTCTTCTTACCAAACAGCCTTTTTGTTTGGTTCATACAGAACACCTGTCCTTCCTTTTTGCAGGACTGCCTGGAGTAGCACAGTGCTAGCGCATCTGTGCCTGGACTAAATCCACTTTAGCACTGTGACTGCTAACTTGGGAATTCTTGCATTCTGCTTTTCCTAAGGGAAGTGAACAGTGGGCTCACTCAGGGAGGAAGGAGGTGTTCTGAGTTAAGAAAGAGATTTGCTGACCACACAAACATTAAGAAACAATTAAAAATAGAGGGAGTAAACAAAAGATCTAAAGGTTAGAAAGCTTTGTTGCGCTCTTCTCTATAGCACTTGCACAAAAAGACAGTTCCCCCTCTGAAAGTCTTGAGGAAAGATGATAAAGGGCATTTTAGCCACCACTACCCAATGCCTCCTCAACTCCCACCATCTCTTGGGAACACTCACGGATAACATCACCATTACATAACATTATCAAAGGAGAGAGGAAAACAAATATGTCCTCTATCCTCCTCTTGTTGAATCAAACATAAAAATCCCTAAGAGCTTTCTTAGGTGTGACACATTTTCCTTGTTTCTCTTTCCTACCTGTACTATGGGAAATAACTTTGTCACAGGTGCTTGCTTTAAAGCTGAATGTACAAAACTGGTCATTTTTCATAGAGACTATTGAAGTAATGCAGCCTTAGCTTGTGTCAACAAATAAGAATTTGCTCTGCTTAGCTGGCAAGACCACTGTGGAGAAATTCTGTTAAAGTTTGTTCTCTTGCTCTCAAGAACAGGGTGCATAGCATACCATTGTTTGCTGGCCAAGCGAAGCAAGGTCTAATGCATAACTCAATGGCATTTCTGTGTTTCTCTGTCTGTTATGCATATTGATTTTGTGCAAAAGTACCTTGACTTCAGATGTTGCAGGCAGAGGAATGTCTCTGCTATACCCTTCTACTGGCAACACACATTGCAGGCAGCAACTTGATTGTATGTGGAGATAGGTGACCTCATGAGTTCCCTTCCAGCCCCGTGATTCTCTGATTCTATATTCTGTAGTTTGGACGCTACAGAGATAAGTGTCTTACAGGGAGAAGCTTTGAGGGAGAGCATAATATGTGGGAGAAATGGAGGCTTGAAGGGTTTGGGGAAGACAGGTGGTGATGGTGAGAAGCAACAGGAACTTAGTTGTGGGGAGCATTGGAGGTAGAGAGAGGAGGAAAGTAGGGACTCGGTGGACTAGGGGTAAGTGGAGGTGATGAGGGAAGCAGGGGCATGGAGGTGAATCAATAGGCGGAAGTGGATTTGGCAATGAGAGAAAATGTGATGATGATGAGGGAAGAAGACGTGGAGAACTGGACGTGTGAGTGCGAAAACAGGCCCGTGAAGCAGTTTCTGATAGAGAGTGGGAGAAGAATAAAGAACAGTAGCAGTACAGGAGGAGGACATTTAAGTCCCAATCAAGCACTGGCACATGGTGGAGAGGGTAATGGAGGGGGTAGACAGCTACTGGGTGAGCGGGGAGGCAGCTGCCAGTAAACAGAGGAGCATGAGAGAGGGTGCAGAAGGAGCTTATAAGGGAAATGGATGAATGCAAGATCATTCTGGGATGTGCAATAATAAGCTTGTCTTACAGAAGCTACAAAGTTTGTGTCTTCCCCTGCTTTTTAATTTTAAGAAAAAACTGTTGAAGAATATGCTAATCGAGCAGCCCACCATTCTGAGTGACCAAGTATTATAATGATGTCTTAACCCTGAAGAACAAAATGTGACTTCATTGATGATTTTTAGCTTTGAAGCTGTCATTGTCTTGTATTGTAAAACATGCTTATGTTTCCTTAGTGTTGGCAGGTGGCATCCGAAATCTGATATTCCAAATACAATTTTCCTCTGCTTACTTACTAACATACATTGGTCTTATTATATTTTATTTTATTTTCCTTTCAGGTCTTCATCACCTTGTCTACTTGCTATTTTACCTTACCTCTTTTGCTAACTGTATACTGTAGTCTTAGCATTCAGACTTTTTTGTTGTCTTTTTTTCAAGATGGTTTCCTCTCCCTTTTTTTTCAGGTTGTATGTTTAATTTTTGATTATATGAGGGATGCCTTTACTGCCATTTCACCTTGACTTTGATGATGTCAAGAAAGGGATCTTTTTTTTAATGGCTGCCAGAATATACACTTAAAATTCCTAACAAAATTCTTAGCCATGCTGGGGAATGCCAGTTGTCTGATTGTTCTGGTGTATGCTGTTTCTGGCACCTGTTTCTGCAATATTAAATATTCTTTCCTGTTTAGGTTTTTTAAATCTAATTGTTTAAAAATCCCAGTTCATTTTATCTGATATACCATGTGATCTTTTCCCTCCATGTTACAGGGCATGTCCGCAAAACTGAGGGAGAGAGTTTTCGTCATGCGTAGACATACACGCACTAGTTGCGCTCAAGACAGAATGCTAAAAATAGCGCTGTGGCTATGGCAGCTAGGGGTACCAGGCCGAGTACATGCCCTAGAGGTCAGGTGGTGTTTTGGGGTTTTTTTTTCCGTCTGAGTGTCTCATTTATTACAGAAGATGCTTTGCTAACAAATTTTTTTATTAATACTAATAATACTTTACTGTGGCTCAGGGATTAGGGCATTAGACTGGAGAGTTAGAGAATAGGTAGGTTGCACATTCAGTTTTGCCACTGGCTTTGGGACCATCAGCCCCCCTTTTCTCTGTCTCCATTCTCCCATTTGTCAAGTGGAGATGGAACTTTCCTCTGTAAGGTGATTTGAGATCTTTGAATAAAAAGCTCCTTATATGGAAGAATATGAATCAACTGTATCCTTTATCTTGGGTTTTATAGCTTTGTTCATTTCATTAGGAGTGTATTTAAAAATCCATCACCTTAAAATAACTTATAACAAAAATTCCATATTGTATTACAAAATCTTCAGCATTTCTATTTTAAAGGAAGAAAATGTTAAATATTCTCTTTGTTTCTCCCTCTGTTGTTCAGGTTTTGCGTTTCTTCCAGCCTAGACAATGAAAAGAGTAGTGAAAAGTTTTCTTTTGCCATGTAGTCTGTTCTGTGAGTCGTTTTATCACATACGCAGGGTCCTATGCATAAGCATATTACTGCAGTGTCTTGGTTGCAAATGGTACAGGGGAAAATATATATATATATATATTATAAATTGTTTCCATTGGAAACTTTACAAGAAATTAATTAAAAGAATTCTGTTGATCTCTAGCTTTTCTTAAAGCTTATTTTTACAAAAGTTAAATTTTGGCTCAAACTCCTCTGGACAGTACTCCTTGAAGCTCTGACTTAAACATTTTTGTTCTTACCAAACACGGATTCTTCTTTTTCTTCCTGTCTTGTATTTTCATGGTGGACTGCAAGTAGATGTCATAGGTGACATATAGCTGCTCTCCATCCTTAGCTTTCTTTTGATGAAGTCTCACCATCCTTTCTGCTCAGTGATAGAGAGGCACCTTCTTCCATAGAAAATAAAGAATGGAAAAATTAGAGAGGCTCTCTGAAGGTTTGCTTGATGTGTGAAAAATCCTGTGTGGCGATTGGATGCATGAGCCTGACTGA
Source organism: Podocnemis expansa (assembly GCA_007922195.1). Taxonomy (NCBI): domain Eukaryota; kingdom Metazoa; phylum Chordata; order Testudines; family Podocnemididae; genus Podocnemis; species Podocnemis expansa. The sequence continues at coordinate 35,012,661 of ML681989.1, read as the reverse complement.
CAGGTTGTAGGGGCCAGGGACACCATCGGTTCTGAATTAGTGAACAAGATACATAACAGATCTGTTCAAGAAAAAGGAGTAAACTTAAAGAATTGTAAGCATCAAAGATGAATTTTAAGTGGGGTCTGTGAAGTGAGAAAATTCGAAAAGGGTTTCCACTACTATAGAAGATAACTAAAACCTTGATCTAAAGAATAGACCTCTGATAAAGTGTGAGTACTCATCAGGAATATTAGCTAGAGCTAAATGATGTCATTGTTATATGCACAGATCTTTCATCTTTGGAGAGCTCCATTCAAATCTAAATTAAGTCACAAATGTTTTGGCAATTTCAGATTACTACCAATCCAAAAGGCTATCACACTAGAGGACCACCACAAAATATAGCATAATTCAGTACTCTGAATAGCAGTCTTTGTTGAAGTAGCCAAGTTCCAAAAGGGCAGCCATCTTAGTCTGACTGAGTACAACAAACAAGGAGTCCTGTGGTACTAAAAGACTGCTAAATTTGTTAGTCTTTAAGTGCCACAGGACTCCTTGTTTGTTTTGTTGAAGTAAACATTGCCAAGGAGTAGGAGGGTTACTGCACTGCAGGAATGAGGTACGTCTAAAAACCTACATAATGCCGTCCATATTTTAAGTCGCTTACTGAGCACTGTAATTCCTGCAAAGGTTTTTCATCTTTTTAAAATCATCCATTCATCAATTAGCCAAGAATCAAGTCCATTTTACTAAGTCAGAGGTCATTATCCAAACCAAAACAGAGAAATCTGTTCAAAGATGTAAATGAAGTGCTGCAAATAAAGGCATTATGATGCAAGCCATATTTCTGAAATAGGAGGGAAGGTCAGGGGAAAGGAAAATAAACTGATCACAAAGAGATAAGCAGAAAGGAATAGGGAAGGGAAGTAGAATGGAAGAGTTATTAAGTTGCTTCTGTAGATCATGGACAGATGAAATCAGAAAAGTTGAGATGTGAGTAAAAACAAACAAATAAAAGAACCAGACCTTACTCTTATTGACAGTGGATACATTACTTGCCAAGGTATGATGCTATTTACGTAGTTCTATCTGTATTTCATCTCAGAAAATGCAATGAGGTAAATCAGCTGAACAGAAAACTAAGACAGCAAAAATATTCGCAGTCTTCTTTCCTTTTAATGCTCATTTATTTTGACTCATTCAGCCCTTCTCCCATACACATGATGACTTCTAGAAAAATGCAACAAATATACAGATGCAAAGTAATGTGATAACACAGAGCAAGATTTTTTCAAGTTTTTCATAGTATGAACTATATCTTACTGAACAGAAAGCCTATTTTGCAGGTACCACTTCTCTCTCTTGCTGGCATCTCACATCTTTATGGCAACTAAAGCAGTTGTTTACCTGGAAAGCAACAGTACCAGTAAGCCTACACAACCTAAATTTGGCTCCCATGTGTATCTGCGTTATTATGATCTTTAATTACTGTGATCATCTCCTATTTTTTTCCATGAGACCTGTGCTTCATTCACTGCACAGTTTGGATGGTGCTCACTGAATGAGCTGCTGTTCCATGGATACATTTTTATTTTCGTAGTTCCATGTGTGGCCTGATGCCTTATTTACTGCAAACTATTCAAACTCTGCTCTGAATACAGAATTATTCACCACCTCATGTGCTTTTGCGGTGCTTATTGCTATAGTATCTGTGTACTTCACAAACAATTAATTTATCCTCAGACTATATCCAATTTACAGATGAGGAAACGAAGCACAGAGATTAAAATCAGAAGTTTCCACTAAATTTGCATGTCCAGAGTGGACTAGCCATCAAGCAACTCTGGCAAATGTCAGAGAGGCTGGTGCGCTGAAGACCTGGTAGGCTGCTTTTCCCACTGCCCCTCTCCCGCGATGTGAGCTCAGCATGGCTCCCTATCCAGAACATGGCAGCCTCTCTGCTCCCCTCTCCTTGTGCCACCCACTCCTCTCCCACATCTAATTGCATGGTCCCAGAGGCAGGGCCCTGGTGAGAGTGCAGCATCTGCTCCCTCTCCCAGCGCCACCCACCCCATCTGTTTCCCACCACTATGTGGTGCCAGCAGCACCACCTTCCACTTTATGGACCCCCAATTCCCTCTGCCTCCTCTGACCTCTTTAAATGCAAAGGTTGATTTTTGGGCCCAGTTTGTCACTGTCCGTGTCTAGTTTGAGAAACCTAGGCCGTGATATTTCACAGTGTGTACTGCAATATGTTCAAATCACAGCTCCCATTGACTTCATTTACGGTTGCAGAGTTCTTATTTATAACTCCTAGAAAACAAAGAAAGCACCAGCTTTCAACATTTTCCTTTAAGCAACTTGCCCAGTGTCACTTGGAAACTCTGTGGCTGATGTGAGCTTAGAACTGGATTCAGTTCCAGAATCCAGCTCTCTAGAGCGCAGTTTGGCAATGTTTGCTGGCCCCCATGCCAGACCCTCCTCCACAACCTTCAGCAGGTGCGGACAGTGCCTCTCCAGCACCACATGATGGGATAGGGCCAGCAGGGAACAGGAGCCACCCTGTGCATGGCTCTTGCAACTCTGGGCCCTGCTGAGGGGGCAGGGCCAGCAGATGAGAAGAGCCGCCACAGGCCCCGCTGAGGGATGGAGCCAGCATGGGGGGAGCCCTGCATGCAGCTCAGAATGGGCACATGTGCTCTCTTTGGCACATGGGCCAGGGTTGTCAAGCTCTAGAGTGATATGCAACATTAATTATGAGACCATCCTCTTTGTTCCTGCAGTCTCTTCTCTCCTTCACTGCATACCCCTGACTTCTCCCCCCTTTGTCACAGAGGTCCTACAGCTTAATTCACTGTATGATCCTGATTCTTACCCATCCATTCTGTGGAAAAAATAGTATGTGGCTATGTAATTAAAAACTTTCATAATGAGTACCTATAGAAAAACTGGATGAAGTTTTACGTATAATCTTTTAAGTCTGTCTGCTTGACGTTGCAACCTTACTGTTCTATTAAAGTAGTTTTTTAAATGTAATTTCCTAATTTAAAAATCACACTGAATCCCAGTGTGGTTCTTCAACACTATTCAGACCTTCAGGTTCACATGAGAGCTTCTCCCACTGGCACTGGGGAACTGTTAGCAGAAGCAGACTGCTCTTTTAATGTGGACCAGCAGTTAGATAGGGATGAGACATTTTGCCATTGTGTTTCACAGTTCTTTGCTGACATCAGAGGAATGTAGAGATTTATGATTCCTGGGGTCAGTTCCAGGTTTTCAAAGAGAGTATTCTCTAGGGATTACAGACAGTCTTGATCCTGCTCCCTCTGCTGTCATCAGAGCCTCTCATTCTTCTGTCATCTTCCTACTCTGTGCCTTTCCACACACCCTTTCCCTTAACTTCCTGCTCCCTTGCTCTTTGCACATATATTACCATCCACTCCTATCCTACTCAACTAACTCCTATATTCCTTCCTCTCTCTTCCTATATTCACCTCTTCTTCCACCCTTCTGCATTCTAGTGTTCATGGTTTGGTGGCCTCATCTTTCTCCTCCATCCTGCTTAAGTATCAGGAAGAAGAGTGCAGGAGAGAGAGTCTCCCTGCTCACTTTTGCTGTGTCCAGCACCACAATGGCTCTTGGGAGCCAGGAGGAAAAACTGAAGAAAGTGTTGTTCAGACCTCAGCTCCTGCAGCCCTGTATTAGATTATTCTCACCGTGGGTGGAATTTTCAAAGAATTTACTACCAAACTCTAACAAGTGTCTATTGGGCATGTATGAACTGTGAATTTTCAGAGGCTTATCATGGCCAGTTTGGGGGTGAACATTCACAGGGTCAGCAAAAGGGACACCCCTGACAACAGAGCAATCCTTTGCCAAATATCAAGCCCTTGCTCCAAAATGGGGATGATGATAGTTTTATAATACAAGCAAAACGACATATTTTCCCCCATCTCAATGTTGAAATGGCTGAACCATTTAAACTGAAGCTTTTGAAGAAAACTCAGGTTGAGGCAGATACCCAGAACAGAAAAGTTCAGCATGAGCCATTTTGTATGGCAGATACAAGTAACTGAACAACATTGTCTACCATCCCTGATTTTAATAACAATAAATAGTACTATTAATAATGAAAAACATTTTTAAATTATCAGTTTATTTTACTATTATTCAGTACTAAAATACGTAATTTTCTTGTTTCATTTAGAATTGGCTTGTGTCTCTATCCTAAATCGTCTAATGATGTCTTAACTCATTGTTTTTGTTGTCCCTCAATAGAATTGTTTTGTTCTACACACTAGATGGTTAATTCATGGAATGCTGCAGAAGAAGCTGATGCCTGAAAGAAGTTATTGGTTAGATGTAAACAGATTGCCAAGCTGTGACTGGTAGTAATTAAGAACAGGCATATAACAGTTGAAATGGGCTTGTGACCAAATTTAGTAATTGTAAAAGTTATTAGTGTGTCAGGGTCTCTTTGAAGTGATTTTACATTTCAGAGCCTTGTTATTGAATAAAGTAGACTTATTACTGCTTAGAATGAATCCTATTTGCTTAATAAAATATTTTATTTCTCTAAATTTAAATAAGAAAGCTGTGATATCATACCAGTAAAAGGCTTTATTGGTTTAATGGATCAAATGATGAAAAGCTATTTCATGTTAAGCCCAGTCAGCCTTGATTAAGCACTTAGGTTATTGTTCTTATTTCACTGTTCCACTTCACAACATGAGCCAGGGTGATAATTGTAGCTTTCATTTAGGAGAGTGCTCTGTGCACCTGAAAGGCGAGCTAGTAAATTGTCCTCCAGTAATGAAAAGGCAAAAGGTTATGACAAACAGCCTTTCAACCTGTAAATCTGTACAGCATACAAGCACATTTAATTTTTCACATTTTATTTAATTGTATTTTAGGATTGCATTGATGCAGGCTGGTGGGAAGGAGAACTCAATGGCAGGCGTGGAGTGTTTCCAGATAACTTTGTCAAGCTTCTTCCCTCTGATTTTGAAAAAGAGGTAAGTGTAATTATTTCCTTCTGTTTTGCTTTGTCACAGAACATGAAACTGGAGTTAAAGTTCTATTCTAGATTTCTGAGAGTCATACAAGCCAAGTTACACTTGAAAAATTTTAGAAAATGGTTAGGGAAAGTGGAATTGCTGGATCATAGCATCTGTGATTGAATTGCTCATAGCTTGAGGTCATGTTGTGCAATTTCTTGGAAGGTATTTTGCTGGCCTATAAAGCCAGTCATCCAACCTCCACTACCTTGTTCCGAAAGCCCTCAATGCCACATTCTTGATTTATGTGATACAGGATGGCTGGAGATCATGGTGTAATTTGCTTGGTTTTTGTGGTGCAGTAATGATCAGAATCATTAACATGTCTACAGTGTGTGTATCGTTAACAGTATGAAACATTAGGTTCACAACTGCTCTTAGACAGATGTCATTTTGTCTTGGCAACAGCCATTTTAAAAGCACTGTACCAGAAAGAAAAGGATGAAATTTGAGCGTGTGTTTCAGAGTAGAAAACTAAGCTTATTTAATGACATGGTCACTTGATCTCTGTCAGAATCCACTAAAAAAAATTAAAACTGGGTAAATTGTTTTTGTTAGTGTTTATTTTAAGATGGGCAGGTGAATTTATTTCACTAACACCATATAGAATTCTAGAACGCTTTCGGAGAGAACGTAGTAGATTCTTCCTCCTCAAAAGAGACTACCCTATTTTCAGGAAATGTCTCTGTATCAGGGTGGTACTATGAGCTTGCCGTTAGGCTCTTGATGTATATTTTAGAATGATTATATTAAACCATCAGTGTTAAAATCAAGACTTGGGGATAGTCCCTCTCAAAGACTGACAGTAAAATTGGATGCCAGGTTAAATAACTTTAAAGCTTGATAAAGAAATCACAAAACTATTCTCAGAAGCTATTTAATAATTATTGAAGATGAAGGTGAAATTTATGGCTCTTGTGAGAGCAACAGAAACTCTTTCACAAAATTAAAATGTCATTCCACATCAGGGTGGATAGGCCAGAAAATAGGATGAATCCTGGTACTGAAAACGAGGTCATTTCTAGAAGAGATATAGAACGGGGGGGGGGAATTCCAATGGTAGATTTTCAAAATGTTTCATCATATCCAGTGTTCTTCTTACAACCTTATGCTGGAACTTCTTCAGTTTTTACAATCTAATAGCAAATGGTATATGCTCTTAAATTTTAAAATTAGCATGGCCATTCAAAATATTATTAATATAATTTATATAAGCCATTGTGCATATTTAAATACATAAACTGTTCCATCTCCCTACCAGTTCACATCAGACTTTACCAGGGATATATACAAAAGAGATTTTCTTGCTAGTTTTCAGAAATGCAATATGTTTATCAAGAACCCTCCACTCAGCACCTTAATTTTTGTTTTACTCTTTCAGTATGATATCATGAGTGTGTGGTCACCCAGGCCTGCTTGCATGTGGTTACTTTATGTTGTAGAGCTGAAGTAATTAGCTATAGTCTAGTATCTTCTTATCACATGATAAATATAGCTGTTCAGTAGGTTTTACAGATGCTCCCTATTCTGAAAATCAGGCCTTTTAGATGCCTAAAAACAGAAATAAGTGACTGTCTTTAGTCACTCTGGTTTGATGATTTACCCACCACACACAAGAAGTTTGTAACACAAATGGGAATAAACTACCAGTCCCATGCTACAACTGTAAGACCATTTTTCCTGTGAAGGAGAGACCAGGGGCTTGTCCACACTGAAATCCTCATGGCAGTTTTCACAGATCAGCACAGTGGGATTGATTGAGCAGCGAGTGGAGACCTGCTTAGTCAATCCAAGAAGTGCTCTCCATTTGATGCAGTAACTCCACCCCTCAGGAAGGAGTAATGCTGCGTCGAAGGGAGAGCATTTCCCATCAGCACAGCCCAGTGAAGACACCACCGTAAGGGAGGGTAAGTCAGTCAACAGAAGATATTTGTTCTATTATATGTATTATTGCATATCTCCCGTCAACTCAGCATTGCAGTGTAAACCAGGCTTTGGATATACATCATGTAGAAAGCTCAGAGACTCCCTATTTATTTTGTTTTGAATAATACAACTACAGATCAGTTTTAAATTAAATGAGCATATACATCTACAATGGTTTTGTTTATTATTAAGTATCTTGTACGTTTTCTTGATTGCCAGATCTTGCTAGCAGATGCTTGCTGCATTGAAAATTCTGTTCTCATCCTTCACATGCTGAAAACTATACCTACTTGTCTTCTTAAAATTCCATTTTCAAGAAAGTCCAGTCCTTTCTGATTTCTGATTAGTCTCTTTCTAGCAGCATTAGCCAGTGATATAAATATCCATGCAGTATTTCCTCAAAATAGCCATCCTATGAAAGCTTTGATATGCTGCTGAATTGGATAAGAAAACTGTGCATTCTTGAACACGCTCATGGAGAAGATAGCATGATGGAACTGCCTACTGCCCATTAGTGACTGCTTGTAGCAAAAATCCCCACTGGCCAGAAATGAGACACTGGGTGGTGAGGGTGCTTGCTGAGTTACTACAGGAAATTCTCTCAGGTATCTGTCTGGTGTATCTTGCTCACATGCCCAGTGTTTTAACTGATCACCATATTTGGGGGTGGGAAGAAATTTTCTCCCAGGTCAAAATGGCTGAGACCCTGGGGTGTTTTTTACCATTCTCTCCAGCATGGGGCATGGTTCGCTTGCAGGTTTAAACTAGTGTAAATGGTCAATTTTCCATACCTGGAAGTCTTTAAACAATGACTTGTGGACTTCAGTGAGTCAGTCAGAGGTTAGAGGTCTATTACAGGAAAGAGTGGTGAAGTTCTCTGACCTGCAAGATGCAGGAGATCAGACTAGATTATATTGGGTCCTTCCAATCTTAGTCTATGAACTTCGGAGACTCTTTCTGGTTCCAGAGTTATAAAAAAGTGGGGAGGACTTCTTGTCATCTCATTTGAACTTCTGCATCACACTTAATCAACAACATTCTTGTTAGGAACCAATAAGGAACTAATAAGAAAGCTGTAGTATTGTCCACGGCCTTAAAGAGGAAAGCAATGAGTTGGCGTAACTGATTGTAGAAAGGGGCATGGCTAGTAGATTGCATTGACCCTTTGGACCTGGACAAGAGAAGAATTGTTGAGTTGTGAGGAAAAGCTTGGTTTGCTTGAATCTCAAAATTTATGGAAGTTATCCCGCACCTCTAATTGTAGCTCTAGATAAAGTTGAACAGCTTATTTTATTTTTAGTTTTTGCAGTGCTGATGGCAATTGTTATTCATTTTAACTGTAGTAGCTGTGAATACTGATGAAATACTGTGAACAGGTGAATAGTGTTTACCAAAAATGAGTATATGAATTTATCCAACTCAGTACACCTAAAGTTGAAGAAATTGATAGGAAATCGAATGGATTTGACTATATGAACTGATGTAATGAATGATACAGCCTCTAATGTAAACAGTGCTGAGAATTATGTAGTTAAAACACAAAATGTTTGTACTCACCATATAATAGCAATTCGTATTCATTGGGCCAGAGAACAGCAGCTCTAGCCTGACAGTTAAAGCATTTGCAAAGGATGTGGAAGACTGAAGTTCAAGACCCTACTCCAATGACTATAAAAATATAATAGATTCATCAGGGAAAAATAGAGAAGGCATAGACCAGATCCTGCCTTGCAATTTAGGAGATCCAAATTCAGATCCTTTCTCCAAATCAAGCAGAAGATGGAACTGAAGTTGGGTTCCTCCTCATCCCCATTGCTCAGGGTCACAACAGTCTTAAAAGGGCTTGGGCCAGGGGCACTAAGTGAACCTTTTGGGGGAGTCTAGCTACCCATCCCACCTTTTGCACCCAGTCTCCCACTTGGGTCCCCCTGCACCACTTGCCACCCAGCCCCCTCCTTTCCTCCATACTTTCTGTTCCCTACTTGACCTCCAGCTGCAGCAGCTCTCCTCTTCATCCAGCCTTCGCTTGCCAAATTCATCCTTTGTCTCCTGCTCCACTGGTTCTCTGTTGCTCTCCTCCTCCACTCCCATCCTCCTCCCCCCCACTCTCTCCCTCCATCGTTGCTTGTTTCAAAGGCTTGTACATTGGCTACACTTTTAATCACTTTGGCTGAACTTTCCCCTAAAACAGCCTGAGGCAGACACCCAGCAAGGCACAGTTCAACAGAAGGAGTAAAGTTTGGGGAGGTTATAAGCAACTGAAAACACCATCCTACAATGACAAGTATTGGGCAACCTTCTGTCTGTCCATCTGTCTGTCTGTTACATGTATGCATATATCTGTATATAAGTTTTTTATTAGAAGGGTTTTATTCTCAATGGCTTTGACTTTTTATTCTAAGTATGGTGTTAAATTAATGCGTCATCTGCTCAGGCAAGGTGCCCTATTTAATTTTGCATTCATTCCAAGCCTTTTACAGCATCTGTACAACATTGGGGGGGGGTGCAAGTGTACAGGCATGCGTGTGTGCACACGCGCACACAACAAGAAACAGATCTGGAACCAATTCGATGCTCATGTTTGATTAACATGCATTGTGTTGCAGGCCTTTTAGGAAGGATGATGATAGGAGAGAAAATAAAAGTAAATGATGAATAATAGTCTGTTGATGTGAATAATTAGCTTCATTTTATCAAGCATGGGAAGCCTAATAACTGTGGTTGAAGATGTTATTCACAAATAGATTAGCCACCATATATTGGCAAATAACAATATGTAACATCTGGAGTATTTATTGTGTGCTGCATTTATGTTTCAGCTTATTGTAAGAAACACTTTTCAGCTCCTGCATTGCCTACACATTTTTCAGAATGGCTTTTGATTACAAGATTAAATCATAATTCCAAAGGTTACTCTAGTGTATAAAAGGTCATTGTTTTCACTGATTCTAGGCCATTTATGCTGAACTTTTTTCTAAAAGAGATTTCAAATGTAAAAGTAGTAAAGTGGCATATATTATTTGTCAGCTACTTATACTTTTTTTGAAAAAGTTTAAAATGAATTTAGTATTTGTGAAATGTGTGATTGACAGGCCTGGGAACTGAAGACAGGTAATTCTTATTGTAAAGCAGTGTCTGATTGTATCGAAGCTTTCTATGAGTTCAGGTGTTTACAAATAACCTGTCTTTTTCTTGATTTTAGAGACCCAGGAAACCACCACCTCCATCAGCTCCTGTCATCAAACAAACATCAGGTAAGGTATATTCCTCTTATATAACATATATCAATGAAATACGTTGCATACAATACATGTATATTTTTCAAATTTATATGGATGCCTTCAGTTTCAAAATGCAGGAAGTGTCTCAGTCACTAACAATATCCTGGATATGGGGTGCAAAAGATTACACTACCACGAAAGATTGTGATCTACTTTCTAAATAAATTGTGAGTGAACTGAAAGAGGACACATGCCAATTCTTATTTGAAAATAATAATTAGAAGATTTACCTTAAATAGTTCATGGTTCATTTCAAACAGTGAACCAAACATAAAACTTTTTTTCTTGGAATTTAAAAGTAAAGACCCTGATCTTGCAAAAACCTAAGCATATCTTTAATTTCATGCAATATGATTATAAAATTAAGCACATACATACATTTTTGCAAGGTCAGTGACATAATTAGGGGCTGTAATGCCATAATTATTATTTCATATTAGGGACTGTAAACATGTGACGTTCCCCTCCTGCAATCTTGGCTGGTTTCTACCTTGTGTCCCAGTTCTCCACTCTAGGGCTCTGACTAACCCAGCCTTGCTGTGTGAACCTCTAGTCCTGGGGAAGCCCATGCCCAGCTTCCAGCATGTAATTGATTTCTCAGGCAGTGAAAGTGTGCTCTCACTAGCCACACATGGAATAGACCCCTAGGAAACTCCCCCATTTCCAGATATAGTCCCACAAACTTCTGTCTTGTAGTGATTAGGTTGCCTTGCTGATCACTGCAAGCTCAATTTAACAAAGAAATCAATATGCACCAGCTTTTGCTCTCAGTAAGGTCTTCACGCATATTCATCCAACATTTCACTGGTTTGGAGAAAACAAAATGTAAGTTTATTGATTAAAACATGATTTTAATGAGCATATGTGAGAGTGATATAAAATCAGATAATTAATCAGTCAAGGAGATAACGACAATCAAATAAGACAATTCGCATTCTAAACTAAGATCACTGTTACAGTCCATGTCTAGCTTACCCACATAGGTTTGGCTACTGTTGATTTTGTAGCCAGGTAGATAGGTATCAGTCATAGACTCACAGAGCCTAAGATCAGAAGGGACCAATATGATCATCTAGTCTGACCTCCTGTGCAATGCAGGCCACTGATCTTCACCCACCCACTCTGCAAAAAACCTCTATCCTATGACTGAGTTATTAAAGTCCTCAAATAATGATTTAATGACTTCAAGATGCAGAGAATCCACCAACAACTGAGTCATGCTGCACGCTACAGAGGAAGGCAAAAAAAAAAAACCCAGAACTGTAACCAATATGCCTTAGGGGAAGTTTCCTCCCGAACCCAAATACGGTGATCACTTATCCCTGAACATGTGGGCAAGTCTTACCAGCCAGTCACCCAAGAAAGTCCTTGATGTTGTTTAGAAGATGGTTTCCAGAGAAGACCATTAACTCCTTCAAAGTGTGCCTTTTTCTTTTTTCAAATCTCTTGGCTCGCCTTCACTGTGGTCAGGTGATTTATTCCTGTTGGGCCACGGTACTTGATCTGCATGGACTACACATACCTTCACTGGGTCTGTGCAAACCATCTGCCCCCACTTGAGCCATGCTGAATACATCTGGGGATCTGTTCCATATCTGTACACATGTATAATATTGCAGGAAGCATGCTATCATAACAATAATGTGTTGTAGAGCATGCCATGAGCATTCCAAAAGACCTGATATGACATACTTTGCATTAGCCCGTAAACAGTTACATTGTAAAAATTAATGGGAAAGCTATACAGATCACATTATAGGTTTGCAAGGGGCTGCAGTGTGTCACAAAACTATAATAGGAAAGGTCATTAACCTTTCAGGTTTTGGTCCCATCTACACTAGAGAGATATGGCCTTTTCCTATCCATTTGCAACATAGGCCCTAGTCCTAACTAGGTTTGGATAGGTGCAGGGGTCCAAATGCAGGATCAAACCCTCTAGTTTCAGTTTCTTGTTTATCTGTATTTTGTAGATAGTTTTAAGTACACTATTAACCATTGAATCATGCTGAAACTGATTTAGTGGACCATGTGTGTTGTAAACAGGTTCTTTGGGATATCTGCGTTAGATCCAAAACTATACTACTTCATCTGAACTGGGATTAAATATGGTTCATATTAACACAAATATGATTGATCTCCCCAGTGTAGATGAGGCATCACCGTGTTTAAACGTGGGTTTAAACATGTTTTCAAAATACGGTGGTGTTCCTATTATGGAGAGTGAGGAAGATGCTTGGATTTTTTTTAATAACTGTTATATATACTTCTTCATCTGTTTGATGATATTGTCTGACTACACAGAGTTATATCAAAGGAGGCTGGTAGGGAGAACAAGCAAGAAAACCAAGGTGTACACATTTATATTATTTTCTGGGTAACCAAGCAGTGTTTATGTTCTCATAAACCATGGTTAAATCCACTTAACCAAAACCAGTTTTGCCTCTAGTGTAGATAAGATTTAGCATAAAACTTTATACATGACGACATTTCAGTGGAATGTATGCATCTGTGTTTTTTAAAGGGCTTTTGAAAATTTTAGCAGTAAAGACAGAATTCAAGTTGTTTTTAGGTGATAACGACAAATCAGAATGAATGGGGTGGCCGCAAAGGCCTTGTCTGCACTAATGTTTTTTCTTTCTAAAATTTCACAGCACCGGTGAGGACAAAGGACTTTAATCACAGTAGTTTCGAGCCTGGAGTTCTTAGTTAAAAAATACAATAGTTGCTCGACCATAATATTCCAACTATTATTTACCACCAGTGGGAAATTTCAGGGTAAATAAGCAAGTATAGGCATAGCCAGTGGAGTCATGGTTTCTCCCTATTATGCATTTCAATTTTGTGTTTCAGTTCATCTGTGTATCTGATTGTGAATCAAGAGATTATAATTTAAATTTAACTTAATCAAGCAGTTGTTGCTGGTGTTTGTTTAATCGTGCCAATAGTTCAGTCAGACTTTCGCTTTGAGACACGTAAAAGAAATTTAATTTTAAGATTGATTCTTTGTTAAAGCTCATGCGATAAATAAATTTCTTAGTCTTTAAAAGTACCTTGTTTGCTTTGCTGAGCTGAACTTATTATTCAGATGATCTACCTGAATCATTGCTCACTGAGAACAGTATAACTTTGCCATCTAGTGGTGATTGCATTGTTAGGGGGGAAAAAAAAAAAAGCAATGCTTAGGGCATAAATGAAGAATTCATAGAATCATAGGGTTGGAAGGGACCTCATGAGGTCATCTAGTCCAACCTTTTGCCGAAAAAGTAGGACCACTCTCATTAAATTATCCCAGCCAGGGTTTTGTCTAACCAAGCCTTAAATATCTCCAAAGACGGAGATTCCACCACTTCCCTAAGTAGCCCATTCCAATGCTTCACCACCCTCCTAGTAAGAAAGTTTTTCCTAATATCCAGCCTCAACCTCCCCAGCTGCATCTTGAAACCATTGCTCCTTGTTCTGCCCTCTGTTACTACTGAGAACAGCCGAGCTCCATCCTCCTTGGAGCATCCCTTCAGGTAGTTGAAGGTTGCTATCAAATCCCCCCTCAATCTTCTCTTCTGCAGGCTAAATAAGCCTAGTTCCTTCAGTCTCTCTTCATAGGTCTTGTGCTCCAGCCCCTTGATCATTTTTGTTGCCCTCTGCTGGACTCTTTCTAATTTGTCCACGTCCTTTTTGCAGTGGGGAGCCCAAAAATGGACATACTATTCCAGATGCAACCCCATCAGTGCCGAATAGAGGGGAACGATCATATCCCTCGATCTGCTGGCAACACTTCTTCAGATGCAGCCAGTATGCCATTGGCCTTTTTGACAGCAAGAGCACACTGCTGACTCATATCCAGCTTCCCATCCACCATGACCCCCAGGTCCTTTTCTACAGTGCTGCTACTTAGCTGATCGCTCCCCAGCCTGTAGCAGTGCATGGGGTTTTTCCATCCCAAGTGCAGGACTTTGCACTTGTCCTTGTTGAACCTCATGAGATTTCTATTGGCCCACTGCTCCAATTTGTCAAGGTCTCCCTGAATCCTATCCCTGCCCTCCAGCGTGTCTACTGTTCCCTCCAGCTTGGTGTCATCCACAAACTTATTAAGTATGCAGTCTATCCCATCATCCAGATCATTAATGAAAATGTTGAACAGAACTGGCCCCAGAACTGACCCCTGGGCATACCACTTCTTAGTAGTTGCCAACTAGACATGGAGCCATTTATTCCTACTCGCTGAAACCATTGATCTGGCCAGTTCTTCCTCGAGTGCTGCTCCTGGCCATCCACCTTAGGTGTCTGCACGCCACGTGCATGGCACGCCAGAAAACTTTCCCCTAGAGTACCCGTAGGGCCAACCATAGTGCCCCCTGGAGTGGCGCCACCGCCACTCCCTATATAGCCACAGCCGGCCACTCCCTCCTCAGTTCCTTCTCACCGCCTGTCGGTCGCTGGAACGTTCTGTGGCTTCGAGCAGTCTCTGCACATGGCCGCTGTACCGGAGTACCCGGAGTAGTTGTTCCTCTTAGTTGTAGTTTAACTGTTAGTTGTTTTTCTTAGTAGTTAGAGTTAGGTGCGTTAAGCGCCGGCCCCGGGTTCGGGGTCGGGCTATGCCGAGCTTTAAAACTAGCAGTCATTGCAAAAAGCCCATGCCATTAGATGACCCGCACAGTAACTGCCTCCTGTGCTTGGGTGATGCTCATCTTGCCGAGCGGTGCAAGATCTGCCGGAGTTTCAAGCCACGGACGCAAAAGGACAGAATCCAAAGGCTCAAACTCCACATGATGGAAGAGGCCCTGCGCCCGGTGCCTGGCGACTCAGGATCGAGCACGGCACCGTCGGTACGGAGCGCTCCGGCGACATCGGCACCGTCATCGGCACCGAAGTCCAGCCACACCACGTCGCTACGAGAGGCTCGGTGCTGCTTGGCATCCCCAGTGCAGGCGAAGAAGAGGAAGTTGGACAGAGGGCACTCCCCGCGCCGGGTCACAGCCAGCAGCAAGGACTCTGGTCAGAGCCGCGCTGGCCGGCCCTCCCCCTTGTCCCCGGCCTCGGTGCAAGGCTGCAGGGAAAGAATTCACAGCCCGGCGTCGACGACCTCCCCCACCAGGAAGATTTTAGAGGAGGACTTGGTCCTACCATCCACGCCGGAGGCCTTTGCGGCGGCTCAGGAGTTGGCAGGCCATTCAGCCCCGCGGGCACCGGCACCGGGGCCATTACCATCACGGGGGAAGCCTACCCCCTCAGTGCGGTCCGTATGCCTGGTACGGCACCGTCCTCTCCCCAGCGGCACCGCTCACCGGTACCACCGGCCATCATAGCAGTGGCCAGAGCACCCCGGTACCACTCTCCAGTGGAGCGTCGGCGCAGTGTCTCCCCGTCACGCCAGCACCGTGAGCGACGGGAGGGGAGTCGGCACCGTTCCCCGGTGCAGTCTTCACCGGCACCGCCTTGGTCACCTCGGAGCAGCCTGTATTCGAGTTCAGCGGAGGAATCGACACCACAGCTTTCGCAGAAAGGGACCAGGTCACAGGCTTCTCCAGCCCCTATGGCACCGCCTTTACACCCGCAGTGGTCTAATTGGCAACCAGGACTGCAGTGGCCCTTCTGGATGCCGTGGGCCTTCCAGCAAGGTTCTGGCTTCGGTCCGGGTGTCCCCGTGCGGAATTCAGGGATCAGACCCACCCTGTCCGCATCCTCCAGTGCTCCTCACGGTACCGGGGAAGCCTCAGAGGTGGGGTCAGTAAGAGGTGACCAGGACGAGGCCAGCATGGTTAGCGGGGGCCGCAGTTCAAGATCCAGGGTGCCATCCGGTGGTCTCGAACAGGACGAGTCTTCCTCATCTCCTCTGGACGAGGCGGTGGCAGGGGCCAAACCACTGTCTATCCTGGATGATACCAAGGCCCATCAGGAGCTACTCCGCCAGGTGGCCACCAGCCTAAACATCCAGGCCGAGGAAATAGTAGAGGATGCAGACCCCATGGTAGACATCTTACTGTCCGAGGGCCCAAGCCACATTGCTTTGCCTTTCATTAAAACGGTGCAGAACACTACTAAGGCACTGTGGCAT
Organism: Podocnemis expansa; assembly: GCA_007922195.1. NCBI lineage: Eukaryota > Metazoa > Chordata > Testudines > Podocnemididae > Podocnemis > Podocnemis expansa. Next base: position 34,996,363 of record ML681989.1, on the reverse strand, counting down.
ACCCCGGCCTCAATTCCGCCCAAGGCCAAGCGGGTGGAAAGAAAGTACTTCGTCCCCTCTAAGGGGTACGAACATTTTTATTCCCACCCTACTCCAAGTTCATTGGTAGTAGCTGCGGCAAATGAGCGGGAACGGCAAGGGCATCCAGGGGCGACAGCAAAGTCTAAGGATGCTAAAAAGCTGGACTTGTCCAGCCACAAAGTTTATTCTACGGGGGGGGTTGCAACTGAGGATAGCCAACCAGCAGGCCATCCTCAGTAGGTACATGTTTAATGCCTGGTCAGCTATGGACAGGTTCCCTGATTCCCTGGGTCAGGACTCTAGAGAAGCCTTATCGGCCTCCGTTAAGGAGGGCAAGGTTATTTCCAAGGCTTTGTTACAGTCAGCCTTGGATGCAGCCGACGCGGCAGCTTGCTTCATGGCGTCTGGAATCACAATAAGCCGGAGCGCATGGCTGCAAGCCTCGGGGTTGCCTCAAGAGGTCCAGGCCACCATTCAGGACCTGCCATTCAAAGGGCCTGAGCTGTTCTCTCAACAAACAGACGCTCGTCTCCAGACGTTAAAGAATTCAAGGGCGCTGATTAAATCACTGGGGCTTCACACACCAGCGAACCAGAGGAAGCAGTGTAAACCTCCTCCTCCTCCTCCTCCCCCCTCGAGGCCATTCCACCACCGTCAGGAGGATGATAGGTGGAGAGGTAGGGGGGCTCGCAGGTCCGCCGGTCACCAATCCAGCGGCCAAAGAGGCTCGCACCAGAAGAAGACCTTTTGAAGTTCCACTCGAGGACGCCATACCGACCACCAAGGATCCAGAGACTCCCCTATTCGCCAGCAGACTGTCCTGCTTCGCGCTGGAATGGTGCAAGATTACAAAAGACCGATGGGTTCTCAAGACTGTTCAGGAGGGCTATTCCCTTCAATTTTCTTTGTTACCCCCGTCGGCCCCCCCGGTTTTTCGTCCCTCCTTGCAAGACCAGGTGCACCGACAGCTCCTGTGGGAGGAGGTCCAGGCACTGCTCCAGAAAGGGGCGGTGGAAGAGGTGCCCCGCAGCCACAAGGGCAGGGGTTTCTACTCCTGCTATTTCCTGATTCCCAAGGCGAAAGGGGGCCTACGTCCCATTTTAGATTTGAGGCGCCTCAACCGATTCCTCCAGAAGTGCCGGTTCCGCATGGTCTCTCTTGCCTCAATTGTTCCCTCTCTGGATCCAGGCGATTGGTACGCCACCCTTGATTTACAAGATGCGTATACCACTTTTTAGTAGTTGCCAACTAGACATGGAGCCATTTATTCCTACTCGCTGAAACCATTGATCTGGCCAGTTCTCTATCCACCTTACAGTCCATATATCCAACCCTTCTTCATCAAGCAGCGTTCTTGACTGCTCCACTTAGGATCTTCATGCGGCACCACAGTCCAATTCGGAGATTTTTTTTCCATCAGCAGTGTCTCTGTCGGCGGGGGGAGAGAGAGAGAGAGACACGATGATGATAGGCTGGAGTGCTTCCCGCCTTGGTGACGTCATCAGTCTGATCTCCCTGCAGTCCTCTCCAGTTCCCTCATACCGCCTCCGACTCCAGACGGAGTCTGTGGTGGCTCCGGTGTGATTCTTCACAGCGCTTCTTCACCTACAAATTGACAGAACAACTCTTACTATGATTGAACAATCATTAATTCAAGCGGCTAAATTGACAAAGCCAGCGGGTTTTAAATGCTGCACTTCTTGTAAAGAACCAATGCCAGCGTCAGATGGCCACCAAACCCGTGTTAGGTGCCTAGGTGAAAGCCATCTTTCCCAGAAATGCCAACATTGCCGAAATCTCACTGCCAGAACCAGAAAAGACAGAGAGCGCAAATTGAAGCTCCTACTTTTGGAGGGAGGTCTCCGCCCCGCGTCGGACCCCGGTGCCTCTCCTCAGTCATCTGAGGGAGTGCAAAAGCGGCGCTCTATACTGTCCTCTCCGGTCCCACCTAAGCGTGTCAGGGCCAGTGATGTAAGACCTAATGAGCTGCAGAAGGGTCCTCCTTCGGTTATGGCAACCCTCGCAGACTCAAACAAGGCAAAAACTGCCAAGACAAACAATGCGCGCACCATTAAAGCAGCGGCTGTCTCAGCGGCGCTGACAGAGCTTCAGGCGCTAATCTCGGCCCCGCAAGCAGCGGTACCACTCACACAGGCACCGCCCGCACCGACCACCTTCCCAGTACCGGGTACAGCACTGCCGAATACACTGTACCCGGTCTCTCAATTTCTGCCTCCCATACCGGCTCCTTTCTCTGCTCCAATGCCATTGCCGCAGCCAGACGTATCAGCCAACAATGGCAGTCAATCACAAGCTGAGCAATGGGCTCACAGCAAATGCAAAAATAAAACAAAACATGTTGAGCTCAGGGATGACTTAAGCATTCATTCTGCCCCTGGGTCTCCTCTATTTGGTTCAGACTCTTCTCACTCTAGCCCGCCCTCGACTCCTATCTGCCTCTTCTAGCCCCAGATTGCCAGAAACAGCAGCTCCACAGACACAGCAATCTCCAGTCCAGAACCCTGCAACTACTTTTACATGGCCATATCCACCATGGTATTTTTATCCTCCCTTACCAGGGATGACTTATACTAACTGGCCAGGTAGCAGTACTGTGCTGCCTGCATTGCTTGCCTACCTACCAACACAGCCTAGTCCAAGCCCTCAACAGCAACAACAATCGCAGCTTGATAGGTCCACAGCACCATCATCCATTTCTGAGTACCCCGAGGACCCAGACATCCTTAGCTCTGATACTAAAACAGACGATCTAAGGCAATTCCGCGAGCTCTTTAAACGAGCTGCAGACATCATGGACATTCCTTTAGATTCCCACACCACGAGTCAACTTAAGTTGTATAAAATTCTGCAAACAGCAGGATCCAACAAACTGGCCCTTCCAATGGATATTGGCATTTTAGAGCCTGCAACGACTCTTTGGCAAACGCCGGCATCTAATCCCCCTTCTAATAAGAGGGCAGACAAAAAGTATTTCATCTCTTCTATGGCCAATGAATTTTTGTTCACGCACCCCCCCCACCAAATTTTTTAGTGGTGGAGGTGGCCAACCAACGCACCAAACAATCCTACTCCAGATCCACTCCCATGAACAAGGATGATAAAAAATTAGATACACTTAGTAAAAAGGTCTACACCTCTGTGGCGTTACAACTCCAGATAACCAATTACACTGCACTGCTCTCTAATTATGATTACCATCTGTACAACAAACTCATGGATTTCGCTGAGGACATACCACATGACAAATGCAAACACTTTAAATCACTGATTTCAGAAGGTTACCTGGTCGCAAGGACAGCCCTACAAGCAACTTTAGACGGAGCAGATGTTGCCGCCAGATCACTCGGTACAGCAATCGTGATGAGACGGGCTTCCTGGCTCCATTCGGCTGATTTACCCAGACAACTGCAACACGCAATTGGAGACCTTCTCTTTGAAAAAGACAATCTATTTGCAAAAAAGACAGACGAGATAATGCACAGCTTAAAGGATTCCCATGCTACATTGCGTACATTGGGTATTTATACCCCTTTGTTTTCAAACAAACGATTTCCCAGGACTCAGACGTACAATTCCAGGCCTCCACAATATCAGTCTAACTGACGGTCTGAAACTTATAGACCAAAACCCCGTCAGCCCCACAGGAAACAAAACAATCAGTCCATGCATACCTCACAACCTCCAAAATCTAGACAACACTTTTGACGCCTCGGTCGAGAGAGCTGCCAACCACTTAATAACATACCAACCTCAGTCACCACTCCATCATCTAATCTTCAAGGACAGACTACAATCCTTTGCCCAACAATGGCGCAGAATAACATTGGACAAATGGGCATTAGAAATCATTCAACGGGGCTATTCCATATCTTTTATTGCACGCCCCAAATCCCAATACCCCTACCCGTCCCTTTTCAGGGACCCCACCCACATACAACTTCTTCAAGAGGAAATCCAACGCCTTCTATGCATTAGAGCAATCGAAGAAGTACCAAACCACCAGTGGGGAAAGGGCTGCTACTCCCCAGATTTCCTTACAAAGAAAAAACCAGGCAGTTGGAGACCAATTCTAGACCTCTGGCGCCTCAACCATTACATACAAGTAAAAAAATTCAAAATAGTGACTCTAAACACCATCCTCCCGGCCTTACATCAGGGAGATTGGTTGGCCTCTCTCGATCTCAGGGACGCATACTTTCATGTTCCTATTCTTCCTGCTCACCGAAGGTTCCTGCGATTCACCCTTCTCTCCAAACACTACCAATACAATGTTCTTCCCTTTGACCTATGTATGGCACCCAAAGTTTTCTCCAAACTCATGGCTCCGGTAGCTGCATTCCTTCGAAAACATCATATCAGCATTTTTCCTTACCTCGACGATTTCTTCCTAGCAGCCCCCACATATACTCGGGTACAACAGGCAGTGCGATCCACTCAGAAATTGTTCCTCACTTTAGGCCTAAACGTAAATTACACAAAGTTAACGTTACGACCCACACAGGTCATTCAGTTTATAGGGGCACAAATACATTCCCCTCTAGGGAGGGCATTCCTCTTTCCCAACAGGTTCCACAAAATAACCCAGCTCGTCCTGCTAATTCAAAAATCCAACTTCACTTCTGCTCACGGCTGCATGGAAATGTTGGGACACATGTCAGCAACTACTTACCTGGTCAGGTACGCTCATCTTTGCATGCGTCCATTCCAGCTGTGGTTTCTGTCTTGATGCCGCATGTTCAACCGATCCATCAACAGACTGCTAACCATTCCACCTTCCATCAAACACACCCCGTCCTGGTGGACAAATCCAAACAATTTGTTACAGGGCGTACCCTTTCTATTACCACAGCCGCTTCTCACCATTACTACCGATGCCTCCCTCATCGGATGGGGAGCTTTTCTCCAACAGCAGACGATTCAGGGCTGCTGGTCGCACGCGGAAACTCTCCTCCACATAAACGTCCTCAAACTCAGAGCAGTCTTACGTGCATGCCAGTTTTTTGTCCCCACCATTGCAGACAAACATGTCAGAATCCACACAGACAACATGACATGTATGTGTTACATCAACTGCCAGGGCAGCACCACATCCACCCTCCTTTGCCTGGAAGCAATGACCCTTTGGAACTGGTGCATACAACACAACATCTACCTCTCCACGGAACAGTTACCTGGCAAGGACAATACACTAGCGGACTCCTTGAGTCAATCCTTCCCAACCCAACACGAATGGGAAATTCACACTGACATTTTGCACAGCATCTTCCTTCGTTGGGGATTCCCCACCATAGACCTCTTTGCCTCCGAACACGACCGGAAATGCAAGCATTATTGCTCCCATGCAGGAATTGGTCACGGATCCAGCGGCGATGCCTTCCTTCTCTACTGGGGAAAAAATCTACTCTACGCCTTTCCTCCAATCCCAATGATCCCCCAAACCCTCCAGAAAATCCAGGAGGACAAGGCAAGGGTACTGCTCATAGCACTGGCATGGCCTCATCAGACGTGGTTTACTCTCCTAAAAACCATGTCCACAGTACCACCCATTCCATTGCCTCTCCTCCCAGACCTGTTGTCACAAAACGACGGGATACATTTCCATACCCGCCTGGACAGGCTTCATCTGTCAGCGTGGAACGTAGATGGTTCACGGGCATAGAATTCTAATGTTCCCACGATATTCAACACATTTTACTAAATAGTAGAAAATCCACAAACAGAACTACTTACCTGCACAAATGGCGCCGTTTTTCTTCTTGGTGTGAGCGGCATTCTTTTGATCCTGCCTCAAATCCTCAAGCACCTTGTCAACCTGAAACAGAACAATCTATCAATAAATTCAATAAAGGTTCACCTTGCATCTATCTCTACCTTTCATGAACCAGTCCACAGCTCTTCAATTTTTGCTCATCCTACGGTTAAACATTTCATACAGGGTTTACAGAATCTGTTCCCACACGTGCGCCCCCCAGCTACCCCATGGGGTCTCACAAGAGTACTAAAAGCTCTGACAAGACCTCCCTTAGAACCGCTTGCTTCCACAACTCTCCTACACTTCTCAATCAAAGTAGCCTTTCTAGCGGCAATCACATCTGCCCGCCGCGTGGGGGAAATTGCGGTGCTTATGGCCCATCCACCTTACACCATCTTCTATAAGGACAAGGTATCATTAAGACTTCACCCTAAATTTCTTCCCAAAATCTCATCAGCCTTTCACCTTAATCAGACTATCCGCCTCCCTGTTTTTTGTCCAAAACCCCACGCCACACCACAGGACCGGGTGCTACATGCTCTCGATGTACGCTGAGCCTTAGCTTTTTACCTAGAGCGAACCAAAACATTTCGGAAAACACCCAGACTTTTTGTGTCAATTGCTGAACGCTTGAAGGGCCAAGCCATTTCCAAGCAACAAATTTCCCGCTGGATTTCGACGTGTATTCAGACCGCATACACAGCTTCACAGCTGGTTCCTCCACAGAACATTCGATCCCACTCCACCAGATCCATGTCGTCCTCAATCGTTTTCCTCACTCGTGTACAACTACACAAAATATGCCAAACCGCTACTTGGACATCATCCGAGACTTTTGCTAAACATTATGCCTTGGATCGCATCTCAGCAATGGATACTGCGTTAGAACAAGCAGTCCTAAACTCTGCACGGGACCTATAGTTTGAAGTAACTACCTCCGTGCAGAGCAACTGCTACATACTCGCCTTAAGTGGAGCAGTCAAGAACACTGCTCGATGAAGAAATGGAGGTTACTCACCTTCGTGCAGTAGCCGAAGTTCTTCGAGATGCGTGTTCTCGACATGCTCCATGACCCACCCTCCTTCCCTCTACTTCGGAGTGCCCTACACCAGGTCTCCGCAGTACGAGGGAACTGGAGAGGACTGCGGGGAGATCAGACTGATGACGTCACCAAAGCGGGAAGCGCTCCAGCCTATCATCATCATCATCTCTCTCTCTCTCCCCGCTGACAGAGCCACTGCTGATGGAAAAAATCTCCAAACTGGACTGCGTTGCTGCACAAAGACCTTAAGTGGAGCATGTCAAGAACACGCATCTCGAAGAACTTCGGCTACTGCACAAAGGTGAGTAACCTCCATATACTTCCTTAACTTGCTGATGAGAATGCTGTGGGGAAACTGTATCAAAAACCTTGCTAAAGTCAAGTTATATCACATCAAAGGCTCTTCCTGCATCCACAAATCCAGTCATCTCATCATAGAAGGCGATGGGTTGGTCAGGCATGATTTACCGTTGGTGAATCCATGCTGACTGTTCCTGATCACTCTATTTTCCTCCAAGCATTTCAGGATGGATTCTCTGAGAACCTGCTCCATGATTTTTCCCGGGATGGAGGGAAGGCTGACAGGTCTATAATTCCCCAGATCCTCCTTTTTACCTTTCTTGAATATATGCACTATATTTGCTTTTTTCCAGTCCTGAGGCACCTCTCCTGTTTGCCACGAGTTTTCAAAGATGATGGCCAGTGGTACTGTTATCTCATCAGTCAACTCCCTCAGCACCCTTAGATGTAGTTCATCCGGCCCCATGGATTTGTGCACATTCAGCTTCTTTAAGTAGTCCCTAACCTATCCTTCCGTTACCAAGGGCCTCTCTTCTTCTCTCGAATCTGCCATACCCAGTGTAGTGGGCCAGGGCCTGGCCCTGCCTGTGAAAACTGAAGTAAAAAAAGTATTGAGCACTTCAGCTTTTTCCTCATCCTCCATCACGAGGATACCTGCCCCATTCAGTAAGGTACCTACGCCATTCCTGATCCTCTTCTTGTTAGAATCATAGAATCATAGGGTTGGAAGGGACCTCATAGGTCATCTAGTCCAACCCCCTGCCAGAGGCAGGACCACTCCCACTAAACCATCCCAGTCATGGTTTTGTCCAGCCGGACCTTAAACACCTCCAAAGATGGAGATTCCACCACCTCCCTTGGCAGCTCATTCCAAGGCTTCACCACTCTCCTAGTAAAAATGTTTTTTCTAATATCCAGCCTAGACCTCCCTAACTGCAGCTTGAGACCATTGCTCCTCGTTCTATCCTCCGTTATTACTGAGAACAGTCAAGCTCCATCTTCCTTAGAGCATCCCTTCAAGTAGTTGAAGGTTGCTATCAAATCCCCCCTCAATCTTCTCTTCTGCAGACTAAATAAGCCTAATGCTTTCAATGTTTCCTCGTAGGGCTTGTGCTCCAGCCCTTTTATCATTTTGGTTGCCCTCCTCTGAACTCTCTCTAATTTGTCCATGTCCTTTTTGTAGTGGGGAGCCCAAAACTGAACACAATATTCTAGATGTGGCCTTACCAGTGCAGAATAGAGGGGAATGATCACATCCCTTGATCTGCTGGTAATACTTCTTTTGATGCAGCCCAGTATGCCATTGGCCTTTTTGGCAGCAAGAGCACACTGCTGACTCATATTTAGCTTCCCATCCACCATGGCCCCCAGGTCCTTTTCTACACTGCTGCTACTTAGCTGAATGTTTCCCAGCCTGTAGCGGTGCATGGGGTTTTTTTCGTCCCACGTGCAGGATTTTACACTTGTCCTTATTGAAGCTCATAAGATTTCTATTGGCCCACTGTTCCAATTTATCTAGGCCATACTTATCTAGGACATACTTGTAGAACCCATTCTTGTTATCCTTCACATACCTTGCTAGCCGCAACTCCAATTGTCCTTTGGCCTTTCTGATTTTATCTCTGCAGTCCTGAGCAATATCTTTATATGTCTCCTTAGTCATCTGTCCAACAGTCATCTGTTCCTGTAAGCTTCCTTTTTATGCTTTAGCTCAGTGCAGAGTTCTCTGTTAAGCCACGCTAGGCGCCTTCCACCTTTGCTGTTCTTTTTGCTCATCAGAATGGTATCTTCCTGTGCCCTTAGCAGGGTTTCTTTAATTGTATTGTAATCATATGAATTGTAATCATAGATATGTTTTGAAAAAGCTCTTTAAAAGATTACATTTCTGTTTCCTGTTTGTAAAATAAGGAGAATAATAATTTTAGCCTACATTATAGTCGTTTGCATGCTCAAAACATGAGCTACTTAGTCGTCATGATAGCTCTGTGAGATACATAGATATTAAGCACTCCTTTTCAAAGTGAAAATTGAGACAAGGGAAAATTAAATGTCTTGTTCTAGACATTTGAGTTGGGAACAAAGCTGAGACAAAAAAAATCACGTTTTAGAATCTTAGTTTCAAACCCAGTCCAGTGATTGGATCATGCTATGTAAACAGTCACAGACTTCTTGTGTTTAGGTAATATCTGTAAAACATTTTGAGGTTGAAGAATGGTGTACTTAATATCACCGTGCATCAACTACAGTGTAAAATTACTCTTTTACCTACACGGGTACTGTAGTTTACTGACCTTAGTGGGAATCTGGTTCTGCTATGGATTGTTTTGAATAACTTGTAAGGCATGAAATAAAGAAGTAGATCTACAACTATGTGTTCCATGCTAAATAATTAAAAATCAATATATTCTATTACAGGACATAGAAAAATAGCAGAATATAGAAGCATAATCACCATGTTTAGAATGAGCCTTTGTCTGTTCTACAAATAAAGCTTTTCTAGGAGCCTTGACAATATAAAGCTTGGTTTTATTTTATATGGTAGTATAAACAGGACTTTAACTATATCCCCCATCTGGTCTTGAGATGAGACTGTGTATTAATCATTCCTAGGAACCTTGGCCAGCTGTGACCACGTTGTAGTTGCCCATCCTCAGACCTGGTGGGTTATAGTCCTGTTTTGCTGCTGAAGTTTCTCAAGATGTTGACCTGTGTGGCTGATGAGTTTAGAGTGGCTGTAAATGGGATGTCCTGCTCTGTGTGGTGTAAAAGGGTGTGTGTGTGTCTGCCATTTCAGTAATGGTTATGAGCCCAATAAGCCACGCAAGTGTTGCCTGTAGAATAGAGCAGTCACAGAGAAACAATGGCCTGTAGTCACCACTAGTGAAAGGCCATTAGAACTGATGAGTAGTGGGTGTTTGGAACCAACTCCAAGTACTGTATTGCCATAGTCAGAGTATGTAAATGTGCTTGAGTGCTTCATGACACACAGTGAAACAGATGGAGCAAAGTGGTATGTCTCTGTTTTAAACACTGCTAGGCTAAAATGCTTGTAACACCTTCCATTTGGTCAGTGGAATCAAGCCAAAATCTGTTACAAAGATTCTTGAAAAATGTGTCTGGACACTAGAACTAAATCTTGTCTACACCAGCAAATTTTTGCTAAACTTCCCACTATTGATTCATTTCCATCTCTGGCAAGTTCCAGATGGGTAACCATGTTAGTTGGGATACAGGAAAAGCAATGAGAGTCCTGTGGCAGCTTAAAGACTAACAGATTTCTTGAGCATTGGCTTTTGTGGGCTGCCATGTAGATATACTGTTAACATGCCACGCTTTCCATTTCATGCCTCTAACAAAGTGGTTTGGGGCCAACAAAAGCTTATTCACAAAGAAATTTGTTAGTCTTTAAGGTGCCACAGAACTCTTGTTATTTCTATATCTGATTGCAGTAGTGGGATGGCTAGTGCAGAAAAGATACTGGTGGTCACCATTATTTTGAACACTTACCAGAGGGATTGCCATGTTAGTCTATTTCAGCAAAAGAAACAAGGAGTCCTGTGGCACTTCTAAAGACCAACTCTTTTTTTTTATCACATGAGCTTTCACTAGCACAATCCGACTTCATCAGATGCATGAACTGGAAGAATGTGGTATGTTGGCTGTACATATACATAAAAAGAAGTGTGGGTCACAAGGTGAATTCAAAAATCCTGTTTGGATTGACCTTGTGACCCACCCTTCTGTATATGAATATATATAGCCGACATGCCCCATTTTCTATTTTATTAATCCAGTGAAGTGAGATTGTGCCAGGAAAGCTTATGCGATAAATAACCTTGGTGGTCTTCAAAAATGCCACAGCATAGGACTCCTTTTATTACTTTTGAACACTATGTGACATAGACTTGTCCAGAGGAGCTTTAGACAAGGCATTCATTTAAAATGCCAGCAGCCCCACCCACGTTTAACACAAAGAGTGATTTATTTGTGCTATTATTGTGCAGGCAGCAACTAAATTAATAAATGGGATATTTAGCTATGTGAGAATATTTTCTTAGTATCAAAGGTCCCATTAAATTGACAGCCTGTGGAATTTTCCTTCCTATTGAATTAGTTTTTACTCTAATAGAGCTACAAAGTTAAAGGACTATATATTTTATTTTCTGACTCACTTTGAAAAATACTGGTATTTGGCATAGCATACCTGTGTGCGCATTTCACAAAATATTCTACAATTTAATTTCGCAAGTGCCTGCTACCTGGAGATTTATTGGAAATCACCTTACTTGGCTGTGAAAGACTACACAGTTATGACATTTTGTATGCTTTCATGATGTGAAGAATTGAAAAAGGGCTAATCTTTAGTTAAAACATGAAGATTTCAAAATTATGGAATCAAAAAATCAAAATGCCACGGGGGCTAGGTGGAGAGTGGGTTCAAATTTCAAACATGTATCGTTCTACTTGGTTTGTTTGCAAATATCTGTTTCATTTTTTTGGCAGGTACCACAGATAAAAAACATGAAATCAGAAAGATACCTCCTGAAAGGCCAGAATGTCTTCCTAATCGAACGGAGGAGAAAGGTAAGAAATGTGCTTCTATGTTTGCTGTTTGCAGAAGGATAAGGAGTTTGATTCAAGTTTTCATTTTATAATCTGTCAGTAGACTGGTTTAATTAAATGTTTTCATTGGATGTCTATTTCCAACTCCCAGAGATACATACTTATATTGATTTTCCAAGGATCCTATAATTTCTTCTGTGGTAATTTCTGGGATGAGGATTAGCGTCAGACCAAGTGGGATTTTCTCCCACAAAAGCTCATGGGATAAACAAATTTGTTGGTTTTTAAAAGTGCCACAGGACTCCTTGCTCCTTTTGCTGAAATGGCTTAACACAGCTGCCCTTTTGGAACTTGTAGTATATCTGTAGCAGTGTTCTTCTGTAACTGTTTTTAGACTTGCACCACAGTATCTAATATTGGCCTTTGGGTAGGAGACTCTTTACATTTCCATGGCCTTTTGTAGAATTACTAAACACGCTGTGGAATGTATTTAATTCTTTGTTACACCTCTGTGGCACATTACTGAGGAAGTAGACACATTGATTTGTCACAGATAGAACACAAAGCTGTTGGGTTTTTTTGTTGTGTGTTTGTGTAATAGCTTCATGAATACCATGGGGTTCTGGTCCTGAGTGAGACTCCTGCTCATCTCTATGGTACAATTAACAAATTATAATGACTGGAACAACTGGAATAAAAATGATGAGATCTCCTAGACCTAGACTGTGGAGTAGCTTCCTAGAGAAGATGAAAAAAACTACTTGCCTGAGTCATGTGCAAGTATATTGGGTAAAGAATGAATAAATAGTGAACAATAGCTCTTTGGAAAAGGGTGAGCAAGATGACCTAATATAGATCGTTTTCTATATTCCTTCTATATTCATTTGTTGTTTACACACAAGCATTAACTTCGTCTCAAGACACGCAGTTTATGTACTTCTTTGTTTTTTCTTTTTATAAAGTTAATTGTTGGCTAATGCTATTTTTAACCTAATCCACTAATCCATTCACATATACCTATGAAATACAACTTAAATGGTTTATAATATTTTCCTGTGCTTCAACAACAGAGCAATAAATTGGTCTGCAGGTTTCTCAATGCTACTACTTTTATGAGTTGAAATCAGACCTTTGAACACATTTTATGTTGCCATTTTATTTAATTTTTTTTTCCTGTTAGGGTTACCGACAAGGGCAGATCACCAATGGCTATTTGCGGGGGCCATAATTCCTTCACATCTAGTATCCTAAAACCTATTAAGGGGTAGCCTCGCTCTGTGCTAAATTCTTAAGTGTATGCCATAGGGATTTTTGTGTACTGGCTGTATATATAATGTATATATTCACCATATACTGTAGACAGTGTTGTCGTGAATGGGTATAATTATGAGAGACAAGGGATGAAGTTTAGCCACTGACTGCAAAAGAGCCAATATTTCCTGTCAGTGACTTAAAGTGGTAAATGTGTTTAGGCATATTTTATAATATGCATTCACAGCATATTTTATAATGAAGCCATTCAAGCTGTTTGTATGTGCTTTTTATACATCTTAGCAATAGCAGGCATTCAAATATTAGACTGTATAATTTCCTATGAAAAATAGTGAGTTTACATGGAAAGTAACTACTTTTGAAATTGGAAGTCCCTGAAGTTAGGCATCTAAATCGATATTTAAACCCGTTTTTGAGAGATGCTTATTTCCTGTGGCTCCAGTTGCCCAGATTTGTGAAAAATCAGGCCACTTCTATTTAAATGCCTAAGTATGTATCTGGGTGACTAAATTTTGGCCCCCAGGTTGTTAAGTTTTAAATATCTGAGCTGATTCATTTTTCACTTAAATATATTTGCATTAATGGCTGCAGAATACTTTTTCAGAAGATTTTTGCATATTTAAGCAGAGCATTGAGAACACATAAAATTGTCATTATTTTTGTGCTCTTCTAATTAAATATTGTCTGATAGAGTAAAAATTAGTATGCAGTTGGGATTGGTGCAGATGTTTCTGTGTGGTGTGTAATTCTGTTGTTTTCTTATTTTAAAAATAATACTTTTTAAAGGTTTACAAAAATCAGAAATTACACTCAAATTCAGGCATTTTCTGCACATTACAGCCAAAAGCAGGTGTACGGTGTGCTCAAACTGTTGAGATGTATTTAGCGTAAAGCTGGTTTCGTTCTAAGAAGAGAGTGAACTAAGGCAGAACAATGAAGAGAAAAAACTTGTTTCTTAGATTTGGCTTAACTATGATTCATAGCTTCTGTATGTTGTATATTAATGTGTACCAGTGAATTCTACTTATTAAGGTCTTTGTTCTTTTTTGGGGGGGAAATTGATTTAAAGAAAGACCAGAAAGAGAGCAAAAACTGGTAGATTTGCAGAAGCCTTCAGTTCCAGCTATACCTCCGAAGAAACCTCGACCACCCAAAACGAATTCTCAGAACAGACCTGGTATTTTGCCGCCAAGACGACCCGAAAGACCAGCTGTGCCTGTGACACAGTCAAGGTATTTTTTTCCTCTCTATCCAGAGCGAGATCAATTGATGGAAAAGTTACAGATGCATAGAGTGTAGGTTTTGCAAGTGATGTTTACTGTTCATTTCCAATTTTAACTTTCTTTGAAATAATAATATTGAAGCCCTCAGGTTACAAACAATACCATTGCCCTCCCCGCTCTGTTTTTACCTAACTGGACTGAGGTTGGTACTCAGTTAGGCAATTGACAAATGTTTGCTCCAGCTGTAAAATTTGCAGTGTCTCTATTAGTATGTACAATCAAGTTAGTTAACTTAAGGTAATTGACAATCCATTAAATCAAGTTAGAGTAAGACCAACAACTATAGATAAGCCGAGACGATTGTGTGGTCCTGTCTGTTCTTCTGGGTAGCATAAATAAAGAGGAATGATGTTAGATAGAACCCTTTTTAAACACTTTACAAAGCTGTGGTCATTCAAACGGTCGTCTATGACTGTGAGACTTGGGCGACCTGTAGAAAACACCTGAAAAATGAACACCTGAATACCAGCACCATCATTTTCTTTATAGAGAATCCTCAACATAAAGTGGGAGGATTGCTTCAAAAATGTCCCCAAGGAGGCCAGCATCTTCATTACTGAGGCCTTAATTATCGAGCACCAGTTGAGGTGTAGCAGGCACTGTGTCTGCCTGCCTCATACATGCCTGCTTAAACAACTGCTCTGTGTACAAATCACTGAAGAAGAGTGGAAACAAGGAAGCCAAAAGAAAAACTTCAAAAAAATTTTCAAGAGCAACATCAAGAGATGTAGCATGAGCACCACCCAGAGATTTGGCAAAGATTTGCCAGAAAAGGAGTAACCTCTTTTGAGGAAAATTGCTTTCCCTTGTTACAGAAAAATGCCAGAAAATAAAGGACATACAACTCTAACAACCATGTAAAGAGACACTCTTAATTGAAATCTAATCAATTAAAATAGTAAGCTGCTTAGTAAGATGCTACGTTTGCCTTTGACCCCTGTCAGTTATTTGAAGTCTTACTGAAGTGCTTGGGACATGTCAATTTGAGCGCTTACCTCTCCCCCTGCCTGGCCACTCAGCTGTACAAAGCAATGTGCACATATTGCATTATATAGATAATACTGTTTTCTATATGGGTTATGTTGGTGGCAATTGTCGCAGGAATTAGACAGTATTGTGAGGCTGGCTGTGAAATGGAATAAATATTTTATGATTATAATGACATCTTTTTATTTCATTAAGTGAACTGCAGCTGTCCTGAATCCAACAGTAAATTTCACAAGGTGGTGTGTTAGTGACCTGTGCACTTGCTGCTGATCCCATTTTATTCTGTTTGAGTGGTTGCATTCCTTTGATAAATTTTACCAATACATGATATATGAGCTTTTACATGGGATAAAAAGCAGGGTTACTCTAAAAAATTCAGCCTCCTCTCCTTCCCCCTCCTGCCCTTTCCCCAAAAGGTATCACCATTTCTCTGTCATTTTTGTACGCTGAAGAAATTTTAAAACTACAGTGCTCGGGTTGGGAATCATCCTTGAAATCAGAAAAATGGATTTCATAGTCTAGCGGCAAGTAATACATGCAAAAAATCTTCATCTTCTATTGTAAACAACTTATCATAGTGAGGAAACTGCTTCCATGTACTGAACAGAATGGATTGCATTATCCCAACTTGACATTTTTTCTCATCATCCATTTGACTACAGATTTCTGGTTCACTCATATAATATCTAGGCACCAATTATTAACAGTATGAAAAAGCTGTAGAAGGATAGTCCTTTGCCCTTAGATTTCCTTCATGTTGAGATGTTGTCAATATCTGAAGAATTATTTAGGACACTACTGCGTCTAAAATAGCTTTTTGACAGGTGTTAAAGAGAAATGAGATAAGGTTAATCCATGCAGTGTGTGTGCTTACTAGAGATGGCTCTCTCTGACAGGTTGCTATAACACGGTGCTACACAGGAGGAATACATCCCCCCTCTTTTTATTAATTGCAAACTGGTAATTTATTGTAATCCACATACAAACTCTAATAAATGTCTCCTATTCTTTTTCTTACCATAGGAGTGATAGTTCAAAAGCAGAGTTAATGGGCGGTACAGTATCTGGGACCTTGGAGAAGGACTCCTCAGAAAGAAGCAGTGACCTTGGTAAGTTGCCATGCTTTTATAGCTCGTCTAATAAAGTTGTGGTGTAAATACCTGCATTTTAGTGGCACTTGCTCTCCTCTAAGAAGGAATTAATGGGTCCATAGTGAATTTTAAAAGCAAAGTTAATCACACCTTCCTGTTGGTGCATGAACTTGTTTAAGAGAAAACAGAAATGTGAAATAGTTAGATTTTTTTGGTGTGGGAAGTTGATTTTATTAAAAATCTGAAGTAATTAGCTAGGCCAAATTAATAATTGTATTATGTGTTGATAATGTGAAGATCAATGCATATTATATATATTAGTAATATAGTAAAGGTTTGCATTTGTGGTATAGTAATCTTTGCATTTCAAATACAAGGGAAATAAAGACTGGTTTTAAACAAAATCAGTTTTGCTTTAAAAAAAAAAAGTGTTAAAGGGAGATTTTGACCCAGTTTTAAAATGAACATGAACAATAGTGCAGTTAAGATAATAGTCAGTATACCTAAAACATGTTGAGTTTAATCAGTGAGTCACCTTGAAGAGGAAGTTAAAGATCAGACTTTCTTATTTTTTTTCCAGTGCTAAATTTGAAATCCATAAGAGAGATTGTTGAGTGGGATGTTGTTGTGACTGAGGCATTGAAAGTAAGGTGTTTTGACCAGTTGTATTTCTGAAAGCAAATCCAAGGACATTCATTTGTATGTGGACGTATTTCCATGACATCTGCTCCAGTCACTCAATTTAGTAACAACTGTGCAGTACAAACTTGTTTTTGTAACAGGAAGAATCTCTGTACCCTGAAATGTAAACAGTACTAGAAATCATTTGTAGCCTATGACCTTATTTCAGTATTTTGTTTTTGTTTTTTTTCATAGAACACATTATTAACACATTTTGGTAAAATATACTTTCAACAACCAGTTTGCCTTTTCTCCAGATTTGAAAAGAAAATTATTTTATATATAAATGTAATATTTTAATTTAAAAATATAAAAAGCTAACACACAATTTTAGTTTTATGAAAGTGGCCTTTATGGATGCTCTCAGTATTCATGTATCAGCTTTTTTAATGTGTTGCTGTCACTATCTTCTGTGATAGCAAACTTGTTCTAAAGGAGTAAACAAGTCCCCCCCCCAATTTTTAATGAAGATGAACTTAGTAAAACTTGTTAAGAACAATTCCTGTTTTTTTTTTTTCCAGAACCATTTCAGGCTTTTTCATTTTTTGGAGTGGAAGTGAGAGGAAGGGGAAAAAAAGCAAATTAAAAAATCACTGAACAACACTGCCTGCAAAATTTCTAGAGGGGTAGTTGTGTTAGTCTGTGTACAGAAGAACAATGAGAGTCCTGTGGCACCTTAGAGACTAACAGATTTCTTCAGACATAAGCTTTACTTTAGTGGGCTCCAACCCATGCATCTGACGAGGTGGGTTGGAGCCCATGAAAGCTTATGCCCAAAGAAATCTGTTAGTCTCTAAGGTGCCACAGGACTCTCGTTATTTTTACTGCGTGCAAAATTAACAAATCACATTTGCAGCATGTTGCATAAGCTGTTAACTGCTGATCTGCTTGTAACTTTAGTGGGAGGAACTAATTGACTATTAGGATAAATATGTGACCATACTTAAGTATAACCTGAGAGAGTCAAACCAGCATGGCATCTACAAGACATGACTTTCTAGCCTATTAGAGTTCATAGAAAAAATATCGTAATTTGGGCGTAAAAGGTCACCTGTTGATCATAATTTACTTGGATTTTCAAAAAGCTATTGATGGCCCATCATAAAAAATTAAGCAATAAATAGCCATCTTTTAGAGGGTAATGTGCTGTGATGAATTAAAACTTTGTAGGCTAAAAAGAGTTGCAATGAATGGAGAGAAGAGGGATTTGAGATTTACAATGAAGAGGGATTACTTGCCATGGGTTTTCTATAGACCAGTGTTATTTTATAGATTTATGAATAATTGTGCAAGGGAGGAACAAGAAATGGGTGAAATTTTCTTAATAACAATAAATTGTTAGTAAAAATGGTAGAGAATTGACAGAGTGAAAAGTTCTGTCTGATGGGGCACCATGAGGCCAGAGGGAATTAATCTCGGACTCATGTAAGATAGTGAACAGTGCCAAAACTGCCTAACTTTATATGCTGCTGAAGTTTGAGGGGAGAGGGTGGCCTCCAGCTGCCACCTTTTCCTCTCATACTTCCAGTGAAGTTGGAAGGACGTAGATCTCGGTACCATTTTCTCAGCCCAAACCCCACAGTGGGGTTCAGTGCTGCGGAAGACATGCAGACAGAGGCAGTATGTGTTTTAAGAGCAGTCTCTGAAGAGGAGTGAATCTAAATGACCATTCTAATGCCTCTTCCATGCCCATTTCACTGTAATCTTGGTCACCAGATTACTTTCCACTTCTACTATAGCCTAACCCAGCGGTTTTCAGCTGTGGTCTAGAGCCCCAAGGGTCCACAGACTAAGGGGTCCACGGAAGGTGATTATGAAAATAAAGTTACAGATCCCAGAAAAGGCATTCCAGTTTTCTGATCAGTCAAAGTATGTGGGTATCCCCTCTCCTCATGGAAGTGTCGTCATTACCACAGTTTAGTGCTCTTCTTTCATGCTGCCTCAAATCCTGTGCAGAGCACCTGCAACAGTTATAGTTGAATTCTGTTCAGTCAGTTTTGTATCTAAGACTTTTATAGTAGGGGTCAACGCACCACAGGCCAAATTTCCAAAGGGGTCTGCACCACCAATGAAAAATTTTAAGGGTCTGCAAATGAAAAAATACATGAAAACCACTGGCCTAAGCAAAGCTGTCCTGGGGCACTGAGAACTCCTTGCAGGATGAGCAATAATTAGTTGTATGTAGCTGAACTCTTGTTTCATGATGCTACTAAGTGCTGGAGCTGAGGCATGGAGTGATGGTTCTGCACTGTCCTGGTCCCTGCTCTGGAAATTTTGAAATCTTCCTAATGTGTATAGGCACTCCCACTGCCAGTATGGTTCTCCTGTACTCTGTCAAAAGACATTGTGTATAAACACACACATCATAAGTGGTTTTAAAGGGGTAGCTGTGTTACTCTAATTCAGCAAAATAAATAAGGAGTCCTGTGGTACTTTTAAAGACTAACAAATTTCTTTATCATGTGTGCGATAAATAAATATGTTAGTCTTTAAAAATGCCACAGGACTTTTTTTTTTTTTTTTACATTATAACTGCATTGCATAGTTTGTTTGACTAGATTAATAGTGTACAATCCACTAATTCAATTAATGTTGTACAGCAGAAGGTTAGTTTTAAATACATGCCTAAGAGCAAAGGGGCTTGTCTTCACTAACAAATTATACTGAGTTGGAAGTTAACCTTGATATTTTAAGTAACATAATGCTGACCACAACTTTCTAGTCTGTATAAACAGGGGCGCATCATGTTCAACATAGTGTCAGATGGTCATGGATTAACCCTATTCTCATTTGGGTTTATACATAAAGGTGTCTTCTCCCTTGGTATACAGACCGAGAAGTTGTGAACAGGATCATCTTAGCATCACTCCTTGGGTCATATTTCAACTTGATATATTTGCTAGTGAAAACAAGCCCAAAGTGCAGGCACAATAAATTGCTTATCTCCAGTCATAATGAATTGTGAGTTAATAGTTAATGGAGTAGGTTTGTTTTAATGCAATTATTAATAAAGTGGAGGATTGTTTTACAGATATTAACACTTTTTTGTCCTTGCTTCCTCCCACAGACAGTATTTTAAAAATGTATTGGAGAAAGCTGGCTTACAAAATAGAACATTTTAGATAGTCTTACAGTAAGAGGCATGAAAAACCATTCTCCTTTCCTCCTCATTTCTTGTTTTTCTTTTCTCCCCCTTATTTTTAGTGATGCCTTTCTTTTCCTTTCCACTCATATTTCATCAAGCTTTTCCCATTAATATCTCTTTACCATGGGTAATTCTTCTTCACTTGATGAGGGTAAGGCTATTTTCCATCTCTCTTCTATCCTGACATTTATCTTTGCTAAGAATGACTAGCATGTATTTTGTGGAACTAGTGTTATGCATTTTGATGATAGATGTTTTCTAATTGCTAATGGTAATCAATGTACTACAATGGAAATATTGCACTGTAATATTGCAACAACACCTAATCATTGCAATTTCTTATAACCCCTCTGTAATGAGTTTTATTGTATTGTCTGATTTATAAGTTTTATGCATGCACTGTGAATCAACGCCTGTTTTCTGTTTATCAACTCTTTATATTCAGACAGTGCCATCATAAAATATAATGCATATGTTTCATTGTGGCATCACTACATGTTAACCCATCAGATAATTTAATTCCGTCTTTGGACAGTTACCTAGTTTTTCCATCTTTGGACTGTTATCTAGTTTGAAGTAAAATACATACAGTAGGGTTTTCACACCCAGTCATTGACTTCTTTCAGTAGATTCATGTACCTGAGTCACTAACAGCTTGTCTACATGGCAAATATTTCCACTTACCCAATATAATTGTACCAGTATAGTTAAGCAACTAGCTGTATCAACATAATTCCATTTGCGGGTACTGTTATTCTAAAATAAAAGTGGCCTTTTACAGCTCAGCCTTAAACCATTTCTAAAGAAGCACAAGTTAAACTACAAAACGGCACTCTTACAGTAGTGTTACAGATCTCTATGGGGATAGACTCTTTCTCTGATACTCCTTCCTGGAATGTTCACAAGTTCCTAAGGGGTAGCCATGTTAGTCTGGTTCAGCAAAGCAAACAGGGAGTCCTGTGGCACTTTAAAAGGTTAACAAATTGATTTTATCGCATGAACTTTCATGGGAGAAAATTCCACTTTGTCTTCAAAGCATCTGATGAAGTGGGATTTCCTCCCAGAAAGCTCATGCCATAAATCAGTTTGTTAGTCTTTAAAAGTGCCACAGGACTCCTTGTTTGCTTTTCCTTTTCTGGAAGTGTGACACCATGGTCCAGTTACCCTGGACTCCCAAGACGTCTCAGTTCTTAAGCACAACCTTTCTACAGAGCTCAATCCTGGTTTATTTTTTAATCCTTCTGGGACGTTGGATTGTCTTAGGTCCGTCTGGTCTACGCTACAGACCTTTCTTGAAATTATCTGATATTGAAAGTCTTACAGATTTGAACTACATAATTTAAACTGTAGTTTGCCAGTAAATACAGTTAAGAATATATAGTAGAATTACACAGTAATCCATGCAAAGAAAGTATTCTCTGCCTCTTTCAGCAAATAACAGATTGCGTGTGTACATACACATAGTATTGCTAACTCCAAATGTTCAAAAATCATGAGTCAGGCTACCAAAACCATAAGATTATGTTAAAATAATAGATTTGATGTTCTTTTTATTTGCCTTCTGCTCTTTGAGCCTTTACAGTGCACCTGGGCAACATTTTGAAGCTTTCTCTCCAGCCAGAAACTAGCTAGAAACTTACTTTTTCTTTAAGAATGAAGGTTGAAATCATCTCATATCCACTTGACTTCAGGAGCTGGGGCTTTAAGGAGAACAATAATTATCATGAGATTCTTGATAAAATCATGAGGATTGGTAACACTGCAACATAGTTCATGGATGGATTAAGAGAACACAATCTGGTTTAATGTTTATCATGGGTTTTTTTATTTATTTTTTTTTCTGTAGGTTCAAAGGAACTCTCATCTCTAAAATCACTAACAAAAGACACCTAAGTACTCACTGATCACTGCTGAAAAAAGTAGCATTGGCATGAGATTTATTGAAAGATTTTATATGGTAATGGAAGGAAGCTCATTTTTCAGTGTGGTGCTCAGATGTGATCTTGAAATACAGACTATCGGTAGTTCCCAAACTTTGGGCTGAGGAGCATTGGCTAGTCAGCAAGTCGTAGAAAGTTGGCTGCCATGTGCTGTCAGCACTACTCCTTTTCTCTCATGCTAAATTGCATTGAAAGACAGTCAAAAATATACTAAAAACTCTTCTCCTTATAATGAATATCTGTAGCTGCCCCAGTTCAGATAAACATCCGTACATTGGAGGGGAAAACACTCAGTGTGGTTGTGGGTGGGTGGAGAAGTGGCAGTGAAATCACTGATTTTCCTAGTACGGTCCAGTCCACATTATATAAAAGGTAGAGAACACTTGAAGAAAGAGTTGTGAAACATGTTGTCTAGTGTTTTTAAATTCCAGGTAAACCATTAGCTCATTTTGTGACTTTAGGCAAATAACTAAACCACCTTGTACTTTGACATATCCATAAAACTTGGAAGAAGTTCAGCCTCATTGAATACCAGATGCTGAGGGCAAAATTAAAATCATTGTGAGAAGAGAAATCCACCTCCAACTGGGATCTCCCAGCACAATGCTGCACATACTCATTCTAACACAGTTGTACAAAGCAGCCAGAATTGATAGAATTGCACAGGTGCATTCAGCTGTTATATTTGGTTAGCTAACTGAGGATTACCCATAACCATAGCCTTGAATTGTAAATACTGTAATCAGGGAGGAGATAATAGTCCATGAAATAATTAATTGCCTAGCTATGTGGGACCAGGAAATGTGGTAAAAACAGAAATGTAAACAACTCTCTATATGTGTCAAGTTGTCTAAAAGTAGCATGCCCATTTCTACTAATTTAGCTCAGTTTTCTTGACCTCTAAATACTTTGTCAGCATCTTTTGAAATTTCAAAAGTAAAAACTTGATGAGAACACTGACCTAGAGCTTAGCAGGGTGCATGCAGTACAGCAATTGTGAGTATTCATTTTTCAACTTTCCAAGATTCAGGATAAAAATGTGAAAAGACAAATATTTAGAAAAGAAAGTCATCTAATTGCTAGCTTATGATTTACTGTTCATATGCAGTTCCTTGCACCAAGAGACTGAGTTCGCAGAGGTCTCACATACCATCCATGTTATTGTAAATGCAGTAGAATTAGAAACAGGAAGCTTTCCTGGTAAATTGAATGACTTGGATCTGGAGTTCAGACTAGGTAGTCTGAATTTAATTATGGACTAGATTTTGGTCCTCTGATTCATACTAAGAAACTGATGGAGGACTTCTTCCTAGAGAGAACTATTATTCAGGATGAGTAAAGAATGGGAGAGCCTGGCCCCTTTTAGAGAAATACATAATCTTGGTTTTCTCAGAGTCCTCAAGCATACTTAGGTTCTTGATTTTTTTTTTTAATTATTAACTGTAGTTGCTGGATTTACATTAATTAATATGCAACAGATTTCATTAATATCTCTCTCATTCACCATATATGGACTATTCATGTTTATTTTCTTTCAATATTTCAGTACCTAAAGTACTGATCCTACTATTTATCACTTTCATCATTAATTTTGGAAGTGAAATCATTTTGCTATAATTACCAAAGAACTTTGTCCAAAAGAAGAAAAAGAAAAACGAGCAAACCAAAAACCTCCGAACAACTTCAAAACCCTGACCTTTCTCTTGGCAACTCACTACTTATAAAATGACTTAATGACTTAATAATTCCCCCCCCCCATTTTGAGGGGAAAAAATCCTTCCAGGTGAAAATTTTATCTCAAGCTTTTCATGTGGATATGTTTAGAAAACTATTAACGTTTTTGTATCCCCAGTCCTTAAAAGCTATTGACAGAATCATAGGATTGGAAAGGACCTCAAGAGGTCATGTAGTCCAGTCACCTGCACTTATGGCAGGAGTAAGTATAATCTTCTAGTCCATCCGTGACAGGGGTTTATAAAAGAAAATGAACTACTCTTGATTTCCATGCCAAGAATCTTTCTTGTACAGTTGTTTTCATTTTAACCAGCTACCATTGGGCGGCAAGAAGAACACTTTAAAGAAGATTGTGCTGCATTAGTACATTGTTACAGGGCAGCTGGCCCCTCTAAATGAAACCAGTCCAGTTTCCACAAACCAGAGCAAGTACTCCCAGTCTGAAGGCTGAAAAAAGCCTGAAAGCAGGAGTCAGTGGAGTTGTTAGCTGGCCACTCTATGAGCCAGGAGGCTGAAATGGCCAGGTGCTAGCTTGCTGATCTTCCGGAGGCAGAAAGCCATGGCCCCAGAGAATGTGTGAAGATCTGAGGGCTGAGAGCAGGAGGTGAGGATACCTGCTGGCACTCTGAGCCAAAGAGCTGAAGGTGGATGGCAACAGAGGGCTGAAGGTTGTGAGTGAGGCATGACAAGACATACCATGCTGGAGAGCTGGTGTATGGTGAGGGACACCAGGGCTCTTCTTGATGATCTGTCTGGCCCATGGATGTGGAGCTTGGTGTTCAGACTTATTTTGTTATGGTTCGTTTTCACAAGGCATTCTTTTGTAATCCATTAACCCCACAACAGCTAATTGTATACAAAAAACTGTTTAAACTATTTCTGGAGAGATTCTGACAGAGGTGAAACTTAGGCAGGGGCATGTGTCATCCCAAGGCATTCCAGGTGGGGCTGCCATATCATGTTCACTTCACTGAGGAACTGCTCTGTTCTGGTCTTCCTCTCTGCATCACTGAGTGTAATGCATTAATGTTCTCAGTTATGAAACAATAAAGTTAGTGCGGTTGTTAATCTGTATAATCGTTATTAGCTAGTTTTTAATTAAGGAATCATATCATTTGATGGTATCAGCTTAGTGTTCAGTGAAGCTTAAACTGCACTGATCTTGGTTGGTGTGGATGTCATACTGGAAGTGTCATTTTGGGTTTTTGCAATCTCGCTAATTTGACAGCAGATACTAAAATTTAAACCTTTCCACCCTATGCTGTCTTCTGTATTTCTACTTTGAATTCAGTACAGAGATAGGCTGTTTTAAATATTTTCCTAGTGATCAGCTGTGGATTCAGAAACTGAGTTAATGCTAAAACCCTTCCCTCTATTTCTTGCAAATAGAACCTTTCACAGGAAAAACCTGCTATATGACCCATCCATTTTATGTGCAGCCTTTTGCTTTCAGATGCCCACTGCTTTCACTGACTTTAATGACACACATGCATTCAGGTACTGAATTTGACCAATATTAAAATAAACAAAATGTGAGTGTTTGATTACTCTGATCAAACCTAGATACACCTGATAATAATTCATGAATGGGATCAGCACTGCTATACTTTAAAAAATGGAGAGAGCTGCCTTTATTAAATGTAATCCCTTTAGATACTAATCAACACTTTGAATTAGTAACATCACCCTTTGTCATTGGATGAGTTCCATGAATGTTCAATTACGTGTAGTAGTAAAGTATCTTTTATAAGGAAAAAGGAGGGAACAGTGGAACTCTGGACAGAGTCCTAAGAGTAAGAACAGTCATTGCAGTGAAGTTGTCAGTGTATTTTCTTCATTCAGTACTGGAAGAGATGGGAGTCAAGAGGATCAGATTTACCGTACTTCCGCATCTGTAAAACCAAAGACAGCATTGTGTAGAGTGGTTAAAACAAGCGTCATGGGGTTCAGATTGGGCAGCTCATTAACAGTTTGATCTTAGGCAACTCACTTAACAAATTCCAAAGTCACTTAACCTCATCATGCCTTATTCACTGCAGCTGAAAAACTAGACTGAAGTAGGGTCTTACTGAAAATCAGATGCCACACTGGAACTAAGTTTTCCAAAGAAAAGAAATTAAACCCGAACAAAAAAGCAGCACTAGAAGGCAGAGAATAGGTTTCAGTTATATGTTGGCTGGTTGCACTTCAAAAGTTGAACCCATGCTCTGCCGCAGTGGCCCATTACATTGCCTGACCTTTGCAAAGATGAACTTGTAACTTTAGACTGCCAGATCATGTGGGGCAGAATCTGTAATATGCCACACTGGCGAAGCTAAAATGTAAATTTCAAGATCCAACAGAAGAAGAGCTAGAGGCATCTCAGTAGTGGAAGAGTGATTATTGGGTTGTGTGTAAATGTATTAAGACTCTGAGGAGAATAACCTTAAAAGGCATGTCTACACTTAAAACCTAATTCAACTTACATTAGGTCAACTTAGGCACTGAAGTAATTACTATGATTGTTCATGTCCACGCTATCTGCCTCCTGTCAGTGATGCACATCCTCACCAGGAGCACTTCCATCAATGTAAGAGAAGCAGTGTTGGGGGCTGAGAACCTGGGCTCTGAGCTCTGCACACTGCTCCTTGCCAAGAGCTGTATCGTGTCTCGAGCTCTCTCAGCTCCCCTTTGGGAGCAAGGCTTCTTACAGCGGCCAGTTGGACTTCTGGTGGGGAGTGGAGAGCTGAGAGCTTGCAGGGAGGAATAAGAGGTGTTTTGTTTTTTGTTTCTCTTTTTTCCTAGTGTCTATCATTTTAAGCGGATTACCCTTAATTTTTTCTTTACCATGACTGAAAACAATCCCATTAAACTCTTTATATGTATATTATGAAAGGTTTGCAGACAAATGCAGTTGAATATCCAAAATTGTGGCTGAAACTGTTGTTACCTAAAAACAAAACAAGTGAATGATGTTAAACCATCTGATTCAAATGTGTTGCAGTAATTTTCCTTCAGATATCACAACTCTGCTTCAGTACTAGTATGTGACTGGATTAAGTAAACACTCTGTCAATGTGTTTCACATCACATAAAGTCAGTTCAGGTTTCCATCTCCAAATCTGCTTATCGTGGGCCTTCTACATTAATATGCATCTGGGTTGTTAATAATAATAATAGTTGTTGTTGTTGTTGTTGTTGTTGTTGATTTAAAAAATCTGGTCTAATGATAGGTGTCAATTAGTGATAATTATCAAATGCTGTAGTGCACATCTAGAACCGATGATACAAACGCTGGGAGAATATGCATGCTATTTTCTTCTCCATATTATCCAAAGAAAAATAATTAGCCTCTGTAGCACCAACAACATAGTTTTGCAACTGCATTTTCTGTTTTGTGTAACTGGTCCAGTTTTGCCATTCAGGTTTAACTACCTGCTAGACCAGCAAAAAAAGGCTCATGTACTGTTTCCATGCCTGATCGTAACTGATCCAAGAGAGCAAGCATGCATGGCAGAAGGCTAAAGGGCCTAGATTTCAGCTGCCCTTGATCATTTTATTTATTTATTTATTTTTAAACAGAAGGGTAGCTAAATTCTGAAAAAACAACAGAAAAAGCATCTTGTAAAGGGGTTTTTGATTTATTTGAGATTTACCAAAGACAAAGGGTTGGTTTGGTTTTTATTATAAATTCTGCCTCTTTCTCTTGGAGAATGACTCTCAAAATTGACTTATCTTGATCTTTGTTTTTAAGATCTGGAAGGTTTTGACTCTGTAGTACCAGTTGCTGAGAAGCTCAGTCATCCAACTACAACCAGACCAAAAGCTACTGGCAGACGGCCTCCTTCCCAGTCACTCACATCTGTACGTTCATTTTGTCTTGTCTTTTTTTTTTTTCCCCCAAATTATTTTCTGAATTTCTTTTTATTCTTTGGTAAGTATCTATGTTATTCAGTCCTTTCATTTATGCTTAAACACAAGTCACACATACTAATGAGGTGCTGGAGATGCCTGTCAGGAAGCACCATTTTAAAATTCTGCCATAACGCTGAATGCAAGTTTCAGAACATTCCCTGCCTCACAAAGAGTTTCACCCACTTTCTGGATACTACTAGATCCCTGCTACTAGATCAAGGGTCTCAAACTCATGGTCTGTGGGCCACATTTGGTCCCTAAAGTTATTTCCTGTAGCCCGCAACAACACAGAATTTCTCAAATAACTGATAATGCAAAATGTAAAGTACTTACTCTTTGCCTTCCTGAATGGAAGTAATTCTTTCTTTCTTACTCTTGCCATATACGTTACTCTTTGTTTTTTCATTTTGCATGTACTTTGTATCATTGCATGAAAAGGGTATAGTGGTGCGGCCCTCAGGCTAACGTACTAGTCCTTATGCAGCCCTCAAGGTGATTTGAGTTTGAGACCCCTGTACTAGATCATGCCTGCCACATGTGACTGGAGTTCATAAAAAACTACTTCATAACAGTCTCTAGAATTAGACCTTATTGCATTCTAGGGGTATGTCTTCACTGATGGTAGTCAGCTCTGTTCCACAAACTGGTATGAAGTATTTTTTTACCAGCCCCAGAGAGGGAACAGAAGGAGCAGAAGAGCCATTTCCCCTCACAGGAGGGGAAGGGGAAATGAAGCTATGCAATGCTGCAAGGCTCTTTCTGCTCCCTTCACTCTCCTGTGAGCAGGACAGGTCCACCCTTTCTGTGAGAATAAGCCAAGAGCCTGAGTGGAGAGGTAGGGAAGTCTGCTGCTTCCCAGGAAGTATGCATGAAGGAAAAACGATGTTTAGTGGCAAGTCAAAGTGGAAGCCTTGGATGCTTGGATCTCACACATGGCTGCCAATTGAAGAACAGTGCTATAAATCATGTAGGTATATTGCTATTCCTATAACCTCTGCATTAATCCAGCACTCGGTAGTTGAAGACGTAGTCCAGGGTACCAGACCCACATAACAGGATCTCCTTTTCGTCTGTTAAAAGATCATTGAAGAGAAAGTAACTGTATCTTTTCCTAACTTATATAGCTCAAGTTGTGCCCAGCTTGCTGTTGTGTGAACAATATCATTTTGTTGTTCATTGAAAAAAAAATTGATGATGAGAAAATGATCAGTCTTTTGTGTATGATTTTCATTTTGTTTCAGATAGGCAGGCAACCAGGGAGATGGAGAAATAGATAGAGAAGGTGTATAGCGGTAGATGGACAGACAAACAGATATTGCAGATTGGGATATCTAATTGAGAGTATGCTCCTGCTCACAATAATGTGTTATGTTCATATGCTGGAGGAATAAAGTGAAGGGAAGGTGAATGGATCATGGCAATAATAGAGAACAAAATAGGAAGGTTGCATTACTTAGGATAAATCTAAGAACCAGATTGTGACTGCCAATGCAAGTTGTGAACTGTGCAAGGTCAGAGGCCAAAGGATGCAGTGACCTTTCCCGTCTTTGTTCTCCTACACAGAAGCTAAACACAGTGTGGCTTTGGAAGGAGGGCATTGTGTACAGATAGGAACACTAATCTCCCCCTAAAGTAATAGAGTGAGGCCTGCACCCTGGAACTGAATTAACAGCAGCATATCTACCTTGTTAGCCTCAGGGGAGTTCTGGCCCATTAAGCTAAAGTTCTTCTGGAGGGCACGTAGGGTCTTGTGCACCCTCTCCTCTATGAAAAGCGCCTTTAAATCACAATCTAGCCATATGTGTTGTCCTTCAGTACTGCTCTTCCCAGGCCACTTTTTAAAGCAAGACATTAAAACAGAATTTTGAAAGCCTGTTTTTTTGAGTTGTGAATTGTCTTGTATGTTAAATTTTTGTATTATTTTGCTAATTATTTATGATGTAATTTTTTTCTTTTAAAAGTGTTCAAGAATGAAAATATCTGGTTTCTTTCTTTTTTTCTTTTTTTTTCCCCTTTGCCTATACTATATAGTCCTCCCTTTCAAGTCCTGATTTCTTTGACTCACCAAGCCCCGAAGAGGAAAAGGAAGAACATGTTTCCATTATACACAAAGCAACTGAAGTGTCAAAGAAAACAAAAACTGTTACAATATCACAAGTAAGTTAATCAGACTATTTCTGATTACAGCTGCTAACCTTCCCTCATGCACATGCATTCTCATTTATTTTATTTCATGGTACCCCTCATCTCAGTAACTGTGCACCTCAGACTATAGATTTTTTTAAAGAATGCAGATAATACTGAAGGATTGTCCTATGGTGAAACACAAAACTTAGGCCTACTCTACACATGAAAAGGTTTATCCTGTCAGATGTGCTAATATAGCTATATGGATAAACATGCCTACTCTAGACACAATTTAGACTGGCAAAGTCTGTTTGCCAGTATAGCTTATAGTGTACCAACTCCCAGGTTAAAGAAGTTGTACAAGCACCACTTTTTTATGGTAGTACTGCTTCCATGCTAGGGCATTGGTCAGAACAAAAATGTTGCAAAAATCATATCCCTAAGCAGCCCTGCTATACCACAAACGTTTCTACTTGAGACCTGACCTTAGAAAATAAAAATCTAAGGGGTTTTTTGAACTTGGAGAAACTACTTAACTTCTCTGTACATCATTTCCTTTTCTGTTTGTTTATTAGAGCATGGTGTTGTCTGTCTCTGTAATATTTTATCTTTGCTTTGAGATACTGAGATGAAACATTTTATAGAAATATATAGTTTTATGATTATTAAATACTGACCTCTATCAAGGTGTCATGAACTCAGATGACCCTATTATCGGCCTCAGCTATGGTAGCCCAATCAGTCAAAAGCCCAACTGAAGAGGTAAATGTTGCACCATGTCCTTTAGATGGTCAGACTCAAGACAATTGCCAAGTGAATGGAAACCTGTTCCAGCAATTATGAATTCCTGTTGGGAATATCCTACAGACAGCCAGAATTCAAATGCAAAAGCGATCAGCCACTAGAATTAAATCTGAAATGAGAATAGAATGAGGTAACTGAGTTCCAAACCATTTAGGATTTTTAGACTGGGAGGAGTGGTAGTGTACTGTAGAACATGTTGTATTGATATCAGCACAGTAACCTAGAGAAAATGGAACTATATTAATAATGAGTACAGATATCTATTTACTGCTCAAAACTAGTTTACTGTTCTAGGTAAACTTCACAAGGAAGCAGCTATCAGACTGGGAATCGGGCAATATGGGTTCTGTTCATAAGCCACTTTTATATTGATGTAACAATGAATCCCAACAGTGGTTGTACCACTCTATCAATATAATTTAATTCAGTGGTTTTCAAACTTAGGGTTGGGACCCAATACTGGGTTGCAGACCCTGAGGTGCTGGGTCACAGCACCCCCTGCTGCCATCTCCAAAAGACTGGAAGGCATTGCTCAGAGATGTAATTGTTGGGTCACAGGCATAAATTATTTTTTTCAACTGGGTCCCAAGAAAAAAGTGTGAAAACCACTGGTTTAATTGGTGCAAAAAATGTAAGTAGGCCAGGCCTTAGACTATAAATACTTTGGGGCTGGGCCGTCTTTTTTTTTCTTTTTCTTTTTGTACAGTACCTAGCACAGTTGGACTCCCAGGGACTACCTTGACACACACACAAAAAAAAAATAGTTTGGATATTTTCAAGAAGAAAGAGAGCCACTTTTGTCACAGTATTCCTGGAAAAACACTTTATTTATTGCTCCATCTGCTCTGCACAGCACTTTAGTCAGCAAAGGCTGTTATCAGAGTTGTGCCAAGATCAGTAAATGATACTTTGGCATGACAAGGTTTAGTCTAAGATAACCTGTGTCTCAATTCCTCATATATAAAATGAGCAGGGGTGCGCACAAGGGAGTGGCAAGCAATGGCACAACCCTCCTCCACCCCCTATAATCATTTGGGGCACAGAACTTCTTCATGCTTGGGGCTGGGGAGAAGGGGTAGAAGAGCAAACTCTGGGCTGGGTGGATAGAACAAGCTCCTGCTGAGGCCAAAGGAGGAGGGAAAAGCCTCTGGGCAGGAAGAGAAGACAAGGGAAGAGTGAGCTCTTTCTGAAGCTGAGATGAGGGAGGGGAAGAGTGAGTTCCTCCTCACGCAGGGTGGGGTAGTGGAAAGAGAGAGCTCTGGGCAAGAGGGGCATGCAATGTGTCCCTAGATTAAATTTATATTTTGCAGATTTGATCAAAAGTGGTGGATCATTTCAATTGCACCATGTTCAAGCACATAAAGGTTCTAGCTAAATGTAGCTAATACTGTGCTTTGCCTCCAGTTTAGGAAATCAAAGCTTCTTATCAGTGGCAACTTAATATTCATGTTTTTGTTGACAGGTGTCTGATAATAAAACTTCATTGCCTCCAAAACCAGGGGGTTTGACTAGTGGGAGTAATGTACAAGCATCATTATCCTCATCGTCACTTGCACTTCATTCAGGAACTGTGGGAACAACAGGCCATAGGTCAAATTCCCCATCTTTGTTCAGTACTGAAGGAAAGCCAAAGACTGAGCACTCAAGCCTGGGTCCAGCAGCCTTGGAGGAGCTGAGAACGCAAGTTAAGGAGCTAAGAACTATCATTGAAACAATGAAAGATCAGCAAAAGTAAGCATTAGAAACCATAGCATCCTGTCTAAGCATCTTTCCTGCGCTTGGTACTGATCTTTTCCATACAGCATGTATATTTGTGTGTGAAATTCCTTTGTTTTTGTCAGAAAAACGGTTTCATGATGACAAATAGGTGTCCAAAAAAATGTAAAACAGTGATAGTTATTTGGATAGTTTGTAACAGCTTCTTTGGAGGGTGCATGTCCCTAGACTTTTCCATCCTGCTCTTGGTTGGTTGGTTGGTTGCTTGCTTGCTTGGTTGGTTAGGGGGGAAGCAAATAGGAAACAAAGAAACTGCTTCCTCCTCCCTCATCTCCTGTGACAAACAGGATGGTGCCTCTGCTTCTCACCCCCATTCCTGCAGTTCCTGGCTAGGATGAAGAACCTGTGGACCTTCCTCCCTTCCCATTCCAGCCCAGGAAAGGGGAGAAGAGAGGAGACCCTAGTGCATCACCCCAGACCTGGGAAAGGGGAATAAAAACCCCAGGAAGAACAGTGGTGTGGCTGTGAGGGAAATGGGGGTGGAGAGGCTGAAATGATGGTGGGGGACCAGGGAGAGCTATTGGGTTAGAGGCAGGAAGGAAGTCCCAGGTAGCACAGGAGGGAAGAACAATTAAAAATAAAAATGAATTTTTTTTTTACCTATTTGGGCAATTAAATCTGATTGTTTAAAAAAAAGTAACTGCTGAGTAATGTGTAGTTATCAAAATTGCACAAAAATGATTTAAAATTATTTGTTAAATACTTTGAATATAACTGAATTATTTAAAAAGAATTAGGGATTATAAATGTAATTAAAGCTCTGAAAGGTGGTTGATGTAACCATATCTTGTGTGTAAAGATCTTTGCAGCTCACATAGATCAATACTGAAAAATAATTGGACAACTTGGTATCTAGTGAGGGTATTTTCTATTTTTTGGATGTTCATTATTCATTTTCCAGCTCTGTTTTATAGGTCTTGCATGTTTTCAGATATGTCTGAATCAGATTTTTCCATCATATTTTAAATTTCTCAAGCATCGTTCTTGCCACTTAGTTTTTATATTATATCTGTGTACAATAAATTAACATAAATACTTCCCCTCTTTCTCACCAGCCTAGGTGCCTTCCCGTTCTCTGTCCTCTCCATTTTTAAAGGGATTCTTTGGAAGGGTCGTCCATCCTAATAAGGAGAGACCATTAACAGTGACATTTTAAATAAGTCTCTTGCTACTTAGGATTAGCCTAAACAAAACAAATATTTGACATTTTGCATCTTCTTCATTCTAATTCACCATCACTAAGTTTGTGTACCTGTAACATCTGTATTTGAGCAGTCAAGGAAGGAGAATGTGTTCATTAAAGGTTGACTTTTACCTCCCCCCACACATGCATTCACCAGAAGAACAGGGGAGAGTTAAAAAGTCAAAAGACAGACAAAAATATGGTTCAATGTTCTTTTATAAATCTCATGACTTATGGAGCCAATCCCAAGACTTTTTTAGGAACAGGCTTGTGATTTTTGGTCTCTTGATGGCATCCAACTGATGATTTTTGATCTCGTGAGATTGGCAATATTGTATCTGAACTGTAATAATGAATTGACAGGTCTATTATTTATCCTGAGTCTTACATTTATCTGGAGGTAGAGGCAGGGGGTGGGGTGTGCGAAGGTAGTGGCAGTGTTTAAGCTGCTCAGATTTCAGAAAATGAGGGGTTTTTTCATTATTTTTGCCCTTTCCAAATAGTGCTGACATCATCCATTGTTCCCAGTGGTAGCAAATCCAGGGTGCCTTCAGGAAAAATGTCTGCCATGTGTGGCCAGGCCTAAAACAGTGAAAGAAAAGGGGAATGTAGAGGTGTGGGAAGAAGATTGCAGTGTAGAGTACTGTAAGGAGGCTGTAGTGGCAGGAGAGTGCCAGGGTAAAGAGGGAGAATATAGAGGAATTAAAAACCAGTGGGGTGGGGGGGGGAAGGGGGCATGTTGTGGAGTTGTCAAGGTGAATGTGGCCCAACTTGCCGACTTCACAAGTCCTGTGGCCTGACAGTCTAACACAAGCTGCCTCCAGCTGCTGATTTCTGGCTTGAAGAACGGGGTGTGAGAAGATTTATTATATACAGTGTTGCTGTAGTCATGTTGTTCCCAACTTATATTTAGCTGTGACACTCTGAATGTATTTCCCAGACCTGAAGAAGAACGCTGAGTAAGCTCAAAAGCTTGTGTCTCTCACCAACAGAAGTTGGTCCAGTAAAAGATGTTACCTCACCCACTTTTTCTCTCTATAAGATTTATTGTGTTCAGAGCATAGGCCTGAGACAGAGGAGGATCTCTGTTTGGGAAAGATACAGTGAAATGTCCTCCTCT
Organism: Podocnemis expansa; assembly: GCA_007922195.1. Taxonomy (NCBI): domain Eukaryota; kingdom Metazoa; phylum Chordata; order Testudines; family Podocnemididae; genus Podocnemis; species Podocnemis expansa. The sequence goes on along the minus strand of ML681989.1, from coordinate 34,961,627 downwards.
GAGGAATCACATCCTGGCTTCACCTCTCAGATGTAAGAAACCAGTCCTTTCTCCATTCAGGATGTCCCCCTGAACAACAGACAATTGTTTGGTGACTTATCCTTGGGAAAAAATTATCAAGCTTTCTAAATTAAGATGCAGTTTAAATAGTTCTAAAATGAACAACTTTAAAACAGCTAAACAGTGTGATGGCGTGGGCAAGGCTTATGTTACCAGTTTCTATATTCTGCCAATGGACTAATCCATTTTGGAATTTGTTTCCACTTTTTCTGTTGTATACAAAAAATGCATTTGGGAACTACAGTGGTGATATTAATGACCACAGCAAATTTGGTGGCCAAATGACTAAGCTTGTAAACACAGGATTTTTATTACAATGGAAACCCTTATTCCTTAGAAGTACTATTTTTTTTAGGGGTTGGTTTTGTTAGCTATAACAGGTCCTGCTTTTGTAAGCTGAGGAACAAAAACGGTGAGCTACTGTGCAGTTGTTTTCCAAAAACATAAATGGAGTCATTCTTGTCTGTTAAAAGCTGTAAATTTAAAAGAATGCAAAAAGTTTTAAGAATATATATACTTTGATAAATCATTATTCAGAAAATATAGAAACTGGTTCAGAAAGGGAAAATGGTTCAGAGAAATTAACCTCTATTTCAATTATATGAACCTTTGCACTTTTTCCTTTTTTTTTTTTTTTAGAAAAGAGATTAAACAATTATTGTCGGAATTGGATGAAGAAAAAAAGATCCGTCTACGATTACAGGTACTTGAATCTAATGTGATTCGATGCAACCTTTGCAGGGAAACTGGCAGGTCAAATTTACCCTCAAAGTTAGGACAAACAAGCTCTTATACAGCTTAAGATAAATACATTCTGTTAATTTGAAAAGAAATTCAAATATATGTATATAAACAAATACATGTTTCTCTTGCCATGTTTGCAGTGTATATGCTGCTACATTGTATTGTTGCATGAAGATAATCTGGAATCTAATAATCTATTTGTTGTTCTCTAAAATGAGGGAAATACAAAATAGTAAACAGTTTAGCTAGTGAAAAGTGAAATCTGTTTTAAAATTATCAGTTTTAATCATCTAAGTGGTTTGTAAAGGAGGTGAGAAAATGTGTTTTAAATCTTCCAATAACTTTCAGATAAGAATTGGGCTTACTCTATTCGAAAAGTTAATTTCAACTGACATGATGCTGTTTCTCTTGCACCCAACTCCAGTTATTCTAAAAATGTATTGTCAGTTGGTGGGAAAAATAAACAAAATTATTTCCTTTGAGTCCAGTCCAGCTCATGCTGCTGTAACATTGAATGTTACCTTCCTCTGAGTCATCCCGTTGATTAGATGACTAGAGTTGTACTTGACTCCAGCAATATGAGTGAATGTTGCAGAACTGAGTCATTATTTGGACCATCAAATATATTGCTTCAAATATAAAGTATTTGAAACTGCTTTTCATGATTTGGACATTGACATACTTGCTTTACCTAAGATTAACAAGATGTTAGTGTAGTTTGTTCATTTGATATTTTTGCTTTTATTCTGCTGCATAAGTTCCCTGTATATTTTTTATACTGGTAATGGAAAATTAAAATATGATTTCTATGGGCTGCTCCTGCTGAGTAATATACTGTTCAAGATGAGTAAGTGTGGCAGAAGTGGGACCTTCTGAGTATTTCTTCTGCATAGTCAGATCTCTGAGAGGCCATAGCTTTTAACAAGCTAATTAATTCAACTAAGGTTAATCAACCTTTTATAGAAATTCTTGGGTTGGCCTAGGAGTCAATACCATTCAAAATTCTGGGTTCCAGTTTTCCAGAACATATGTAAGCCTGATCTAAATACAGAGCTGATAGGATATAACTAAAGCTATGGTGTTTTGTGTTGTTTTTTTAAATAAGAATTTTATAATTTTTGTGGGTGTAGATATTCACCTATCAGATTAACCTAGTTTACATGGTTGAGCATGCTCATTAAACTGATATAATAATTTTAAATAGATACAAAAGTCCATGCATAGTAAAGTTGCACTGATTTAATTAAACCATTGTAAGTTAAAGCAGTGCAACTCACATGTGAAGAGATGCCTTTAGATTAGGAGTGCGGTAAAGGTTCAACCTCCGTTTGATGGAGAAGAGTGTGAAGTAGTAGGTTCATGACATGGTCCAGTGACGATCTTTGCCTGACTCTAGAAGAAGGGGACCATCTCTACATCTCTTCAGGAGGAAAGTCACTGGATGTGTGAGATCTTTGATGGTGGGTGTATAAGGGAATTAACTGAGCATTTTCCACTTTCAAGCACAACACATGCTATGTTCTACTGAATTTGCAGCTGGTGCTATGCTTCATTTTGATAAGACATACCAAATAAACCTTATCACATTTTTCTTTGCAGATGGAAGTTAATGACATAAAGAAAGCTCTTCAATCAAAATGAACATTTTATAGGTGGAATGTTACATTGTTCATCATGACTGAGACTCAGATTTATGCCCCAGCCAAAATAACTTTGTGCCAAATGATTTGAGAATTGCCTCAGTATCACTTTTTTTGAAGGATTAGCACAAGAGTTTTCAATAGCACAACACAAATTCCAATGAAGAGGACAAAAATCCACAGGATGCGGTTGCTGTATGGCACTGGTTGTGACTGAAATTGATTTGATTGTGCTAAAGTCTCTACTTCAAGATCACAAATGAAATGAAAACTAAAACTCAGGCAGTTTAGTCCATAGTGGTACTATTTTGATGATATTTTTCCATAAATAAAATGTATTTCAGATTATCCGTTTACAAGCTTTATGATTTTGACTTTTTTTAATTGTCTTTTGTCACAGATTCCTAAAATATTTGTACTGCATACAGCCAAGAATGAATGTTGATGATTGGGGGAGTAGGAGGGGTGTTGTTTTGCTTCAGATAGAACGTTTTACTTTTGTGTTATGTTTAAATTTTATTACATATGCAATTTTATGTCCAAAAATAATCTACAAGATAAATTTAAGTTTGTGTGCAATGGCATATTTAAAAGAAAAAGAAAAGAAGATCTGGTGTTTACGATGATTTGTGCCTTCTTTCAGCCATCCACTGATTGGAGCTGGTTATAAACCATTAAATCTCAAAAATGTAGCTGCAATGATGATACCTGTCACTTACGTCCACTAGAGGTCACTCTTTTAATGTATAGCTCCTCAACATAGCCAGAGATGTGTTAACAACATAAAGTTGGGAGCAGCTTTGTCTAACCAGCTGTGGCTTTTTTAGCTTTCCTGTTTAATAGGCTTCTTATTCAGCTAGAAAATTCATCCTGCTTGATTTTCATTAGAAAAATAAAACACCTGCCTCCGTCCCCACTTTTGCACACTTTGAGTGAATGGAATATGCATTACTCAAGCAAAAATAAATAAAAGTAAACTAAAAAAATCACTTAAAAGGTTGTATTATTTCATGCACAAGATTCTCTTTGTTGTGTGATGATGTTTAACTTGCTATTTATGTGATGTCATTTATCACATTCTGTTGTAAGCTTTCTAACATTGATGAAATAGAAGGTTTTCTTTACAGTACATTTTAGTAGCTGTGCTTTCTTCCTTGGTTTTATGGAAATCAGGTTTACACTGTGTGTGTCTGTGTGTGTAATGGAGCATTTCAGTCTTTAAAAGTACCTTTTTCTTTCCTGGTAGTGCAATCTGAAAACAAGGTATTGCAAGACTGCTCTTTAATGGCAGCAGATTTCATTTGGCCTCTGAGAATGGTTTTAATATGTTTCTCAGATACCCACTATGTCTGTTTATTGCATTTATCTGGAACAGCTTCATATGGATATTTTTGCACAGCTTATGGAATGCTTGATTAATAATGCTTGTATTAAGAAGTGATAAAATTGCACAAAAGTTCTATTATTCATCATATCAAATGTTTTTAAATTATATGCTTTAGAGCTCCTACATCACAGTTTACTATCTGTCCTGTTCTAAAGGATGGATGGGACTTGTTTTTCAATCTGTCAGTGCCATTCATGAACAGCTGGACAGGTACTCATTTGGTTGTATGGGAGATTCTTTATATATATGTTTAAACACACACACATATCCCAGTTTATGTGTGTGTTACCTGAAGAATTCTCAGCTGGGCGTTCTGCATAACAATACAGAACATTCTCACTGGGGTGATTTCCTTTGATACACCTTGTGCTTCTTAGTAATGAATGTCTGACATTTCAACTTTTATTAGTGCAACTTACAAACTTTGATTTAAATTACAGTTGTATTCTAAGTTGTTTCTGGGACAAAAGTGCTAATTACATATTTTGTCAATGAAATGCTTTTATTTAACTCAACCACATTGAGATTTTTTAAATAAAATGTATAGTCTCATCATGGTTTTCCAGCAATAAAGATCTCTGGGTTATTCATTTCTGTATCTTTTGTGAAGCTAGTAAGTTTGGGGGGAGTAGGAAGACGTAAGTAGCAGCCCATAAAGATTCTGCTGGCATTCTTAATTGTATATATTTGAAACATGCATACATAATTAACAGCTTGATAATACAGTGGATTCCTTACTTCACTCATGGGTTGAGGGGAGCTATGGAACCTGTGAGAAAGTATTATTTCCTGGACTGGACCTTGAAATGTAGGCAGCAACTCTGAAATGTTGCTTTTGTAAAAACCAGCCTGAACTGAGTGTGAACTTTCCTGAGATTAGATTTCATCTATTATTTTTTTTCTCCTGTTAAGATGGTTGCTTGTCATTTTATAAGGCTGTACTTGGGAGTCTGACTTATGTTTGTAAAAGATTAAATGAAATTTTGTGAAAATATTTTGTTCAAACTTTATTGTTCTGGAAGGAAGATTTCTGGGAAAAACAAGTAATTTTTTCTTTCTGCATTTCATTATAATAATATAAAAATGTACAAAGGAGATGGAACACCCCACACCACCCCTTTAAAAAAATCAATGAATCGTTAAGACCTGTGGATGTTTACAGCTGCTTTTAGAAAGGCTTGGTTTTATATTATAAAAAAAAAAAACAGAAAATGCTACGGAGTTACCCATTTTGAAGTGAAAATTATTACATGTGTTTGAAAAGTCATGTAAAATTACTTTTCATTAACATGTGCATTCACACAAACACTCTGGTGACAGACATGCAATTTTGTGATTTAGTTTTCCTTCATGTGGAAATCATTTTAAAGTATCACGTTTATGCCTCTGAGTTGTTATTAATAGTTCAATTGCTTTTTCCTTCTTTAATCACTTTTATCTAGGCCCACCGTATTATATATAATTTGATTAATTGATGTTTTACCTGTTTTGTGTATGATAATACTTTATATAATTCAGTGAAAGAAATTATATATACTTCAGGTGGCAAATTCATAATAAAAAGCTCCACAGTTTACAGATGTCTTTAGCAAATGCATTTTGTTAAATCTCAGGATTGTTTCTTACTGGTGCAACTGGTGGGAAATCCTGAAAATACTTCAAAATGATACTTTTAAAAAAAAAAATCAACACTGAAAGGGTCTACTCTCAGCTAGATGTGTGACTATAATTGCTGTTGATATTCCTAGATGAACAAACATTAAATGAAAATAGATCCCATAATATAACAAGTACTCAAAGCAGGAATTAAATTCTAGTAGGGAAATTTCATTTTTCATCCTACTTTTTATTCATGTTCCATTTATAAATAAGTTATAAATTAATTGTTACTCCAGTGGGTTGCATATAGCTATCTATAACACTTTCAGAAGAAGTGCTTAAAACCAGCTATAATACATTCTACTCATCTGCATAATACACTTGTCACCTATGAACTATAAATGTAACCTTGATATAAAATGTAAGCCATCTTTGTAGATCCCACTGCAGCACCTTCTAGTGATTGGAAACAGACAGACTAGTATAATAACACTTTACTAAGGCTGATGTTGCAGGCTCCTCTGATGAACACCATTGGATTCAATGGTGGCAAGAGTGGAAGGAGGAGGGCAATGTGTGACAGCTTGCAGGGTCAGGACTGATGTGATTTATAAGCTTGTACTATTCATTTTAGTTCTATAGAAATGTCATATGCCCGTGTTGCCAATTTCTGCAATTTCAACCTGAGTAATGCGATTTTGGTCTCTGCCAAAGTGTGTGTCTCCCTGTGCAAGGCTCCATTCCTGCCTAGGGATGAAAAAAAATCCTTCTGATTGGTTGCCTTTCCCCATTCCCTACCTCAGGAAAGACCAAATGATCAGGGCTGCTTCAGGAAGTAGGCTGCGTTCCTCACACACATACCAGGAACCCAGAGGATGTTTTTGGGGGGACAGGAGGAGAGGAAGAAGGAAGTAGCAAGTAACATCTTCACAGAAAGTGCGGGGGGGAGAAGAAATTGCCCAGCACCCAAAGATAATTCTGCTCTCTCCACTTCTCTCTCAATATTCCCACACCACAGGCCCTGGAAGGAGTTGCAGGGAATAACCTGTGGAACAGGACACAGGGTGGAGTTGAGGAGAGGGAGAAATAGGGGGTTGAGAACTGGTAATGCTGCAGCTGCCATGCTGGAGGTGGGCAGGGGGATTTAACAGTCAAGGCAGGCCAAAAGCACAATATAATCAACAGAAAATGATTTTGTGGACTAGATGACTTCATGAGGTCCCTTCCAACCCCATGAATCTATGATTCTATGATTGTGGGAATTTGCAATACTCCATGGGAACAGTAACTTACCTTTGTTCAGAAAGGACAAACCACTTGAGGTGGTTTCATTTTATACCCACAATAATGCTTGCTGTTTAGAATTCTCTGAAGTGTATGGAATCACCATAATCAACTTCAGATACTGTATCAGCTTTTGCTTGGAACAAACGGCCATTAGTGAATCTTGACCTGAACTAACCTGAGAAAGATAACTGGAGATATAACTGTATAAGTCCTGCCTTTTCACCCATTTCCTCCCTCCAGTCAGTCTCCTTCACTTTTCCAATTCACTTTCCAAGCACCAGTTCCTTACCACCCGTTACGTCTTTCTATCTCTACAAGGTTTTGAACATAAGCTGTCACTTGAGAGAGCATCCTCGGAAAGCAAGAGGATACAAACAGCCTCCACTCATGAAGAAAGACAAGAAAGCATAAGATACATTTGCTTTTCATTGCCACAGATATCTGCAATAAGTTAGTGTCATTTGTTTGACCAACTGGGCTTGAGTGCATACAGAGTGGATTGGTGCTGTGTGAGGCCGTAAATGAGCAGCAGGACCAGGGCCACTCAAGTGATTCTTAAAGGGCAGATCTCTGCAATAAGCAGGTAGACTAGAAATGCTGGTGTCTTATGGGCCCCTGGATTCTGTCTCTGGGGAAGTGAGTCCCACAAAATAACCCTTTCCTAAGGTGAGACAGTGTCCAAGTTTCTCTGTCTGCAGCTCAATGGTTACAAGAATATAGCACGCTGTATACAGCTGGTTCTACTTTATTTGTGTGTCTTTTGATCCCTACAGAGTTTCCTAGGACACGTCCTTAAACCTTTTATTTAATAATTCACCTAAAGCTTATGTGGAGACCAACATAAAGATAGCTTGTTAGGCTACAAGCTATGTACTGGTGTCTGAGGGGAAAAAGGAGTTCCAGAGAGCTGTCAGTTTCTCAAAGAGCCAATGCTAAAGTCATAGCAATAAACTAGTCCTTAGTTCGCAAAGACTACTAGAGGCTATATAGCTCCATCATAAGGTCCTTAATGACCTAGGGGGGAAAAAAAAGGCTACTCACCCTGTGCAGTAACTATAATTCTTTGAGCTGTTCATCCCCGTGGTGTTCTTCCTCAGGTGTGCACGAACCTCTCGAGCCCTTGATGTCAGATATTTTTAATTAGCAAAACAAACAAACAAGGAGTCCTGTGGTGCTTAAAGACTAACAAATTTATTTTTTGCATGAGCTTTTGTGGGAGAAAATCCCACTTTGTCAGAAGCTTTGAAGATGGTGGCGCTTACAGAATAGGAGAAATAAATGCAAGGGAAGTGTAAGTCATGGAAACAAGTCACACCGTAACAGAGAATCAAAACAGTTGTAAAGATTGAAACATTGGGGAACAGCATGCAGAGGAAAATGAGGTCAAATCACCTGTTGTAATGAGAGAAAAAAACAATGTCCTGATTAAGTCCTGAAGCAATGCAACCAAATTTACAAATGAATTCAATTTCAGTAGCTTCTCTTGAAGCCTTGATTTAATATTCATTTCTGTGAGCACAGCTATTAGCAAATATTAATGGAGTGATCAGGAAGATTGAAATGCTGACCCACTGGTTTTAGAGTGTTGAAATTTCTGATGTCAGATTTGTGCCCATTTATTCTTTTGTGCAGAGATTGTCCTGCTTGTCCAATATATAAGGCAGAGGGGCATCTCTTGCATGTGATGGCATCACATTGGTGGATGAGCAGGTGAATGAGCCTTTGATGGAGTACCCAGTGTTATTAGATCCCGTAATAGTGTCTTTTGTGCAGACATGGGCAAAATTGGCAGTGTGGTTTGTTGCAGGGATACATGCCTGCTTTGATGGTTCTGTTGTTAGGTCTGTAGTTGCTGGTAAGTATCTGTTTAAGGTTGGGGGCGCTGTCTGTAAGTGAGGAGAGGTCTGTCTCCCAAGGCTTGTGAGAGTGAGGAATCATCTTGTAGAATAGGCTGCTAGATCCCTGATGATGTGCTCTAGAGGTCTGACTTGGGGGTTGTAGGTAATGACTATAGGCGTTCTGTTGTTTTCTTTCTTGGGCTTCTCCTGTGGTGGTTGACTTTGGGTTACCCATCTGGGTCTGTCAATCTGTTTCCTCACTCCTGCACCTGGGTACTGTAGTTTTAAGAATGCTTGATAGAGATCTTGAAGGTGTTTGTCTCTATCTGAAGGATCAGAGCAAATGTGGTTATATGTTAGGGCTTGGCTGTAGACAATGGATCATGTGGTGTGTTTAGGATGAAAGCTTGAGGTACATAGGTAACTATACCAATCAGTAGGTTTTTGGTACAGGGTGATGATTAAGTGTCCACCCTAATCTGTACTGTAGTGTCCAGAAAGTGGATCTTCTGTGTGGAGTGTTCTAGGCCAAGTTTAACTGTGGAGTGGAAACTGTTGAAATCTCTGGAAATCTTCAAGGGCATCTCTACCATGGGACCAGATGATGAAGATGTCATCAGTGTACCATAAGTAGAAAAGAGGTGCTATGGGATGAAACTTCAGGAAACGGTGTACTAGCTCAACCATAAAAATGTTGACATATTGTGGGCCCATGTGGGTACCCACAGCAGTGCCACTGACCTGAAGGTATAAATTATCCTCAAATCTGAAATGGTTGTGGCTGAGCACAAACTCACAAAGTTCAGCCATTAGGTGTGCTGTGGCATCATCTGGGATGATTCTTCTAATAGTTTGTAATCAACTGTTATGTGGGATATTGGTGTAAAGAGCTCCTATGTCCACAGTAACCAGGATGGTGTTTTCTGGAAGCTCATCAATGGATTGGATTTTTCTCAGGAAGTCTGTGGTGTCTCAAAGACAGCTAGGAGCATTGATAGCATAGAGTGTGAGGAGGGAGTCCACATAGCCAGGTAAGCCTGCTGCAAGAATGCCAATGCCTGAGATGATAGTGTGTCCAGGGTTTCCTTTTTTATGAATTTTAGGGATTAGATAGAATAACCCAGGTTAAGGTTCTGGTGGTGTGTCTGTGTTGCCTTGGGGAGTTTCTTGAGTAGGTGGTGTCGTTCCTTTTGGTATTCCTCGGTGGGGTCAGAGGAAAGTGGTTTGTAAAATGTTATGTTGGAGAGTCGTTTATAAGCCTCCTGATCATAATCCGATTTCTTCATGATGACAATGGCACCCCCTTTGTCAGCCTCCTGAATAATAATGTCAGAGTTGTTTCTGAGTTAGCAGTGTCCATTCAACCTGTTCATGGGCCCTCTGCCTCCTTGTGCTAGATACCCAGGCTATATAGGAGTGTGTTGAAGAACCACAGTTACTGTACAAGATAGATAACTTCTTTTTTGAGAAGTGCATCTATGAGTGTGCCATGCCAGGTGACTTCTGAGCAGAATCCCCACATGGAGGCGGGAACTTCAGAAGAGAGTCAAGAACTGAAGCTGCCGTGGCAGAAGCAAGTGCTGCACTGGATCTGACAGCGTGAATTGGTGTGTAATGTTCTGAAAGCGTGTTGAGGCCCGTCTAGCAGACCTCCATATTTCCAGTACTGGTACATTCTTCAATAATGCTGTAGCTGTCCACAGTCTGGTTGACTGTGCTATCTATCAGTCCTGGGGCCAGGGTGTGTGGGTAAATTCCTGCAGCAGCATCTAGGAAAACCCTGCCTCTCCCAGAAGAGGGGAGAGAGAGGCTGCCAGAAGATCAGAGCCAGGAGGTCGAGAGACTTCCCTAGCCGGGAGGCAGTGAAGGAAAACCTGGATCCCAATCTGCAGGAAAGACTGAGATGGCTCTGGTCCTGTGGGGCATTACTACCATCCCTACTGTCCCCATGTGGAGGAGCCATAGTAAGATATTTCCCTGAGTTCTGGGGTATATAAACTCCACTGACTGGAACAGCCTCCCACTTCCATGGGATTGAAAGGCACTAGACAGAGGTGCTAAGGGGGAAAGTCAAAAAAGACTTTGCAAGTTGGGGCAGATTTTCTCAGGCCCCCTACTGCCAGAGGACACAATCACTAGTTGACAAGACCAAAGGGGGTTGCTTTCCCACAATAACTAATAATGCAAGGTGGCAGAAACAATGAACAGTTAATTTTTGTTTTCTAAAAGTTATGCTAGACCATTGCATTTTTAACATTACATGGCAATCAGATGAGAGATCCAACTTTCAGAAATACAATCTGTCCTGTACAAAGCCAGGAAAGATATTGCATAACTTCCCCCCCGACTGCTTCCATTTGTTAACAATTTAAGCAGTTGGATTTTTTTATTTTAGGACCTTCATTATTCTGTTCAGTATTAAGCCACTGCTATTATATCCTCTGGTATTTTTTAGGCAGTTGGCTAAGAAATAGTTGGCACACGGTAAGGGGACACTGATACGCCTGCCTAATTCTTTGCCAGCTACATGGTGTCTATATTGGGACAACTTTTTTAAAGATGAAGTCAGCTCAGTTTAGCCTGGTGACAACTTTGAGTGAATAAATAGAAAACTGATACAGACATGCAAACCCTTTCCAATAATGTACATACTTCAGCCAGCCCAAAACAAGGCAGGCAAAGCTTATGGTAAATATAAAGTCTACCAGGTCATTGTGCTTGCAGAACAACACACCAAAACAAATTAGACACCTTGTTACATTATCAGAAAGTTCAGAATATATTATATTACTCATTGGTCTTCTATTGAGTCACAGTCTAGAATCAATCCATCTTGTACTCCTGGCTTTATCTGGTTTATTAACTTTACTGAAGTGTATTTAACGTTTTCATTACTGACAATCCTATACTCCCTTGCTTATATATTGAAGCAGAAGCTCAACAGGTAAAAAAATATTCTTGGAATATTTAGCTGAGTGTGCATTAAAATTTGGGTAGCTGCCTCCACATAGCAGCAAGAAAAGTGGCTGAAACAGGCTGGAGTATTTAGTGTATGACCAAACTAACATCTTAAATTAAAATTTATCACCTGTTCCATGTGGGTCTGTCTGGAGGAAAATATTGTGGTTTTAATTACATAAGCGGTCATTTTTTCAAAGTGAATGAGCTCATCTATATGAGAACGGGGATTTTAAAGTTACCCTAATTTCTTCCTTTATCAGAGCTCTCAAAATTTATCAAGGGCTGAGTGGGTTGCAATCAGGGAGGAAAGATCTTGGGCATCTGGTCTGTCTGCTGTGTTACGCATTATCTCTTGAGCAGGCTGCAGTGAGCAAAGGCAGGGCCCAGCTGCTTTCATGTCTCTGTCCCTCTTCAGAGCTTCTCCACCCTCTCCTTCCTGCCGCCTCCTCGTCCCCTGCAATCACTTTTCCTTACACACCCACTTCAGCAAGTGTGGACTTGACTTCCCATGTGCTTGAGTAATATTGGCAGGCCCCCAGCCCAAGTTCCCTTTTGTGAAGCCAAAGGAGATGCTCAGACGCAGAGTGGGTTGGGCTGAGTTTTCATAACAGAAAAGGGAAGGGAAGGAGCCATTTACGTAACAATTATCTCGCTTCTGCAACTGCCAACCAGCGGGACAGAGAAGCACCTCCTAGGGAGCCACCTCCATCCTGAATTTTTCCTGTGCCTTCAGATCAGAAGAACCCAAACGTCTGATTAGTTCCACCCCTGCAAGAGCAGATGGTGAGCGCTGAGGGAACTAAACACTTGGCACGTTATGTTACAGTGCTGGGCTAGCCTTACAAAGTGCTGCCTTCAAGGTCTACTACCAGTAGCAGTTACTGGCATCCACACAGAGGATGCTCCTTTTTGCTGGCTTGTCACAAAGTGCTACTTTTCTCTTTCCTCATCCTCTGGTCCAGGTATGGTGACAGTTCCAATATTCAGGGCTTTGTCTTCTATGACCACCTATTGCTCCCCACCCCAACACCGAGCTGATTTTCACACTTGCTGTCTGGTTTCCCTAGGTCCAGTGTGTTAGTGGGGGAGTCACAATTTCCTACCTCTCACCTTCCACGTTCTCTACTCCAGGGGCAGAAAACCGTGACAGATGGGGACACCTGTCACAGTTTAACTTTTGGCTTTCCCCAGGTCCTGTCTTGCTCCATGGGTAGCCTGTTGTGGTGTTTGGAGCATTCTGGTCACAATTTACTACCATTGTGAAATCTTTATTTTAAAATTAGACACAAAGATGTTTTTCTAATTTGGAAAAGGAGTTAAACTGCGGGGCTACTGTATGTAAAAGCCTGCAGGAAGGAATTGATTTTTTAATTAGTTGCTTTCCATTGTAGAGCAGAAACTGTATGGTAAATGAACATTTGATATACATGACACATGTATAAAGCATTGAAAACAATATTTGAAATATGATGAATTCATTTTTAACACAAGCTCGTAAACAGAAAATCTACTGTGACTCCTTACATGACTTTCCCTCCCCAATGTCACCATTAGAAATATTGATCAAGTGTTCAAACAAAATTGTTTATTTCTCTCCCTTGGCACAAACTGTAGAAGGTGGTATGCTCATCTCTTAAGCCAAAGACTTTTTCTCAAGCCTTTCCCTCAGTGCATTTTTCATCTCAGAACAGCTTCTGCACCTTCCTTACCCCAAACAGCGGCAGTCTGAGACTTGGGGATGGGGCATTACAAAGAAATATGTGATACTAAGCATCATAAAGCCCAACACCTTGCTTTTAGGGACAAAGAAAGGCACAGGAACACCACTGTGGCTCACAAATCCTGAGTGAGGTGTGCAAGCTCCCCTTGCAATGATGGGGGGGAGAGAGAGAGACACCATAGTATGGGATCCACAGAAACTGTCAGCATGCTACGTGGGGAGCTGCCACCAGCCACAGATAGCCAAAGGAAGATGTCAACCAGAGTTGTGTGTGCTAAGCATTGTGCCCTCGCAGCAGTGGGGTGCTGAGTGACGCCTGGATCCAGGCCCCTGGGCACCAGACTGAAGGGGGTGGGTGCTGATGCTCAGGGGCTGGTGAGCATCGGAGGTTCAGCAAGATGGCTGGATGGAGCCCAGGGCATGGCGGGAGGGAGGAACTTTGGCTGAGCAAGCCCCCCCCCCCCCCGCAGACTCCCTCACTGGGGTAGCGAGCTGGTGCTGGATTGGAGCAGGGACAGCGTCTCTGGCTGGGCTCCACTGCCATGCTGAGTGCTAGAAAGTCATCTGTACGGGTAGAGAAGAGCAGGGTGCCGCCCTGAAGGTGCATTCCCTCCCCTCTCTGGGGCAGCTGGGGAGTTGCAATCGCTGGTGGAAATTAGGGACCCCCTTCTGCCCTGTGGAGAGGGGAGGCACAAATGCAGACTTAGTTCCTGGGTGCCGAAGACCTCACAAAGTTCAGCGCCTAAGTCCCCAGTGCAGGTGGGCGTTTAGCTGTGCCTGGAGCGCCATCAGTAGGAACCTCACTCCTGCAGCCCGGTATCTTAAGGGCATACGGTAAGCTGATTCTTTAGAGACTGACTTAGGCAGGTACCTGTTCCCTACACAATGTGCTAGCCAATCCTGCCTATTGCAATGGCTGTTAGAGCACTCACCTAGCTTGTGGGAGAGCCCATTTCAAAGCCGTTCTCCCCTGCTGCCTGATGGGGAAGTTGAAAATGAAATACTCTGAGGCTTCAATGGGATACAGGCACTCATATGCCTAAAATGAGACAGTGCACACGCTCAGAGATGGAAACTTAGCCCTAGTCTATACTCACAGAACTTCTCGGTGGCAGTTGACAGCAAATACGCAAGGCACGTAAAATACCTTGCACATCTGCCCATCACTCAGTAAGCTGCCACTACATACGAGGGTAAACTGACCACAAATGCCTTGCGTTTGGCTTACAGCAACGCCAGTTCTGAGGCTGGAGTTATGACGACTTCTGGAGCGATTCAGCAGGTTCGTGCTCACTGCTGAATCACACACCTGGACGATTGCACTGACGGTAGCAATTTTGCAGCCATCAGTATAGCCTTACCCTTAGGCACCTAAGGAGCTTTTACCTTGAAAATGTAGGTGCTGACTAAGTTTAGGTGCTTAAGGCCTTTGGCAGGAATTTTGGGAACTGCAGCGGAGCCTGAAATTGGGATGTAGAACCAAAACCTTTAAGAATCTAGCCATAAGTCTCTCTTTCTAATGAACAAAGCAGATGGGGAGAATTATAGACTAGTCAGACTAACTTTGATACCTGGAAAGCTGTTGAACTAAATTACTAAAGAATTCATTTGCAACCATGTAACTGATAATTGCATTCTAAGGAATAACCGGCATGGCATTTTTCAAGAAAAAAAATCATGCAAAACCAACCTAATTGCCTTTTTTTGGCATGGTTACTGGCCTAGCAAATAAGAGAAAAACAGCAGATAGGATATATCTTGATTGGAGTGAGGTCTTTGACATAGTCCCACATGATAGTCTCATAAGCAAATTAAAGAAACGTGGGCCGGATGAAAGTACTGTAAGGTGGGTGCATAGCTGGTTAAAAGACTATTCTCAAAGAGTAGGTACAAATGGTTTACAGTCAAAGTGGAGAGACGCCTAGCAAAGTTCTGCAGACATCAGTCCTGGATCCAGTTCCATTCAATATGTTCAGTAATCACTTGAACAATGTGCTTGTAAAATGTACAGGTAGGTAACCCCAAGCTGGGTCGGGCTACAAATGCTTCGGAGGACAGGATTAGAATTCAAAATAACCCTGAAAACCTTGCGAAATGGTTTGAAATAGGGCAAGTACAAAATACTAAACATAGGAAGAACTGATCAAGTGCACAATGGAAAATGATTGCCTAGGAAGGAATAATGCAGAAAAGGATCTGCAAGCTACAGTGAATCACAAACTAATATGAGTCAACAATGTAATATTGTTCTTTAAAAAAAGCAAATATCATTCTGTTATGGATTAGTAGGAACCTTGTAAGCAAGACACAAGAAGACTTTTTCCAATCTACTAGGTAGATAAGGCCACTGCCGACATACTGTGGCCAGTTCTGGACTCCACACTTTGGGCGTGATGTGGACATTCTGGAGACAGTCTAGCAGGAAAGCAACAAAGGGCTAAAAAACATGACATACTGAAAAAAAAAAGTGAGTTGGCTTAGTCTAGATTGGAAGAGAGAAGATTGGGGGTGCAGGGGTGGGAATGAACATAGTCTTTAAGTACTTAAAAGGTTGTTTTGAAGAGGAGGGTCATAAATTGTTCTCTTTATCCACTGAGCACAGGACAAGCTATAGTTAACTTTGATTGCAGCAAAGATCATCTAGATCAGCCCTTCTTAGGCAAAAATTTGAACTTTAAATGTAATTAAGCACTGGAACAAATTACCTAGGCAGATTGTGGACTCTCTGTCATTAGAGCTTTTTAAGAACAGGTTAGACAAGGGTTCTGCAAAGATAAGACAAGTCATTCTTAAAAATTCCTTCAATTACTAAGTGTTGAAAGGTTCACGGGGTATAGCCTCCTGGTGAGGGGAGCTGGGCCGGAGCACCTGCAGCAAGGTCCCCTGGCTGATCCTGGAACCAGGCGTGCCCCTCCTGCCCCACAGGGTCCTCTGGTGGTAGTGGGGAACCTGGAGCCTGGCATGGGTGCCTGCAGTGTCCCATGGTCCTGGGGGGCACAAGAGGGCAGGCAAAAAGCAGCATGTCGCTCCCGAGCTGCAGGTCGCAGATCCCTGGGTTAAACACAGCTATCAGGGATGGTCTAGGTCAAGGGGCACGTCTACACAGCTCTTTTATTTCGAAATAACACCCGTTATTTTGAAATAAAAAAAATGTAGTCTACATGACGTTTCCTTATTTCGAAAGGACGGACCTCGTCCTTTCGAAATAAGGATCGTCCTTCCAAAAAAGTAAAACCTACCCCCCCCAAAGACCGTTATTTCGAAACGGATGTTTCGAAATAACGGCTTTAGACCTGTTGTTGCGAAACAACACCGTTGTTTCGAAACAACGGTTCGAAACAGCGGTCCCATTGCTGTTATTTCGAAACATCCATTTCGAAATAACGGTCTTTTTGATCCTGCAGTTTCCCTTATTTCAAAAGGAGCCCTTTCGAAATAAGGGTTTTATTTCGAAATCGGCCCCTTCAAAAGGACCGATTTCGGAATAAAACGGGCTGTGTAGACGTGCCCAAGGGTATCCAGCGGGGCCATTCTTGATTTTTTTTCCTCATTTCGGCAAGCCAATGAGCAAATTTTGAATGGGGGTGGCGGCCTGCTGTGCGGCTGCGCCTAGCTGGCTGACAATGGAGGGAGTAGAGGTGCTAATTTTTTTTGGTGGTGGGCGCCAGTGGGAATGGGGAATTTTGGAGGAGAGATGGGGGAAGACATGTAACTGGTGCTGTGTGACGCATGCAGAGCTGTAACTATGACGGGGCCAATGGAGCAAAGCCTCGGGTGGCGCGGAGCGGCTCCATAGACCCCCACTATTAAAGGGACGCCTTTTGCAGTGCTGGCTCTAAGCACTGCTAATGGCAAGGGGTGTGTTCCAACAGGAAAGTGCCCTGGGCAGCAAAAACCTGCGTTATGGCGCTGGACACGTGTCTCCCCCATGCTCATGGACATTGTGCTCTCCCCGCTCACAGGGAGGTCTCTGGCTTTCTCCTGCTGTGCCCCCTGCACATTTGGGTGCGCTTCTTGGCAGCTGAGCGCGTGGCCAGAGATCCACTTCCACCCCTGGCACCTCCTGCCTGTGGGGGCTTGGCTGGGGGGGGAATGAGGCATTGCCCCCACCGCTCCACTCTGACTTCAGACTCGTTCCCAAGGGCACCTCTCTGGAAACTCCCTGGGGGAGAGAAGGAGGCAATGGGGGAGCTGTGGTTCATATACGTGACCCCTGCACCCAGAGTTTGGTCCCCACAGCCAGGCTCTCCCAGGCAGCTGCCATGATGCAAAGAAGTGGCCCAGGCGGCTGGGACTGCTGCAGGGTCTGGGGTCTGGGGGGTCTGGGGGGGCTGGCCTGCATGCTTGCCAGGCTTGGCCACCCTGCAGGGGGGGAGGGAGAATGCTCCGGCAGAAGGTGGAGATTAGCATCCTAAAGGGAGGGGAGTTGTGCTGCTGTAGCGAGCAGCATTCACCAGCATCCCCTCCCAGCTTTAGATGCTGTAATGAATATGCTGTAAGCTCACAACTTTAGCCTCCCACCATGCAGACATGTGCTTAGTACAGGAAGGGAATAAGGAAAATTCAAAAGCATCTAAGCACTTTCACCCTTAAAAAGTCTGACCTGTGACGACTACTTGGGAACCAAATTCGAGGCACAAGTGGTGACATATGAAAAAGGACTATAGTCCTGGGGCAAAAAACAAAAAAAAATCACTTGACACAGGCAATCCCCACTGGAGAACGGATGGAAACTGAAGTGTTGCTGCCAAAGCAGGAAATCCATCAGCCTTAAGGTCACATGATCCTAAATAAGACGTTTGTGTATTACGAAAAGAAACACAAATTTGAGAAGAATAACCAAACACTGCAATGCACGCAGGAGCAGAGAACAGCGGCAGCTGTGGTTACCGAGGCTATCAGCCGCTATTAATAGTATCGGTGGTTAGTTATTGTTACAACAGAGAGGGAATAGTGCTAGGGATTTCCCTACCCCCGCCCCCCCCCAAATTTCCCAACACTCCTCCAGTTGTCAGCTAGTAACAGTGTTCTACCAAATTAGTGAGCACCCCAAACCCCCCACAATTTCAAGTCCTGGGGCGAATACTGCCTGGCACAGTGACCGCCTCGGCCTGAGGCCAGGGAGGGGAAAGGACGCAGGGCCCCCAGCACTGCAAGCCCTGCTGACAGAAGTAACTAACTGAAGGAAGGGAGAGGCACCTCGCTCACGGGGGCGTACAGGGAAAGGCGAGCAGACAGGGGTGCAGTGGAGGGGCGGAGCAAGGACCCTTAGAGGCTCACTAGTGTGCCAAGTCTCCGGGCTGCGTGTGGGCTGGTCACTGCTGACTCCAGGTGCCCTTAGCTGCTGCAGCCTGGCCCAGGGCAGGGAAGCAGCCCTCTTTGGGTAGGCTTACCAGATCCCAAATTACGGAAACGAGGACGGGGAAGTGTGAAGTGGAGGATATTGGAGGACACATGGAGAAAATGTAGTATTAATGTAACAGTCTTCTGTTTTTACGAGGCCCTGGAAAGCTTGCCCCCAAAAACAGGGTGTCCTGGGGTGTTCCAGCATACTTTAACCCCTGTGCGTAAAAAGCCAGACAAAGTCATGTATTTTTAAAATGCCTGCTGGAGAGACGCCATGAAGGTAAAAAGGAGGACATGGCCTCCTTTTGCCTGACATCTGGTAACCCTGTCTCCGGGCACTGGCACACTGGGCCTCAGCTCGGGGCTGGCAGAGCTAGGGCTAGCAGATACCAAAGCCTGGAAAGGCTAGGGCTACCAGATGTCAGGCAAAAGGAGGCCACGTCCTCCTTTTTACCTTCACGTCCTCCTTCCGACAGGCATTTCAAAAATACATGGGTTTGTGTGGCTTGTTACTTACAGGGGTTAAAGTCTGCTGGGATGCCCCCATTTTAGGGGGAAGCTTTCCATGGCCATTGACCACAGACCCTGCTTTACATGCAGAAGGTCCTGGGCTCAAACCCCAGAGAGCTGAACTAAATCAGGGATCTCACACGCATGCCGGCAGCCCCTAAAGTTATTTCCTGTGGCCTGCAATGACATGAGTGTTACCAATATTTGCAATATCGTTGTATGGAAAGGTTTCAGTGGTGTGGCCCTTGGGCTACCATAGTAATTCTCATACAGCCGTCTGCTAGTCCTCCTGTGGCCCTCATGGGCTATGTCTACACAGCCCTTTTATTTCGAAATAACACTCATTATTTCGAAATAAAAGAAATTAGGTCTACATGACGTTTTCTTATTTCGAAAGGACGGATCCCGTCCTTTTGAAATAAGAATCGTTGTTCCGAAACAATAAAACCTCAATGTTTTTGAAACGGCCATTATTTTGGAAGGGATATTTTGAAATAACGCCGTTTAGACCTGTTCTTTTGAAACAACACCCTGTAGACCTGTTGTTTCGAAACAACTTTTCGAAACAACGGGCCAATTGGCATTATTTCGGAATATCCCTTTCGAAATAATAGCCATTTCGATTGTGGGGTTTTCCTTATTTTGAAATGAGCCCTTTCGAAATAAGAGTTTTATTCTGAAATAAGTCATTTCGAAAGGACTTATTTTGAAATAAAACTGCGTGTGTAGACATAGCCATGGTGATTTGAGCTTGAGACCCCTGGACTAGATGATCCCATGAGGTCCCTTCCTCCCCTATGATTCTCTTCCAATAATACTTTTTCTCCAGTCTCCTCCTTTCCATGCTTTGGTACCTGGTAACCCTAGGACAGGAGCACAGCCCTGTCCTCCTGTCCTAGGGTTACGGGGTAGGAAAGCATGAAAAGGAGGACAGGGAAATACAAAAAGGAGGACATTGGAGGCAGGACCTTTCCCATTACGAAGGGTAATTTGCCTTCAGGCTTCCCATGGTTTGAGCCTGTAAACTGCTCTGATTTGCTGTTACTTTATGACCTGATCCTGTGTTTTACACCCCCTTGCATTTAGTTTTATTCCTTTCTGTAAGTTCACCCATCTTGGAAGCATCTGAGGAAGTGGGATCTTCTCCCACGAAAGCTCATGCAAAAAACAAATCTGTTAGTCTCAAAGTGCCACACGACTCCTTGTTGTTTTTTCACTGGACTAGACTAACCCGGCTACCCGTTTGGAAACCGAGCTGGGGAAAGTGCCCTATTAACCTGCTATTCTGCTGCTTTCAGGGCGGAAGGCCTCCCCCCAGAAGTGTTGCGGGGCACGGCCGCAGCCCTCCCCGCCGAGACGGCGGCCGGCGGAGCGGCAGGCGAGGAGGACGCTCCCTCCTCTGGCTGCCATCGGCCGACCCTCCCCTCCGCGCCCGGACTCCGCCCCGCCAGCCGGGAGTGCCGGGGCCGGGGCTCCCGTCGGGCGGCCCGATGTGGGGATGGAGCCCGGCGGGGCCGCGCTGGAGGCGCCGCCGCCGGCGGCCGAGGAGTCGGAGCAGCCGCCGGCCGGGGAGGCGGAGGGCGGCGGGCCCCCGCGGCAGCGCTCGCTGCGGGCCGTCTACGTGCTGACCGACGGCCCGAAAGCCGCCGGCGGGGCGCGGAGCCCGGAGCCCGGGGCGCTGCAGTGCCTGGTGCGAGCCTGCGAGGCGCAGGGAGCCCAGCTCGCCACCGTCCCCTTCGGGGAGCTGGACTTCGGCGGCACCGCCGTGCTGGACGCCTTCTACGACGCCGGTGAGCCGGGGCTGGTGGGCAGAGCCTGAGCTCTTCGTGCCGGGGGCAGGGACACCTCGGGGCGCCCCGCTACCGAAGGAGGGCGGGGAGGTGGGAGAAGGGCGCCATGGCCTCCTCTTTGGCTGTTTTATAGCCCCCAAACTAGGCTGTTCCGGCAGACTTTAAGTAAGTACAAAGCCAGGCAAAATCATGTGTTTTTAAAATACCTCAAGGAGTTGTGTGCACTTTAAGACTAACAGTTTTAATTGTTTTTAGTCTTCAAGTGCCACACAACTCCTTGTTGTTTTTTCACCGGACTGGACTAACACGGCTATCCCCTTTGAAATTTAAAATACCGGCCAGAGGG
>ML681989.1:34787945-34940389 GCA_007922195.1 Podocnemis expansa | reverse complement strand
GACTAACACGGCTATCCCCTTTGAAATTTAAAATACCGGCCAGAGGGAGGACGTGATGGTAGCAAGGAGGACGCGTCCTCCTTTTGCCTGACATCTGGTGACCCTAACCTAGCCTGCCCTGAAGATCAGACCGGCTCCCGCCTCTTCAACTCTTTCCTAGCAGCTCAGGCACTGTTAGTCAACCTGCAAAAAAAACCCAAGGAGTTGTGTGGCTCTTAGGCTGTGTTCACACGCAGACGTTATTTCAATACAAGTTGTGTCGAAACAACTTGTATCACAATGGGTGGTGAAACGCCACATTATACCTCTGGTGCGGTGGCACCCTGGTTGGGAAACACTGGGGCAGAGGGCACTGTGATGCCTGTTCTGTTCAGCTCCCCTGTAGTCCCTGCCAGTCATCACTGTCAGAAGATAGGCTAGAAAGCTAGATGGACCATTGGTCTGATCCAGTCTGATTTATTTTTCGCATGAGCTTTCGTGGGAGAAAATCCCACTTTGTCAGACGCTTCGAAGGTGGGGGAACTTACAGAATGGCATGAAAATAAAGGAAAGGGAGTGTAACACATGGGATCAGGTCATCCAGTAACAGCAAATCAGGACAGTTGTTCAGGTTCAAACCTTGGGAAGGCTGAAGTCAAATTACCTGTTGTAATGAGAAAAGAAGCCTTAACAAGTGCTCTGATTTGCTGTTACTGGATAACCTGACCCCATGTTTTACATTCCCTTGCATTTATTTTGATTCCATTCTGTAAGTTCCCCCCTCTTTGAAGCATCTGACAAAGTGGGATTTTCTCCCACAAAAGCTCATGCAAAAAATAAATCTGTTAGGGTATGTCCACACAGGCTTCTTATTTTGAAACAACAGAGGTTTAATCAAATAGCCATCTAATCAAGATAGCCATTGTTTCGAAACGGTTGTTTCGAAACAACCGCGTTTGGAAACATTGTTTCGAAACAACATGTCCGAACGGCCTTGTTTCGAAATAACCATTTTGAAACAACAGCTATTTCAAAAGCAGGCTTTCCCTTAATTCGAATTAACAAACTGTTAATTCGAATGAACTTATTTCGAAATAAGGACTTTATTTCAAAATAACTAATTTTGAAATGGGTTATTTCAAAATAATGATGTATGTGTGGAGCCTTAGTCTTTAAGTGCCTTAGTCTTTAAGTGCCACAGGACTTTTTTTTTTTTTGCTGGACTAGACTAACACAGCTGCCCCTTTGAAACCTGATCTAGTATCGCCATTCTTATGTAAATAAACCAGACTCCCTCCACCCCCTTGACCTGCTTTGGGGCCCTTAGCATTTGCTCATGCCTAGCTCTGCTTCTGGATTTGGGTTTTTGCCCTACTTTTCTCTGATGTTGGGAACTGGGGTGTTTGGCTCCAAGGTTTTGATTGAGATTCCTTTCTGCCCGCTCTTCATCTTCTTGGGTACCATACAGACAGTAGAAGATGATGTGTGCCGTGGGTTCCTTGGGGTGAGTAAAAGAATCAGAAAATGTCAGGGTTGGAAGGGCCCTCAAGAAGATATCCAGTCCAGTCCCCTGCTCAAAGCAGGAGTAGCCTCAACTAAACCTTCCCAGCCAGGGCCATTGTCAAGGCAGGACTTAAAAACCCTCTAAAGGTAGAGATTCCACCACCTTCCTAGGTAACCCATTCCAGTGCTTCACCACCCTCCCAGTGCGAAAGGTTTTCCTAATATCCAGCTTAGACCTCCCACACTGCAACTTGAGACCGGTGCTCCTAGTTTTGTCACCTACCACCACTAAAAACAGCCTAGTTCCATCCCACCTGGCCCCTTCCTTCAGCTAGTTGAAGGCTGTCATCAAATCTCCCCTCATTCTTCTCGTCTGAAGGCTAAACAAGCATAGTTTTCCCAGCTTCTCCTCATGATGTCCCCTAATTGTTTTTGTTGCCCTCCAGAGAATCGCTCCAATTTATCCATCTCTTTTCTGCGGGCGGGCTAAACCGTAGAGCAAATATCCGGATATCCACATCCTCAGGTACAACACGGATAGCTGCATTGTATCTGAATCCGCAGATACAACACAGATATCCGAGGACCATTTCTTGCGGATGCGGATCGAATACAGGTCCACGTATTTTTATCTCCGCAGAGCTATAGGGCTGCAAATGTGGATATCTGCATTATATCTGCATCTACGGCTATCTGTGGATGCAGCTGGGATACGGATCCACATATTTGTATCCGTGCAGGGGGTTTACTAAACCGGACACAGTACTCATGCAGCCTCACCAATGCTGAATAGAGAGGAATGATTACTTCTCTTGGTGTGTTAGTAATGCTCCTACTACTGCAGCTCAATATGTAATTAGTTTTTTTGGCAGTAAAGGCACACTGCTGACTCATATCCCGCTTCTTGTTCAGCGTAACCCCCTTTTCTGCAGACCGGCTCCCTAGCCAATTAGTCACCAGTCATCTGTAGGAGAGGATGGGATTCTTCTGTCCTGAGTGCGGGACTTTGCACTTGTCTGTGCTAACCCTCATCAGGTTTCTTTTGTCCAAACGTTCAGTTTGTCTGGGACACTCTGTATCCTACCCCTGCTCTCCAGCACCATGGGTCTCAGCCTGTTGCGGGTCAAGACACTTGGTGGCATATCGCAACCCGACAGGACACACCAGCCCGCCTCTTCCAGGCCAAATGCAGCCATCTTCCCGACTCTCCATAACACACTTATTGCTGTATGGTGACGCAAGTTGTGTGTCCTGACACAGTGGTTGAGAACCACTGCTCCAGTGTCTCTGCCATTCTCCCCAGCTTAGTGTCATGTGCAGACTTGCTGAAGGTGCAATCCACCAGGGTCGCTTAGAGGACTTAGGGGGCCTGGGGCGGCTGTGATGTGAGGGGCCCACCTCACTGTTCCGGACATGCAACTCAGACCACCTCTATTCACCCCCCAGGTCTCCTCCTATCTCAGCTCACTCCAGCCACCTTCCCAGTTACCAAGCCCCTCTTGGTTTACCCAGCTCCGATGTTCCCTGGGACCTATAGAGTCAGAAGCTGAGGCAGGGGCCAAGACAGGGGGCCCCCTCCTCGGTGGGGGCCTGGGACAAGTTGCCCCTGTGCCCCACCCACCCCCGCAGGGTGGCCTTGCAATCCACTCTATCCTCCAGATCATTAATGGAGATGAAAACTGAATCCAGAACTAATGCTTGGGCACTCTGCTTGATACCAGATGCCAACTAGACATTGAGCTGTTTGTCACTACCCATTGAACCCTGTGATCTAGCCAGTTTTCTGACTACCTTGTAGTCTGCTGATCCAAGCCAAACTTCTTTACCTTGCTGATAAAAGTACTGTGGGAGATCATATCAAAAGCTTTGCTAAAGTCAGGATATAGTGTGTCCACTGCTTTCCCCCACATCCACATAACCAAGCTTCTTCATCACAGGAGGCAGTCAGGTTGGTTCAGCATGACTTGCCCTTGGTGAATCCATCTGGACAATCCTGATCACCTTCCTCTCCTCCAAGTGCTTCAAAATGGATACCTGGAGGATCTGCTCCATGATTTTTTGAGGACTAAAGTGCAGGGCAGGACCAGAGGCCACCGTAGGGACGCGTAAAACGTGGTGATCCATGATGCCAAGCGCTCCTTTTGCTGGTGGCAGTAACAGAGCATTTAAAAAAAAAAAGTGAGGTGGCTGTGATGGAGGGGTGCCAGCACGGGGGCCTCTTGGAGGGGAACGGGTTGAGCATGGGAATATCTTTGCCTTGTATGTTGGGAAGTAAGCGTCAAAGGCATTTGAGGGCAAAGACAATGTGAACTGGTTCTCCACTCCAGGAAGCTCTTGCATTTTCTCTAGTAAATGCCAAGGATTCTCTGACCTCTTCATTGTATAAATCTTTGGGTAGAGAGACTGTCTCATAGACAGCTTTCCTCTGATTACTGTGCCCTTCTTATGCCCTGTGATCCCTTGATATCCTTGTGGCAGCTATAGCTATTGCTTCTGAGGCAAAGTGATGTTAGGACAATGTTTAATGTACTATAAGTCCTTTTTAAATGAGATTTACTAGTTGGAAATATGACTAACCAGCTTCCTCTGAAGAGTACAGCGAGGGCTCCTATGAACCCGCAGTCTGGGAATGTCTTCTGTTGCACTGGCACTCGGCTGAAGGATTTGCTAATGGGGCATAAAGCCTATTGCCTTTAAGTGAGTTAGGCACCTAAGCTTCACTGAAATTCAAGGGATTTGGGCATCTAATTCCTCTCCTTTAGGCTCTGTTTTTAAACCCGACTTGTACTGTCTTAAAATATTAAGAATGATAATTTGATTTAGCCTTCTTTAGTTTCTAGGGCCATCAGTCTGATGCAAAGAAACTGAATTTTACTTTAAATATAAAGAGAAGAAATGCTGTATTGAAAATCCTGTTGCCACTCTGGAAACAATCTTCCAGGGTCCCTTCTTTCTCTCAAGGCGAGGCCGTGCTTAATTTGTGATGAAAGAGATGCCAGGGATCAAGCAATTTTTTAATATCCATATCTGATGAAGCAAGTTGAGAAGTGCCAGGGCTATGGCCTGCCAAGCCTTGAAGTGCCAGGGCTTAGCTCTGGAACAAATTAAGCACTGAGGAGGGATGAAAGCTAGACTGTGCAAGCAAAGAAGACTGGATATTAGCAGAAGTGAATTTATATTTTCAAGAGCTCAGCTGGCAGTTGCTGAATTCATGAATCCATGACCATGATTAAAAAAAAATTGTTTTTTTAATTTACTGCATTGTTTTAAATGGTTCTTTCATTTTCCTTTGCTTTACATCATCTGCTTCTGAGGGCCCCAATTCTTGTGGTTCCAATTGAATCCTGCTGATGGTCTATTTGGGAGTAGCCAGGGCTACTGCTCTTTAACAGCCTGTTATTTTAGCTTGTTATTCCATTAATGGGCTGAAGTCACTGGGCCATCATGCCAGTGAGGTGTAAATAGGCCTGTTCCTCCTCCTTTTGTCTAACATGATATAAATTCTAATAACTATTGTGTTCCTCTGGGCTCATGTGGACTCACTCAGTTTATTTCTGCTATCTTTGTTTTCCTGACAGTGTGGCCTCAGGGAGCTGAAGAACTGTAGACTAATGCTGCATCTCTTATCTTATTTATTCTAAATAAAAGATGCAGTGATGTGTATGAGCCATCAAATATTAATTTTCAAAATAATGTGTAGAAAAGACTACGAGGCACAAGAGAATGTGGAGGATATTTTGAAAGGTGTGGGGGGGGAACTTTACTTGGGTATTGGAAAGATCTCCTATAATAAGTTATAAAGTAGCATGATCCTCTCAAATTCTGAGCCATATGAAAGAGTAATCCTCAGGGCCATAGGGCCAGCTGCAATATTTAGAAAACTTTCTCTTGATTATTTTTAATGCTCAAATCCAGTTTAAAAATATATTGATTATGAAAGTACAAAACAGGGACCACCTTGCTAAGTCTGCTGAATTTATCTTTTCGCCTTTGTCCTTTTTAATTCTTTTTCACCCTTTTGAGAATGACAGTTCAATCTTCACACTGATTTAACTATAAAATAAAGTAATCTTTTATAAAGATTTACTCTGTATCCCTTCTTAAAGGGTGTGTGTGAAGAAGCTGTAACCACAGCTATTGTATGTGGTATCATTCAGTCATAACCTGCTGTCTTATTAATAAAAGTTAGAGACCAAAAGGAATTAAACTTTGGATGTAAATGGAATAAAATAAAGTATTTATTATTCAAACAGCAGCATGGATGTTCGTTGGACTTTACAAACAATATACTCATCTCTGCCTTTAGGGTCTTGCCATCTAATTTATTCCATTAGGTCAAGAATAATGTATTTTCACATTGCACGTAATTTGCTGGTTTCCCACTTCTTTGTTTTGTGCCTTCTTTCCCATGTACTTCCACTCTTTCAGCCTCCCTCCTCTTCCCACCCACTACTTTGATTCTCTGTATGTCTGAGCCACTCCCAGAATTAGATAACTTTTATTTTAAAAGGATGTTAACGGCTGCCTGCCTTTCACATGACTCAGCAGGGGCCTTAAGGAATGGGCAGCGCTGCCTCCTGACATACTATATCTTAGTTACTTAATGCATCCTCTTATACAATTGCACCCCAAAGATGTGAAGCATTTGGTTACAGTTCAACTCTCTCAGGGTTGAGCTACACTGCACAGTTAGCTTAATGTAAAGCAGCTTACGTTGACCTAATTATGGCAATGTCTGCTCTCTAGTCTTCTGATTTAAGTGCCCACTACACTGACAAAATAACTACCTCCATGAAAAGTGTAGATCTTATGTTGGTGTAATTAGGGCACTCCAGCGTCTGTAGACACTGTGTCCGCTACATGGGTTGTCGGCTGTCCCTCTGAGAAACTGACAAGAAAGCCAGGCAGCTGGCGCACGGCTGCCCCTTGCTCTCCTGAACACCTGGGCGGCTTCGGGAGCTTCAGACCTTGCCTGCTGTCTGCCTGGAGTGGGGCAGCTTTCTGAAGGCTGCCTGGTTCCTGGTAGGACAAGGGTGATAGTGGGTGACAAGGGCTGTGAGGAGCTGGGGCAGCTACACGCTGCTTCCTGGTGATAAGAAGCCACAGGCAGCTTCTTCTGCATGCCACAGGGAATGGGGAATGGAGGCAGGGGCAGCCCAACATGAGTCAGCGAGGGTCTCACACTGGGCTCTCAGCTCCCCACACTCTCTTGCTTAGGTTGGGGAAAGTGCTCCTGTTGAGGGCATGCACCATCGACTCAAGGAGGTACCGTGAACATGACCCACTGCAGTAATTGTTGTCAGTTGAACCTGATATAGGTCGATTTATGTTTCAAGTGTAGACATACCTCAGGGGCGGTCAGCAGCTGTGAGGCATATAACAACCTCTGGGCAAAGTGTCTAATCTAATGCATTAATGCTCCCATTGTCCTTCTCTGCTATATCCTGGCTACGAGCCCTGTCAGCAAAGGAGGATCCATGTACGGATGGGCTTTCATGAAACATCTTCACAATATCAAGCAGAATTTGTAAATTATACAGCTGTATTTCCAAGTCATTGTACCTTGCTCCTGTAAATGAGGGACCTGAGGTGAAAGGGCCCCTGGCTAAAGGGAAAAAGGTGCACTTTGCAGTGCCAATGTGGAGTTCTCTAATTTGCTTCTGGAGGGCAGGAAGACCATTGCTACTGGGTTGGGCCCAGTGTAGAGTATGATTATTTTAAAGTTTATACATCTGAGACCCACAAGAGAGTCTTTGGATCCAAAGGTTAGGTGGTGCCATTGTAGAAAATGGAAGGCAGGTGTTGGGGGGCTGGCCGATTCAGGCTTGGGGCAAACATTTGTGCAGGAACAGCTGAAACCCCTGGAGAATTTGCAAGGGGGATGGGAGAATGGCTGTACATTGATTGTAGCCAGGAGGACACTTGGTCTTATCCCAAAACCATGATCATCTAGTTGCTGGATGGTAGTAGTATGGAGCACTGAAATGATAGTCGCTATGGCTAGGCACTTGTGCTACCCAGTGGTGCCGGGCAGTGCCTGTGGCCTTACGGTCAGTCCACTGCTGAAAGACTGGAGTGTAATGCTCAAAGATGTAACTGTTGGGTAATGGGCATGAAAGATTTTCCCCCCGCCCAACTGTGTCCCAAGGAGAAATGTTTGAAAACCACTGTTTTAGGAGAGGCAGTCAAGACAAAGCCAGCCATCACAACCTAGAGGGAGAATTGGCCAGAGGGGGACTTTTCCTTCTCTGATCCAAAATATTTTGTGTATGGCCTACGTCTAAAAGAATACCTCATTATGCCAGGGAAGAGGTTCGTGGTAACCAAGAAATTCCAGGGAAAAGGGCTGGGTTAAGTACGGTGGAGCAATGCAATCTGGACTTTGCAGTGATTTCCATCCTGAGGTACCCATTGGGTCTGATTTTATTCAAAGCCAGAAGGATGATGTAGTGTTCCTCTGTCCCTGTAGGTGACTGGTACAGGAAAATGTGGTGCTGATTGACTCCGTCCCAGATTTGCAGAACTCCTAGTTTGAGCATGAGGCTCAGATCACTGTAAGGGTTGTCTAGGATTCCCTGGGGGGAACATGCTGAGCTTAGCTCCTTGTTCCCAAACTGTACCAGAAAGAGGTACTAAATCTTATCCATGATGAGCCAACCTGAGGCCTTTTAGGAGTAGAGAAGGCTCAGAGAGGGTGCTTGCCTAATTCTTTTGGCTTGGAAAAATTAAAGAACTACTGCATTTCTCGTCCTGTGTGTCAGTTGGTGGTACTGAGGTCTGCCCACGAGACTCACTTTTGTCCTCCTCTTGCTGGCAGGTGCTCCAAGGACTGCAGTGGACCTGCTGGAATGCCTAGTGAAAAGGTTGAATAGTTGCCGGTTTATTCTAGCAATTGTGGATTGCACCCAGGGTCAGGTTAAATGGCTTCGAGGCCCCAGGCTTCCTCCCAGTGTGGGGGCCCCCCTGCCTGGGGCCGCCCGATCATGGGGCCTCTCTGCCTGGGTGGCACAAGCCTGCCCCCGCTCCCCCCTGTTGCTGGGGGGCAGGGCCTGGGGCCAGAGGGTGCTCCCAGCGCCGCTCTGGCCATTCTATCTGGTGTTCGGGGGGCTGGCTGGCGTGTAGCTGTGGTGGCCTGGGGAAGGTTGCGGTGAAGGCCTCGCCACAAGCCAGCTGGCCATGCCCCCCCGGGTGGGAGCACACAGGTGGTGGGGTGGGCAACTGGCCCATGGGCAGGGTGGAGCTGCTGGCGCTGAGCGTGGTGGGAGGCACTGTTCCCTCTAAGCTGTGCGTGTGTGCGTGCTCACACAGGTCATGAAACCTGCGCACACAAAAAAATAAAGTGCGCACAAAAATATTCAGTAGTGCTAATACTGGTGCTCACAAAGAAATGTTTTTGCGCACACAAAGAAATTGTTTGTGCACACAGTCTACGAGTAATTAGAGGGAACATTGGCGGGGGGCTGGATTATCAGAGTTTTAGGGGGTGGAGTCTGGGGCTCCCTTTTTGCCCCAGGACTTAACTCACTAAAGTCTTTTTGATAATCTGGCCCTGGTTACGCCACTTGATACCTGGAAGCTGGGCCATTTTACTTGGTATCTGCAGAGGTGATAGTGAATTATTGAGTATATTTTCCTCATTAGCAGTCCTGAAGGTGATTTTAAGAGATGGGAGCACTGCATTCATGGTTTTGCTAATCCAGGAGGTACAGTCCCTCACATATATGTGGTAGGCAAGAACCTGTGTCGCACTTGCAGATAGACTAACTAGGAGAGCACTTTACCAGAAATTGAATGGAACGCTGCAAAAAACTGAGACTCTGTCAAACACCAAAATTGGATTACGATGCTATCATACTTATCGTTAACACTCTAAGAGCTCACATTATCCTTCCTGGATTTAGTGACATTTTCTGGACTTCTTGTAAGAAGACTGGCAAGGTACCACAACCCATAACGTGAACTAGTATGTCCACTGTCTGTGGGAAGTCTACTAGACTCAGTACCAGTTAGGGCTAATACAGGCCTAGAGGAAGTGGTGCAGTCTGACTTTGCTGGTCCCAGGAATGGATAAAAATTTTTGGTTCTCTTCTGGTTCTTCAGGAACAAGAATGTGGTGTTGAAATTCAGTGCTTTTCCTGTGCCTTGAGTGGATAAGATATTAGATATTTCAGGAAAGGCTGTGTATAGACCCCGGACCACCCCAAGGGGGTATTGGTGGAAACCCTTGGACTCAGAGTCCAGGAATATAACAGTATTTGCCACTTCATTTGGACTGTACCAACACTGGGACATTCCATTTGGTCTCTATATTGCTCCCGGAGACATTTCAGCAGTTGATGTAAAAGCACCTTGTTCGTTACCAAGCACATGCTGCAGCCTATCTTTACAGCCTGAAATGGACTCAGGTGTGGCACTGGTTCTGTCCTTAACTGGTGGGATTATTATCGCTCTGGTTACTAATGCTGGGATGGTTTTCTATTTCAATGGGACCTACTTTTCTTCCCTTACTCTATTTTCCTCTCCACTTAACCCAACAGTTTGAGGTTTAATTTTTAAATCTAAATGTCTTGTCACCAAAATTATATCCTGTATTAATGTCATATAGCTTATATCAGAAGCATGAGTCACATTAAAAAAAAATCAGTATGATGTATCTATTACATGTATTGTCATGTGTTGTATCTTGGTCTCTGTCACACATCCATTTTAATGAGATGTAAATATGCTTTATTCTAATGAGATCAGATGGTGTCAGCTTTATAGTGTCCAGAACTTCCTAGTAGATAAGCATCTGTTTCCACTCGATTAAATGAATATGTATGTTTACTCAGCAGTCACTGGAGCTGGTAGTCTTGATACTTTTCATCTGTGAAAAATGACTAAAGCAAATAGCTAAGTTTTCACATAGTAACCATATGCATCTCCCGAGTGCAACCCGAAAGATAGTCTTTGCAGATTAACTCATAAAAGTTCCAAATGGAGGAGGACGGGGACAGGATTTGGACATGAATGTAATTAAACAGAACTTGGGTTATCTAGAATTAACTGAGTGTGAACAGGTTATTGTGTAGATGCAAGGATCCATTTACATGGACCAACTGCCAGCATCAAAACATAAATCAGTAAGTGCTGAAGATGTTGGAAGCTGATAAAAAGTGTATCTTGATTTCATGATGGAGAAAGACTTTTATTTTAATGAAATATCTCTTCTTACTTCTCTTCATTCCTTGCATCATTGCTTGAGATATCATAGCACTCCGTTCTTTTCCATCTTACCACTTCTGAATCAAGATGGATATATTTGTTGTTTAAGGTGCCCCTGATCCAAGTTGTTAGACCAAGGTTCTGGTTCTGCATAGGCTTTGTGCCAGTCAGTGACCTATTTCTCATAAATAAATTTAATCTAAAATATGACTTGTTTAAAAAACTGAAATAACTGTATTGCATTTAATTAAACTTTGATTTTACTATAGAAGTTTGAAAAGGAAACCAGCCATCAGCTTATGTTAAGCCTCAAAAAGAATGGGATGGAAATAATGGACAGAAAAATTCCTAAAATGGACCTCAGAAGTACGATTTATAATACATAAGAGTCAGATAACCCTAGAATTCCTTTGAGTGTTTTATTAATTTTAAGTAGCTCCATATATTGAAAATAATTTATATGAATACATGTGTAAAAGTATAAATGGCCATAAATCAGAATAGCTGCATAGAAATGAACCAGCTCAGGATCTAGCCCATGGTATTTATAGACTGAAGGCACAAAATCTTTGTGTTTTGTATTTGAATGTGTACATCTACAAAATATTAAAATGAAAAATATTTTCAAGAAGAGAAGACCCTTGTGGTGCCTTCTAACCCTATTATTCTAGGCATGCAACTAAGGGGTGGTAAATGGTTTTGAATATGCATTTGATGACACAAGTGTGGCTGGTTGAGTTAAGCCTGAAGAGGATTGGAAAGTGTTATTGGTTTACCAAAGAATACTTCTAACGAAGTCCATTTGCAATGAAGGGCCTGATCTTATCCTCAGATCATTGCCACAAAACCCTGAAAATTGAAATATGTCCCCATTAGAATGGCTGCCAGCAACCTCTGGTCAGCCTGGTGAATGTGGACAATGGCAGATTACCACCTGGGCCAATGGGGCTCATGCTCAGGGGCCCACCACAACGTAGGGGGCCCTCTGCCCTCCCCAAACTGGGGGGGTTGGGGTGAGGTGGGCCAGCCTAGAGGCCAGGCTCTGTGCTCCTGTGGCGTCCCTAGGGGTGGGGTGGTCCAGCGCGACTGGTTGCTCTGCTCAAGAGGCGGGGCTGCCTGGTATGCAGTACAGCCTCCAGAGTGGCTTTCGGGCTGCACTGAAAGCTATACCATGCATGCTCATCAGCCTTGCCATGCCCGGCGGCCAACCAGCCAGGCTGGTGCTGGCCTCTGGCCCCAGGGCTCCCCTGCTGCGCTGGCCTGCCTAGAGAGGGCCAGGCAGGGCCCTAGGCTGGAGGGGGGCCTTGGCCCCTGGTGGGGTGGCTCCACGGGTGGGGGCAGCCCAGGGCCTTGCAGCCCCTAATCTGCCCTGCATGTGGGCAAAAAGGAGACCAATTCATGTCCCAGACTGAGTGCTGGGCAGCATCCTGGCTCCCTGCCTCTGCCAACTGGAACTATATCTGGTCTACCTATGGATCTGGGAGAGCAGAAGGTGATGCATGTGAAATTACTGGTAATGTTGTGTGCAGTGTTGGTGGTAGCATGTCATTTCCATGATATTAGGGAGACAAGGTAACACAAGTAATATCTTGTGTTGGACCTGTTGCTGTTGGGGAGGGAGACAAGCTTTTGAGCTGAAGCTGAAGAAGAGCTTTGTGTAGCTTCAAAGCTTTTCCCTCTCACCAACAGCAGCAGATCCAATAAAAGATACTACCTTGTCTGTCTTGTCTTTGTATCACTAATATTGTTGAGATTGAATGGAGGATTCTGTGAGTGAATATCCCTGACCACCCATTCTGATAGCTACTGTTAGAAAAAGTTGGGTTGTCCCATAACATATTCTCCTTTGGTGTAAACAGTTGGGTTACATCCATGCATGAATATCTTCGGTCAAAGTCTATACCCATACGCTCCAAGACATGGCCTATATTATTATATAAGATCTTCCAGGAATGGTAGAATGTGTGTTAACACAGGCATTGTCTGCTTAGATGCAGAGATATCTGCTTTTCAAAGATTTTGGGTTAGACTTTGAAAGGGACTGATTTGAATTATGTTTCTGTCAGAAAATTTTGTGGTCTATTTTTTAAACTAATCTCATGAGTTTTGAATGCTTAAGTTGGATTGTGGTCTGTAATACAGTTTTACCAATTAATCAGAAAAGTGGAAGTAGGCAAGAAGCATTTCTCCAAATACAAAATGGAGATAATAGCAGGTCATGGAACTAGTTCCTATAGTTTTCTTGTATTCAGTACAGTTTTGTAACAATGAGGAAGGAGTTAGAATTTAATCTATTTAAAGCAAAATTCTCTTTCTTGGTCTTACCCTCATTTTGTGGATTCAGGTTGTAGAAAAGTTGACCCTGTCATCTCAGTGAAAAACAATATCAATTGAAAATGCAACTAAAGCAGAGGACTACTGTTGCTTTTGAGTGCTCATGTAATGGATATTCATAACCTTAGAAGGTTGGAAAGGTGCTTTCCATGCATAAAACCATGCTTGGAGTGGTTAAGTGCAGCACATAATGTTCCAACATAAAACAGTTCTTTTGTTTGAATCAAATTTAAGCAGTTAAGAATGACCTTCCATAAAAATTATCTAACCAGTAAACAACATTTTTGTTCAACATCAGAACAGGCAGCAATACCCACACATTTCCTTTCCAAGGTCATATCTGAAAAACTTCACTGGTGAGCTTTATATTAGTTGTTTTTAGAAAAACATTTAAAATTATGACTTGAAAATAAAGCCATTAAATAGGAAAATCAGAGTGGGGGGGATGACACTTTTCTTGACCCTATCTTTAGGAACAATATAAGCATATCGACTTCAGAATCTGAGAATAGAACAGATGCAAGACATGGCATTTTTTCATACTTTTACCTGCAGAGTTCCTTGGCATCACTGCAAGGTCTCCTTAAGTTTCCATGACTTTTTTTTTTTTGTCCCAGAACTCTTAAACTAATTCGAGTCACGCTTACTAAAAATTTCCTTTACTAACATTCTTGGATGCCATTAACCTTTCATAAACTGGCCTATCTGTTGCAACATCACCTTTTGTGAAAGGGTGAAAAAAATATTGCAGGTGGGGTTAAAGTATAATTTGGTGGGCCCCAGAACCCTCCAGCATGACTGGGCCCCCTTTGGCACAAGTGGACCCCCCAGTACCCAACCCCAGGAGCATGAGTGTGTGCGCGCGTCCCCCCCCCCCCCCAGCAGCCTCCCTTCCCCCTCAACACCCTTACCTAGGCTGTTTGCATCCTGCCTGACCAGATAGAAGCTGCTTCCAGCCACAAGCTGCTCTGCCCTGCAGGGGGAAGATTCACAAACTCTCAGCCTCCTGCAGCTCTTTGCTGGTTGGGCTTAAGTAACAGGGTTTAACGTGGAGCCACCAGAACACCATATTCCTGCTGCTTGTGCTATTTTTAGAGGGGCCCTGGAACGCTGCCAGCCTAGAAATAGGGGGCCCCGGAACTGCATTAGTGCATTCTCCCTTACTTTAACCCCTTATTGCAGAAACTTCATTCCAAAAGGATATCAATAAATGCTGGATCCGAGGCAGTTAGTGAAAATGATGAACAATAAAGTCATAGCAGTTTACAGATACAGTGTAATTTGTCTGAAATAAGACTCAGGTGCTACAGCTAAAATGTTTGCACATTTGAAACTTAAATAAGCATTATTCCTGTTTCTCAGTTGGAGAAACTTGTTAAAGAGTTGGTGACGCAGTATATACAGCTGTAGGCCCGTGGAACAATTTCAGCATACTTCTGAAGAAAAGGTATAAATTATTTTGAACCCTATTCACTAGGCTCTGTGTCTTATTTGTCCCTTTTACCTCAGATTATAGGAGCGAAGGTTCAGATTCTGTGCAGTAACAGATTTCTGTTTCCCTTAGACCTCTGTTAACCAAAGCATGGCTATGCTCACACAGTTACACTTCTGCTACTGCTAGTGATAGGTGTAGTGCTCAAAAGTTTGAGAAGTCTTGTTCAGATAATTACCCAATGTCTTGGAGCTTCATCTCAAATGTGAAAAATTGTAGGTTCTGCAGAATCCCTCAACAGGCTCTTTCATATGACTCTTTACTTGCAGCTTCTAGTAGTGTCAGCAGTACTTGAGTAAAGTCTTTTATGGATGGTACTATTTCAGTGCCTCTAAGTCTGATGACTTAGGTCTGTACTTATTCAAACATTTTTTTCTCATCTTACTAGCAGTACAAGTTAGCATTAGCAAGGGCAGGTCTATAGTGCCTGCCCTTTTCAGGAGCATTTGAACAAAGATACACAAGTTACTTGCATACTTTAGTTTGAATGTGTAGCCTCCTTTCAACTGAGTGCTACCCCTTTGCGTGGGTGGTTTTCGAGGAGGGAACTTCCAGACTGACTGAGCATGTCTTCACAGGTCTGAGCAGTCAGTCAGGAAGTTTGAACTGCTGGCGGTGAATTTGCCACTGTCAGTGAATACTTGGTGTTGTTTCCGAGTGTGATTATTCATTGTACTGATGATTTCAGTCAGTTTCCTTCTGATAGCATTCATGGATGTAGGATCGGACTAGTACAGACAACTAATTATACACCATCTTGGTTAACAGAGCTAATAATCTGACATTGTAAATTACTATACTACAAGGTGAAGTGGATTTCTTAGCTTGGGAAACTTTGTTGTCCTATCCATGGCAATTTGAAAAAATACTCAGGAATCCTACTTTTTGGGTATGTCTTTTTTGTCTTGCTTGCTGAGAGAATGACAGGATGAAATGGGATTTTGGAATTTGTGAATGAAAACAGGGTTACAAGATGATACAGTACATGTCACTTTCAAATAGTGCCGGACCAGTCAGTTATACTTTTCTCATCTAAACTGAAAATGAAAATCTGCAATAGCAAAGCTAATATTTACAGTGGTGTTACTTCCTGGCACCAGCTTTTTCTGCTGAGCAGAATTGCTATGTGCATTGTTGGGTAATGGACCAACTGTCCACTTCAGTTACTGACAGTTTCTCTGCTGGTGTGCTTTGAAGCTTGTTGTGTCTGAATTATTTGTTTCAAGTATTCTTTAAAAAAAAAATTAAATGGCTACTTTACATTTATTATATCCTTTAAGCAAATCTGAGAAAAGGGTGTGATTATTAAGCCCAAAGCCATACATTATATCTCCTTTTTTTACTAGTTTTATTCATGCTCCTCAAAGTACTGCCATGACAAGTGGAAAAGATGCAAAGGACATTTGAATGGAACAGAATGAAAGGAAAATTTAAAAATGGTTAACAGCCAGAGTTCTTTTCTTTTTAATGTAAAAAATTACACCTAATCAAAAGTAAGTCTAGAAATTGAAACAT
The DNA here is from genome assembly GCA_007922195.1 of Podocnemis expansa. Taxonomy (NCBI): domain Eukaryota; kingdom Metazoa; phylum Chordata; order Testudines; family Podocnemididae; genus Podocnemis; species Podocnemis expansa. The sequence goes on along the minus strand of ML681989.1, from coordinate 34,924,362 downwards.
TTACATCATCCCAGTGCTTAAAGTGATGACTGACTTTCTGTGGACAATAAGGATGTAACACTTTAATAATGGGTTTACGAAAGGCACATTGTTGGTTTGTTTGACAGGGTATTTTTGTTTGTTGTTGTTGAGATTAAATATTTGGCTGATAAAAGTAATTGTGTCAATGTAGTACACTGAGTTTTGTAAAGTATTTGATGTAATATTGTATGACATTTTGATTAAAGAACTAAATGATATAAAATCAACATGGCCTGCAGTAAATGGGTTAAAAAGCTAGCTAACTAATAGGTCTCAATGTAATTGTAAAGAGGGAATCATCATTGAGTGGGGGGCTTGATAGGGGGTCCATCGGGGATTGTTTTTTGGCTTTGCAGTATTCAACATTATTATTAAATACCTGGAAGAAAACATAAAATTGTCACTGATAAAATTTGCAGATGAGGCAAATTGGGAGGGAGTAGAAAATAATGAAGAAATAAGTTACTAATATAGGCCCAATTTGAACCAGTAAGCAAGCTGGATGCAAGAAAACAATATGTGTTTTAATATGACTACATGTAAGTATGTACATTTAGGATCAAAGACTATAAGCCATACTTATAGACTATTCTATTTTGGGAAGCAGTGACTCTGAAAAAAAATTGGGCACAGTGGGTGGATAATCAGTTGAACCTAAGTTCCTCGTGCAATGTTGTGGCCAAAAGGGCTAATGAAATTATGATGCTCCCTGGGAGAGCTCAGGGCTGTGAGGTAGGTCACTGCTGCCAGCTCTTAGGGTGAGGAAGTCTCGTCTTTGCTGTGAGTCAGCTCTCTAAGTCCACCAGCCACAGGCAACATAAGCCCTCACCGTAGGCCTACACAAGCCATGGTACCTCACCACTGGCTAGTGATAGGTATACTGCGACTAGGGAGGTAAGTGCAGTTTTAAAAAGTACCCATTTAAACTATTATATCAGTTACCTATTTGTTTAATATAATTTTGTGCCCCCCCCCGCCCTCAGCTGTCACACAACACCTCCGGCTTGACTCTGTGGGGGCCCTCCATCTCGGACCCATGGATCTCTGGTACCTCCACAGTTCCTGCACCAGAGCCCCTGCATTCCCCAGGTGGCAGCAGCAATGCAGCCAACTGCTCAATGGCAACACCATCACTGTGGAGACAGAGAGCCAGTGCTGCTAGTTAACAGGTACATACTAGTCTTAACTGTAAGACTAATATTATGAGTTAACTGTTTAGTATCTTACATCCCTAACTGCAGTCTGTAAGCCCTGCAAGTTTCTCCCAGGAGCATCCAGCCGCTGGTCCACTGGCCACTCACGGCTTCAAGTGACAGCAAGTTGAAGTTTTGATAGCAAATGGTTACACACAGAATGGTTGCACATAGAATAAAATCAACACAGTCTTTAGTCTAGACTTAATTTTCAAACTATTCTCGTGTCTAATTGCTTGCCAGTGCTTTATTGCCTGGTTTGCTGGGACCCCTCTTCTGTGAGACACAAGGCATTGTCAGCCTGCTTCCCCACTGAAGGATGCAGGGTATCTCCTGTTATCTTTTCCTATGTCTGGGCAGTCTTTTGCTCTTTTTCATAAACAGGACACCCTAGCTGACTTTTTTGCCACCTTGTGTTTTCCCACACCTGTCAATTGTACAATCTTTTGATTAGTATCAAGCTCAGTACTCAGACGGACTGCCATTGTGAAGTAGACTAATGGATAAGACATGTATGACCAGACTGGAAAATAAATATCTGCTATTTTCTGATTGATAGGAACCCATCCTAGCTAGTTCACCTCCTCCAAGACCTTAAGAACTTAATTTTCAGTTTTGATACATAACTTAAATGTATTAATCTTATATACATTTTGCAATGATTCTCATCAACAGTAGACTCCTGGCTTCTTAGTTGCTGGTCTTTAGTGAACTAATATGTGTATATCTGACTCAAGAGATTCCTGTAAATCTAGGGCCAGCTCAAGGGGTTGTGGTGCCCTGATCCACCTTTTCCTTTTGCGCCCCTAAGCACTGACTCTGCACTTGAGGGTGCAGGAGGGGTGGGGCCAGGCTGGCAGTCACGTGGCAATGGAGCCAGGCCAGCGCCCCTACGTGTCAACTCTGTGCCTGTGGGGGAAGGAAAGGTGGGGCCAGGTTGGCGGTCACGTGGTGGAAGGGCCAGGCCAGCACCCCTAAGCTTCGGCGCCCCAAGCTGGTGCCACACTGGCTCATCGCTTAAGCTGGCCCTGTATAAATCTCTTGGTACCCTCTGATATTTGAAACCAAGAGGACTGTGGGTCACAATGGACCTTGGATGCATAAATGGGACACTTGAGTAGAAATAGGTTATTTTACCTCTGGTGTTGTTATTGCTGTGACAGTATATCCTGTTCTGGTATCCATAACAGAAGAAGCATATTGATAAATTGGAAAGGGTTCAGAGCCAGAAGCATGATTAAAGGATTAGAAAACCTGTCTTATTATGATAGGTTAGAAGTGCAATTTGTTTAGCTTAACAAAGAGAAGGTGAAGGGGTGACTTGATTATAGTCTATGAGTAGTGACATCGCTGGTGCTGGGCATAAAGGGGTTGAGCTCCAAGTCCCAGCATCAGTGCCCTGGGTCTGCTGCTGGGCCATACATGGCTGTCTTCCCTGGCCCTGGCCCTGGCCCTGGTCGGGGGTCTGGGGCCAAGCTGCCTGCAGCGGCAGCTGTCTTCCCCGTCCCAGGCTGGGGATCTGGGTCTGGGCTGCCTGCTGCAGGCGCCGGATCTGGGTCCTACCCTGGGCAGGATCGGGCTCAGGTCCTGAATTGGAAATGGGGGGGGGGCAAGGCCCCGGGTCTTTTTCTGGGCCCATGTTGCTCCTGTCTATGAGCTTGTTTACATGGGGAGCAAATGGGCTCTTTTTGTCCATCACAGCAAAATGGAACATGACTCAGTGGAAGGAAGTTGAATCTTGACAAATTCAGGCTAGAAATAAAGCATAATTTTTTATTCATTGAGGGTACTTAACCATTGGGAAAATTTACCAAGTGTCATGGTGAACTCTTCATCACTGACAGTTGGATGTTGGGACTCATTGCTGGAGCGGTCATGCCAAGAATGCTCAGCCAGGGCAAACTGTAGGGCAGACACTTTCCAAAACTACTGGTTTATTCTATCATTAGCTTCACCAGTTTTGTTGGTCAGAGACCAATAGGAAGTCAATGTGCAGAGTTTGTTCCAATTCTTTCATGAGAATTTGCAGGGATAATTCAATCACCCTACTTTTGGCCCTGGCCACCAGCCTCCACTCCTCATCCCGCCCCTGCCTTCAGTCTCCTGCTGTGCAGTGTCTGATCCCTGGCTACCTCTCCTCACCCCACTCCAGCTCTCTGGCCCATTCCTGGCCCCAGGCCCTGAATCCAGCAGAGCTTCTGGCCCTGGCCAGAGTTCCAGCTCCTGGGGGGGGGGGGGGGCCCCCCCGGCAGTGAACCAGCTGACGGGGACCTGGAGCAAAAAAGTTTGGGGCCATGCTCTGTTTCCTAGGCACGCAAGCAGTAACTAGCTGCACTAATTAACTTAAGGCAGTTAACCATTCAAGCAGTTCACAATAGTTTTATAATGTGGAATCACATTAAGAAATAACAACAATAATAATATTATACCATTGGTTTTCAGTTAAATGTTAATATTCCTTTTTGATCTCTGAATTAATAGAATGGAGTAATGAAACATTGGAGACAGGAACACAAGTTTGCCATCCGCAAGCTAATTAAATTATCTTGTTAAACTGCTAACAAGATATAGGTCAACAAAGACGAATATAATTAGCATCTGCTTCTGATTTTCTGTCAATACAGGCCTACCTTTCAAAGACTGCAGTGTATTAGCATGGATTTGAGAACTATATCCAGGTCCTGGAATGGTCCCATTTACCTTTTCAATCCTTTACTAAGGTGTCCTTAAAGACTGATTTTTCTGGTTGCTAAGCTCACTGATTGTTTAACCCTTGCTGGTCTGTGTCACAGATGTTTCTTCTAAAAGATATGTTGTAAGAGTTATTTTGGGGGATATGTGTGGCCTGTATTAAACAGGAGATCGGATTAGACGATCACAGTGGTACCTTCTGGCCTTGAAATCTGTGAGTAATTGGGAGTTAATGATTTTTGTCTTTGCAAAACCAGGGGAGAATTTAATTTTGGTGTGTGCATATGATACATACAGGAATGTGAAATCCAGTTTACTGTTCAAGTTAAATGAAATAGTAATCCCATTCCAGTTACTCTTAGAAGAATACAGAACAAACAAACAATTTTGATTATTGTTTTGCTGACGCTTTAAAAGATTAGTGATTAGGTTTGACTTTGATTTTTTGTGCACTATCTGAACTTTCAAGAGTCCTCATTTAATCTCTGTGAACAATCAATTTTTCAATCCCCCCAACCAGCTTCCTCCTTTTCTTCCACTTGACTCTAGCTTCTTCACCATCGCTACCTGCTTTTTCCTATAAGGAGTGCCCTTTGATTTGCTATCCCCTCTAGAATAAACTCAGTGTATCATCAATAGGCACGTTTGTTCTTGCTGCCTTTAGAAGAGGAAAGAGGGAAGGATTTCTTCCTTCTTATTTTGCTAAAAGGCACCTGAGACCATAATAGACTTGTAGGCCTAACTTTGTGACTAAAAGTTTATGACTTGGAAGGAGTAACTGGATGTTCAAAACTTTGCTCTCAAAGTTGGTCCACCAGTCACACGGCCCTCTGTGACTCCTGAACTCAGCCTGAGTTACTACAACAGTACAGTCACCTCTTGTTTACTCCCATTGGTGCCTTAGTTTGCCCCAAACCACCCACTCCTCTACACCAGTTCATCACATCTTGGCTCATTTCACCATGGTGTATAGATGAAGTATTTGAGGTAGAAAGTTAGCATACTCATGGGTCAAAGACCACTCTGAATCCCTCTGCTAGCTGTTTAAACACCACTGACAGGACTCTGCCACTTCAGCAAAGGAGGCAGCTTTAGTCTCCTCATTCTTCACAGTGAACATGGCAGAACATACCCAGCAGAACAGTTTTACCTTGTGACCTGGCTAATCAAACTTGGCTATAGAGCCCAGATCCCAACCACTTTCATAGAATCATAGGATATTAGGACTGGAAGGGACCTCATGAGTAGAGCCCAGCGTGGATCCAAATAAGTGGATACATATCCAACCTGCATCCGCAAGAAATGGTCTGCGGATATCCGTGTTGTATCCATGGATGCGGATGTAAGGCTGATATCTGCGGATATCTGCGGATTTGCAGGGCTCTAATCATGAGGTCATCTATTCCAACCTTCTGCTAAAGGCAGGACTACTCCCACTAAATAATCCCAGCCAGGATTTTGTCCAACTGGTTCTTAAAAGTTTCCAAAGATGTAGATTCCACCATCCCCCTAGGTAACCCATTTCAATGCTTCATCACCCTCCTAGTGAGAGTTTTTCCTAATATCCAGCTTAGACCTCCTCTACAGCAACTTGAAACCATTGCTCCTTGTTCTGTCCTCTGTTACTACCGAGAATAGTCTAGCTCCTTTCTCTTTGGAGCATCCCTTCAAGTAGTTGAAGGTTGCTTTCAAATCCCTTCTCAGTCTTCTCTTTCTGCAGACTAAATAAACTTAGTTCCTTCAGTATCTCCTCATAAGTCATATGCCTCAACCCCCTAATCATTTTCACTGCCCTCTCCTGGACTCTTTCTAATTTGTCCACATCCTTTCTGTAGTGGGGAGCCCAAAACTGGACACAGTATTCCACATGTGGCCTCACCAGTGCTGAATAGAGGGGAATAATCACACCCCTCGATCTGCTGGCAGTGTTCCTAGTGATGCAGCCCAACATGCTGTTGACCTTTCTGGCAACAAGGACACACTATTGACTCAAATCCCGCTTCCTGTGTCTTTGGTGATCTGTCAGCATATTTCATTGCTAAGATCAGGTGACTACTTACGGAGCCAACCTGGGAAGAGAATTCCACCCTGATCACATTGTGTTATCCACTCCCCAACGCCTGACTGAGCTTGGCCCCATTATGCACACACATGCTTAGGAAACTGATACATATTAGAGCCTCAGCATTTGGAACAGGTCTTCTCCCACCTGACAGGTAACAGCCAGAGAACAGCTATGACTGCCACTAAGGGGAATGGGCAGTACCTCCTCTAGAGGAGTTGTCAGGACCTACAGCTGAAATAGGCCTATGGTCACACTCAGCTGACTCAGTTAATGAACCCAGCCTCCTGATTGCCTGAAGGCTCCAACAGACACAGCCTTAAACCCTGCAGCAGCTAGGTTCCTGGCTGCTCAATAGCGTTCAGGCATGCAGCTGTCTTTCAGGTCCTGCTACCTTTTCCCTGCTCTTAGCATCTTCCTTTCCCTTGTACTCAGTCCAGATGCCTGCTCCTGCTTCCTTCTCCTCATCCCTGCTATCTTGCACCAGATTCCTAGTTGTCACTGTTGGCTCCTGCGCCTGCTAGGGCTGGTAATCTGGCTCTGACCCCTGATCCCCAGCTGCAGCTTGCACTCTGGACTTAGTATTAGTTTTCTGACCATTGCTCTAGCCCTTCATTCCCGCTCTCAGGCTCTTGGCACTGGCTTACCTCCTGGGCTTGCCAAGTAGACCTGGCTCCCTTTCTTCCAACTATTAAGCCAGCCTTCCTCCCTGACCATTAGGCTAAGCCACTGGTGGCCTGGTTGTTGCAATTTTGAACAGCCCACAAACTTGAGGTGTTGAAGGGTTTGATTGTGCTTGCTGGAGTCTGCAGCTAGTTGGGAGGCTGGGGTCATCAGCTAAGGGTGATGAGCAGGGTTTGAGTTGAGCTGTGGGACACTGACAGAAACAGCCCTATTGTACTCCTCGTGGAAAAAACAAAGTGGGTTGGTTAATCCTTAGGAAGCCAACACTTGTCCCTGAAAATATTTTCAGATGACACATCCTCTCCAAGCTTGCATTCCTGGGCAAAGTAATTGGGAGAAGAAACCCCCAGCTCCAACCATGTGACATCATCCAGCATCTTGAATTTCTCACAATCAAGGTTCAGACCAGGGCACAACTGGGATAGCTCTAGTGACACTTAAAGACTTCTCACGGCCTGTTGAGTATTACATGCTCATACTGCTGGGCCACTGCAGCTTTTGACACAATGGACCGCTTCTCTTTAATATCTACATGGCTATGGCTACAGTACAGGGCTTTTTTAAGTCGACTTAAAAAGTCCTCATCCATTTAAGTCAACTTTATTAAGTCAACTTAAGCCAGGAGACCCATTTAAATTTGACTTAATAATGTAGACTTTAAATGGGTCCCCTGGCTTAAGTCGACTTTATAAAGTCAACTTAAGTGGCTCTGCTGGCTTAAGTTGACTTCATAGTGTTGACTTCAATGGCCACATTTTGTTAAGTCAACTTTATAAAGTCAACTTAACCCTTAAAGTCAACTTTAAAAGTGAGAGTTATTAAGTTGACTTAAGCAAGCACGTAAGTCGACTTAATAAACTCCAAACATGGCTATGGAGTAGCTTATGTTGACCTAAGCCTCCAGTGTAGACATAGCCCATGAGACCACCAGGGAAGCTCGTGAATTGCTATGGATTCAGCTACCTGTGGTATGCCAGTGGGACTGAGCTGTATTCTTCATTCTCAAATTATGCACTCTACACTGCTCCTGGAAGGTCGGCACGCTTACAAGTGTAACTGAGACAAGTCCAAAATGATGGTGGTCAGAAACAGGAAATGCTTCAAAGAGCTGGCAAAGATGGTGTCTCTGCTTTCCTGTAAAGGGTACAGCCCTCAGCTGCCAAAGTTGAATGAGGTATTAGAGTTCTGTTTAACTCCTTGATGACCTTGGATGACCAGGAGGCATCACCTTCCAAACATACCTCTTCACCTCAAGCTCACTAGGAAAATTCATTTCTCCCTCCCAGACAATGATCTAGACATGGTAATCTGTAGAATGGATTTCTGTAACTCATAGTATCTGAAGCTGAAAGTGAAGGCAATGCCCTGGCACCAACTGATGCAGAATGCGGATGCCTGCCTTGTCCACTACCCAAGCACTGTAACAATATCAGGATTGCACTACAAGTCTCTTCACTGGCTTCTAGTTAGTTTCTGGTGTCAGTTTAAGGCTTTCGTTCGGATTTTCAAAGCAATTTTTGGACTGAGTTCTAGTTATACGAGACTTTCACTCTGTGATCCATTGATTAAAAATATATATATGCAGCATTCAGGCTCTATTTTGTTGGGACCAGGGTGTGTCTATTGCTAGTGTGGGTAGAAACTTTGGAACTATGCACACTTTAGGACACATACTGATTGTTAATATAGAAATGTAAATAAATCAAGAAATGTACATAAATTAATGTCTTCTCCAAAAGTATCACCATGGTGAGTTGGTGACAAAGTGGAAATTCATGGTTCCCAGCCCCTTCCCCGATCCATTAGACCATACAGATCTGTTATAATGCAGGAGATTGGAAAATGTAGTCCATTGCAGAGGTACAGCAAAGATATTTTAATATTCATTACTTTCTTAAGGGATACTTGCTATTAAGTTACTGTTTATGGTACCCTGCCCCCCCAATATAAAAGGAAAACAACACACAAAGAAAAACCACAAACAAATATTGTACAGTAAAAGAAGCATAAAAGTTGCAAAGCCAAACATTCAGAAATTAGGGAAAAGCAACATGGCTGTGTGTAATCTTAATTTGGCCCTCTCATGCAAATGTTTTCTGACAGTTTTGAAGTCAGTGATCACATGTTGCTTTATTTTCCCACTGGGTTCTTGTCTCATTCAGTGAATAGGTCATTATTCAATATTTATGTTCATTTTCCCCGTTCAAGATGGGGCCCAGTTTTTATTTCATGTATACCATCCAAACCCTGCACTGAATAAAGCAAGGATAATTTTCTCATGGGTGTTTCTGTGGTGCTGTGACCATTTTACCCTAGTACTTCATTAATACATTATCAGTTGAGGTAATATTGCCTCATTTTACAGATGGCGAATGGAAGCACTGAGTGTTTAAGGTAAAAAATATCCACTAATTTGGGGTGCCCATACTGAGATGCCTAGGAACTGATTTTTTTTCAGAGCTCTTAACATTGTATTGTACTTTATATGTTGAAAGCATTTTTTCAGTAAATTGCCAGGGCTCAATATGAATACTTAATCTTCTGCATGTCTGATTCCAGAGATCTCAGGCACCTAGAAAATAAGGGAACATGAAATAAGTGACCAGCTATGAAAACTGGTGTAACTGATTTGTCCAGCATTACGTGGAAACTGTGTGGGAGAAGCAAGGATAGAATCCTGTTCTCTAGGGTGGCATTTAACTACCTTACCTGGGAAATCATTGCTGCTCTCCCAGCAATCCCATCTCTCTTTCACCCTATACTCTGACTTCTGCAATAAGTGAGACAGGTCCTATGGATAACAGTCCCTGTTACTACTCAATACTGATTCATTCCCAGAATACTCTGTATTATCATATTTGTACTAAAGAAATGAAGACTTCATGCCATATTGAAAGATTTGGATTTCTCTTTTCCAAATTGTTGGTACTGGCAATACAGTTGAGGCAGTCATCTTGAGTCCAAGGATAAAAGAGAATGCTTGTCATTCACCGAAAAGTCAGAGGGATGGATCAAGGAGCAAAATAGATGGGCTGTGAATCTGAAGGGAAATTTCAAGGGCCCACTACCCACTGATATATGAGACCCTGAGGAAGAAAGGGTTGAAGAGGTGGAAGTTGGGGAAGATTGAGGGCTCACATAAGAATTTACTGAAGCCCCTGGGAAAAGTTTAAAGCTATGTGTAAAAATGTTTTATTTTTTAAGAAAATAAATTCTAGATTATTATATTATTTACTTTCTGAATTTAAAGCTTGATACAACTTTTGAGTAGTGCAGTGAACAAGTCTCTTCCTCTAGTAAATTTATTTAGCATAAACAGCAGATATAATCAGCTAATATTTATAAAGCTCTTTGAACATATAGAGTATCATATAAATGATAAATGTAATTTAACATTTGTTGTTGTTTAAGCAACATTATTTTGAAGCTGAAGCTGTGTTGGATATATTTTCAAAAACAATTACCTAAGATGCATATGTATAAATGGTGTTTATGCCTTCAAAATGTGCATATTTTTCACATGCAGAATGGATAATTACATAGACAAGTGAGTACCCACTTGTGCTTGCAAATTATGTAATTTCATATACTGTGAACAAAACTTTGATGACTGTTTTTGTAAATGTCCAGACTTTTAAAAAATATTTATACACCAGAGTACTTTATTATATCATACAAAATGCATTTCTGCTGTACGCAAAGGAGGAGGGAATAACATCAAGTACTGTCTTTTAGTTTTCATTTTTTTCGCTTAGGCTTCTTGATCTCTGTGAAACATAGGAACTTTTTAGAATTTTGTGTTTACTAAGCAGAGGTTACTTAATTTTCAAATAGGAGACTTTGCAAAGATACAGAGTCCTCAAACATTGTAAATCAGTATTTAACAAAGCAATGGCAGACTGTTAGGCTAAAAATGCTCCCATAATTAGCCATAGTAATGACATTAGCACAGGATCCAGGTGGAGGATGTGAGTTGGCAGAAGATATTGACATTTCAAAATTAATTTGGAAGTTGGGTTAGAAGCCTTGTGAATGAAGATGTGATGCTGGGGGGACCTTTCTCTTTAGTGATGCCCTAAGGATGTGTTATAATCTTATTTTAAGTCTTGTGAGGCATTATAATGATGAGCTGGGAGATATCTACATTATTCTTATGAATGTTTTGTGTCTGTTTCCCAGTTCACTTTGGTATTGCTGCCTATTAATGCCATGTCTGCGTTGCAGACTTTGGTCAAAACAAGTTACATTGATGAATAGCTGCTACAGTTTATTTCTGCGTATGTGTGTTTGTGTGTGTGTCAGTGTCAGTGTCAGTCAGTCACCTCTGACAGAAGCATTGAGTCTGCAGAGCTCCGAACAATTCTCATGAGCCTTGCAAAAATACTGGATACACAATTCTCTTATATCAGTAGACCTGCAGGCAGTATTGCAGCAATGGGAGACATGATTTCTTGGGACACAGTTTGCTGAGGGACATAGCATAAGGCAATTTAATGTTGTTGTTGATATTCCTGGAGGGCAGACCACTTTTTGGGCTCAAGAGCTGCCCACCTGGGGTCACATCTTTAGTGCAGGTTTGGAATGACAAGCAGTGACCGTGTAACCCATATGCCCAAGAAGGAGCAGTCTCTTTAGGCTGGGTTACATTGCTGGGCAGATTTAGCTTCCCAGAAACCAGAACTTTCTGGTTACAGGGAGTGGTAGCATTTTGAACATTCTCCACAAGGTTTCTTATTGTTGATGTGGAGAGAAGCCTGAGAGCAGCAAGTGTAGAAAGCTGCAGAGTCCATGTGCTCTGTATTTGAGAGGAGCTGAGCCAAGACTGGATTGCAAGATGTGTTCTCCCTGCTGTGGAGTATTTTGCAGGGGAATTTTCTCTTGTGGGACTGAGAGCTGGTTGGCCGGTAGACAGACTGCGTGGTGCTGGTTACAGAGGAGAAAGGAAGGACTGCATGGAATTCACCTCAAGATTCCTGCAGCCAGAGAAGAAGAGGATTGCAACTTTTTTCCACTCAAGGACTTGAACAGAGGCTGTAACTGAGATAATGGTGACTCCGACTGAACTTTGGGACTCTTGGGTTTCTTTCCATGGGGACTGTTCCAGTTAGATTCATTTTGGTTTTTTAAGATAAGGTTTTCATGTTAGTAGTTAATAAAGTTCATTGTTATGTTTATTCTAAGTAGTATTTTAATATGGATGATAACTCTGAGCACTCTTTGCCGTGAGTCCTGTGCAGAGTGGATCCTGGCTCTCCAGCTGCTTTCTCCAGGGGTTTATCTCTGTTAGGCACTGGAAAGGGGCTACTGAATGAATTCTAGCCCACCTGAAGGTTACAACTGCAGAACTTTTGGATGCATAAGGCCACATTCCTAGATCTGTGTGCCATATTCTCCCAGCTCTCCAGCACAGGGACACCAGAATGAGAGCTGCACAGTCAAAGGAGAACTGGGTGGTGACTGCAGTGTGGAAACTTGCAACACTGGATTACTATTAGGCACTGAGAAGTCCTTTTGGAGTTTGGAAAACTCACTGTGGGGCCAATTGTCATGCAAGTGTGAAGGGCCACTAATCATCTCTTGCTACACAGGACTATGATTCTTGACAGGATGTAGGATGTAGTGAATGAATTTGCAGCAATGGTGTTCCTGAACTGAAGTGAGGCAATATACGAAATAGGCATATCCCTATTTTGGAGCCAGGCCATCTTGCTTCAGAGTACAATAGCAGAAAGGGTACTTCTCATGCAAATGTTGGTGGAGCATTGGGGATGCTTCACCAGCATGCATGTGGGGTGTTCAGAAAGGTGCATGACACTCGCATTTTTAAGCATACAGGACTGTGCAGAAATTTGCAAGCGGGGTGTTCATTCCTGAGCAACAGATTACCACTGGCAATATTAAAATGCCAGCAATGATTCTGTGAAACTGACTCTACCCTTTTTCCTGAAGCCATACTATGGTCATGTTAACAGCACCAAAGAAAGATTTAGCTATTAGCTCAGCAGGTGCAGAATGGCAATTTAATGTGCCTTTGATAGATTGAAAGGATGCTGGCATTGTTTACTCGTTAGATTGGAACTCAGTTAGGAAAATTTCCCAGTGGTTATAGCTACCTGCTGTGTCCTGCAAAATATCTGTGGGTACAAGGGTGTGGGGAGCTGCTACCAGAATGGGTGGTGGTGGAATGTCTGTCTGCTGACCTTGAAAAGCCAGACGCGAGCTCAGTGTGGAGTTTTGCAGTTAGGGAGTCTTCAAAAGGGTACTGTACTTGTCAGACGCTGTAGAGTTGTTTGTAGAGTTGTTCTGTGCTGGTCTCTTTTCTGTGTCTGAAGGTTTGGATGCTGTTAGGAATTGTGTAATGCATGCTGCATATTTATAATTGTGACTGTTTTCTTGAAGTTATGAATTATGCAGTGTTTGCTGTACATTTTCAAGCTCTTTGTGCTTTGAGTCATTGTGCATGCTTCAAAAATAAAGTGAATGGCAAAACCAGTGCCAAAAACAATGTGCAAAAAACCACAGATAATGTAATATAAACTTTTAACATAAATTAACAGAATGGAGCTATAAAAATCGGACAGATAGCAATCATTGTGTGCATAAATTCACTGTGACTACATATAACTAATCTGTGTTTCTCATAGGTCAGTGTGTGTGAAGCTGTGGTTTTGCTTGCTGTCCTCTAGTGCAGTGTTTCCCAACCAGTTGGCCATGGCACACAGGTGTGCCATCAGGTCAGAGCAGGTGTGCCACAGATTTTTTTGAAAAACTGCTCAAAGAGCCCTGGATTGGCTCATTGGCTCATGAATATTCATGAGTTCATTTGGCAACTATATGATGGTGTGCCTCAAATTAATTAAAGGTAGCAAGGTGTGCCTTGGCAGAGAAAATTTTGGGAACCACTGCTCTAGTGTGAAGTGGTAGGCTGTGATGCTACATGGTATGTTGGGGGCTTTGAGCTGCAACTATGGAGCTCTCTAAGGTCTGCAAATGTTGGGAAGCCTGGGATTTTTGGTCCTCTTAAGTCAACATGGATCTGCAGCATTTGGATTTGCAGCCTGAGAAGATCCATTATGTCCCAGTGCATCTCCGTTTCCTTTTCCTGGTGGGACTCATGTGCCTTTCTCTGGCCTGCTGTTTCTTCTCCAGGCTGTCTGCTGTATTCACTGTCCAGGCCCTCTGTTTACTTTCTGAGGCAGCACTGACTTGCAGGATCTCAGTGAATGTGTCCTCCACAGTTCATTTCTTTCTCCTCTTTATTACGGTCAAGCATTCTGCAGGGATAGTGGAGGCACCTCCCAAGGATGCAACAGCGGAAGCTCCTGGTAAAAACAGACAGCTGCATCACTGAATTTGCAGTCACAGTGGAAACATAGGGTTCAAAGCCTCCTTCCTTATTCCAATGAACACTTAATAAGACATGCTTATTGACATTTTGTCTTTGGAGCACCTCTGCACAGCGTTGCTCTGTGGCACCTGCCTTGATGATTTGTGAAGTGGAGAGAAGGATTTTTGATCCTTGAAGCAGTAAAACTTTGATCACTTTCCCATGGGTATAAGTATAGAACAATGACATTGAATGCTGGCACTCCTTTCCATAGGTGATGGTGGTGATTTTAGTTGATATCTCACACTTGATGATCACAAAGGCACAGATGGCATAGGTACATCTTGAAGTCACTTGTGCCCACTGCTAGCCTAATTATTACAGCCATGCAAGCTGAAATCACAGATTGGTTGGGAATGTATCCGACTATGGAGGAAGAAATAAGGCAGGGATCCCTAGGAGACTTTGGGAGAGGATTGCAGAATATGTTCATGAAAGTTTCATTGTGATATTTCAGGAAGATACAAGGGACATGCATGTATTTATTATTTAAAAAAAAATAAATGCTGAGCATGCCCACCTACCTAAACCAACAGGAATGAAAAGCACACGCCAACTCTGTTTCTGTTAAAGCACTTCAGCTCCTAAAGTAAAACAATGATAAGTCAAAACCTGAGTCTTTTAAACTTGGAAATGGGCTGGGCGCCAACTTCAGATTTAAATATTATAAAGAAAAATGCATGCACACACTTACTTTTCCACTTCATCAGGTTCATCCATACTTGCTTGGCAAGATTGGCTAGATTGTGGTGGAATCTCCAACAGGTTCTGTCATGCAGCATGGCTGGAGTCTGCCTTCTGTGTCATCGTCATCTTCTCATTTCTATTTCCTGACAGGGGTCTCTGTCTTGGGCACCTTTGAGGTATCTATGGTGGTCTGCTGGTACAGGTGGGCTCTCTATTATGTCTGACAGGTAGCTGATTGCAAAAGCAGGTCTGTGGTTCAGAATCCCATCTGATGTTGGCCTCCCTGGTGTTGTGGTATGCCTGATGAACGTCCTTCATCTTTGGGTGGAACTGCTGCTGGTGCCTATAGTGCCCCTTTGCCTGCATCAGCCTCAGCAGTTTGTAGATGTCCATGTTTATATACCTGGTCTGTGGCTGTGTTTGCCAAGCCTCTTCTCCCCAGAGGCATAGGAGATCAGCATCTCCTTTCTGCTCCAGTCAGGCATGCATTTAGTGCAGGGGTTCTCAACCTTTTCAGGGTCAAGACACGGCTGGGAGCGTTCCCAGCCATTCATGACAAATCAAGGTTCCCCCCTCCCAGTAGCCCTTCCACCTCTTTTCCCTTCCCCCTGGGAGCCCTCCTGCCTCTTTCCCCTTCCCCCATACCCCTCCATTTCTTTCCCCTTCCCTCTGGCAGCCCTCCATCTCTTTTTCCCTTCCCTGTGGCAGCTGCCTGTCTTTCCTCTTCCCTCTGGCAACCTGCAACCCCCAAGTCTATTCCTACACAGGACCCGCTCTCACCATAGCCTTGGCTCTGACCCCAGGTCTCACTGTAGTCCAAGCTCTGACCCTACTGCCTTGACCCTTCAACCCCTTCACTCTGGCCCTGTTGCTTCTCTGACCCCCTCTCCGCTCCACAGCCCCACACCCACTTTCATAACAAAGGGGCCCCACCACTGCTGGAGGAACCTGCTCCCTTGCCCTGGGCTTGGCATGCAGGGCAGAAGGTTTAAAAATGCCCCACCCCCAGCTCCTAGCATGCTAGACATGTCAGCAGCCTGAGTGAGACATGCAGGCAGGCTGCCACTGTTAATACAGCCAGCAGCTCTCTGCTGTGCTGCTCACCAGCCATGTGGGGGGGGCTTAGGCTGCTGTCACATACTTGATGTTGTGCCATGACACACTTTTGTGTCGTGACACAGCAGTTCCAAACCACTGGTTTAGAGCCTGGAGGTAGCATGCTCAGTTGGGTAGCTGCACACAACAAAGAAGAGAGCTTCCAGGTGTGCTCACCAAGGTGGGAAATCAAGAAAAGACATTTCAAAAACACACAGGTGCTTAAAAGTTCATTAGCAGTGGAGTTTACAGTTGTTACCAGAGTGGACACTGTTGCAGGGAATGGGGCGTTGAGACGGCTTCTGGAAGACTGTTAGGGTTGACACAGGTCATGCGATAGCTGCATTCACACTGGGGTGATTTCAACAGGTTTACCATGGCTCCAGTCCACACTCCTTGTGGAGTTGATATTACTGAGTCGCTGTATTGGGGTGTTTACATTGGCTAGAGACAAATGCATAAACAGGCTGATGCAAGGCAACTAACGTTGACCTAACTTTGTAGTTTAGATCAGGCCTCAGGGTAAAGCCAGACAGGCACGGGGGATTGGGCTAGGGGAGAAATGAAAGAGGACCATGAGACAAGAGCCTCAGATATACATCTTCAAAGCAACTAAGATAAATAGGCTATAACTGTGATGTGTTACTTCCATGTACAAAGTTAACAGAACTTATTTTGCCTGGGCTGGGTCCCTAAAGATCAAAACCCTTGACTCGTTAAAGGCTGTCTTGGCAGAAGAATGGGGAAATGGGCAGCATGGCATGAGGCTGCCCCACAGACTGTGAGAGAGGTAGGAGTTGAATCTAAGCACTGTTTAAGCAGAGTCTAGGCCTCTAGACTAGGAGCTGCTAAAAGGGCTACGTATGATCCTTATGGTCAGGCCACTGTATGTGTTATTTGTAACCCGTATCTCTGAATGCTATATTCCTTCTATTAATGTTAAACAGTGCTCTTTGTGAAGGCCTTGCGATCCCTGTACATTTACTGTTAAACATGACTCCTCGAAAGAAGTGAATGACAGGGTTCAAGGCTCAGCTGAATTTAGGGAAGAAGTCATGGCTGGTGTGACCCGAGCCTCCTGGAATAACTTCCTCAATGTGCAAAATCATGGCAAGCTGCAAAACCAGGGGCCAGACCCGCAAACCACTGAGGGGTGGTACTTAAACCAGTCTCTCAGTCAATAACAAAACATGCTTCTGATTTCCCACAAGAGTGATTGCCAAGCGTAACAAAATAGAAACAGCCCCCTTTATTGCACATCAGCTGCTCTGGTCGCCACCTGGCCACAGGGTGTCTTAAAGAAATAGGTTCTCTTGACCCCAAAGGGACAGCCACATCATCCAGAACAATATAGGCTTGGATCTTACCCAGAATACTGTGCTGCCAGCCAATCCTTTAGTAACTACATGTAAAGGTTTAATATAAAAAGAAAAGAAACAACATGAGAGATGTTAAAGGGTCAAAGTGAGTCACATACATACAAATGATTCAGAGTCCATAGGAAGCAAGTTCTTGAAGAATCTGGAGTTTTCAGGTTAGTCCAATTCCTCTGATAAACACCCAGCACCTGGGTGGGTCTCAGTCATTTGTTCAGTACAGCAGAATAGTTTCAGGGGAAGATGTAGGTTGCAGATTGGAGACTGAAGAGAAAATGGAGTTGGGGCTGCTGCCTTTTATCACATCTGGCCTTCCCCATGCTGTGCAGAGTCTTTGCAAATCAAAATGGAGTTGAGTCACATGGGCAAGTCCTGGTGGCTTGACAGATTTCTCCTTGAGCTCACTGTACCTGGAAGCTTCCTTAATGGGCCATTAAGGAGACAATGGTTTTGTAGACATACAGTCTGGGAGGGCCCTGGAATCCAATAACTTGAAACACAAATAGAACAAACCTATTTGTAACTTCTAATACAGGTATAACACCTATGTATAAACCATATAATCATTCCTAGCAACAACCTTTCTGTTGGTACCAAACAAGGCATATCAACTTCTTTGTGTCTTGGCCTTTTTTACTGCTTGCCTGGGTATATCAAGCTATGCTGGAGCTTGAAGATGTAATTTCCAAGCCTGAGTAGCTATACCAGCACTAGTTCAGTAACAGCTAGCATGATAAAAATAGAAATGTAGTTAAGGTGGGTGGGGCTAACAGCCCCAAGTACACACCTGGGTTCAAGATTAGATCATACTTGGAAGGACACCCAGTCCCACTGCTCATGTCACTACAGCTTCATTTCTGCTTTTAGTGCAGTTCTTATTGAGCTAATGCAGGTATGGCTCTTCGAATTGGAAATTACATCGCCAACTCCAGTGTAGACATACCCTAAGTTAGTTATGTCAGTTGAGAGGCCACATTAGGACGTTTGAAAGACATGGTATGGAATGGTTGAGAGGGGTATCTGGGTGGGAATTCCTGGGTGATTCTGAAAACAACTGATGAAATCTGTGACCCAACTCTAACTTAGTATGAATTGCATTGACTTTTGTGGAACTGTACCACTTGTACCAGATCTGAATTAGACCCTATAATTTTGAGAGTTCATTTGACTAAAAGAACTGTAGGATTGGATCCTTAGAGTAGGTGGTGTGATTCTTTCACTCCCTTTATTAGAGATTAGGATTTAGTATCATAATCTGGGATTCTCACAGGGATTTAAAGGAGCTGGGTGCAGTTTTGACTTGGCCAGACTGGAGCAGAACAATGAAAAGCTTGAGACTAGCTTGACCCCTCCACCAAATTTCAAGGTCCTGCTCAAAAGCCTGCAATCATTAATCCTGCTGACTAAAATTGATATAATGATTTTTTTTAACATTAACAAAACGTTTTCTCTAAGCTCATTCTCAGAAATAGCCGAAATGTTTTAAAATGTAACTTTGAGGAAACGAAGATGTAGATGCAAAGGAGAGGGTCATCCTGAGTCAGGCACCCACTATGGAAAATTTTAGCCAAAAGCATTAGTTTGGCAAATACATAAGCAACTAAAAATAGAGTATTACTGTGGAAAGTGATGGCTACAACAACAGTACATAAAGGCATAGCTTTGTCAGTCCTGGGATATCAGAGAGACAAGGAGGGTGTGGTCGTAGCTTTTAATGGATCCATTTTTGTTGGCGAGAGAGACAAGTTTTTGGGCTTACATGGAGCACTTCTTTAGGTCTGAGAAAAAGAGCATAACAGCTAAATACAAGGTGGAACAGATTGTTTGGCATAAGTAGTTAAGATATATTTCAAAGGACCATTTAAGGTGAAGTAACACCCTTACAGTTGGTGGGAGGTCAGTGGTAGGGTGGGGGAAGGAAAGCACTTGAAGGGGTTGTAAGTGAGTGTAGATGTTTGCTAGCACCTGGCTTGCCTGATGGGTGCCTCCTGGTGATGCTTCTAGGGAATAAGTCAAGTACAGACTCATCAGGTAACCTGTGCTCCATCTCTCTCAATTTATGACTGGTGCCTCAGCCCTCTGTCTGAGTGTCTCTATTAAGTTCCCTCTTCTGAGGCAGAATCTAGTCCAAGCAGCCCCTTCAGTGTCCATGGCAGCCACTAGTCCTGTTGCCACCCACTGGCAGTCTGGGAAAGGTGGGGAAGGACCCAGGCATGCCTACTTCTCCAGGCTCCGGTCCAGGGACCCTATGCGGAATGCCTTGATACCACCTTGACACCCAACACTGTCCTTCAGATCCCCTGGGCCACATCTACTCCACTCCTAGGTATCTCTTGCTCTTGTATCAGGGCTCTGGGCTTTAGCTCTCTCAGAGCCCTGGCAGTCTACATAGCGCTGTCCCTGGTCCTGCCTTCTCCAGCCACTATCACAGCCAGGGGAAGCACCAGGAGAAGACTGCCCAGAGCTGTGGTGACAGCTTTCTTTTATACAGAGCCCTGACTGGCTGTGCAGCTGCCTGCTCCAATTAACTGCTCTTTTCATAGGGTTTTAACCCCTTCTTTGCCAGACTGGGGAAACCATCCCACTGTAGTGAGTTACAGATTATTGTAATAAACTATAAATTCAGTGATTTCTATAGTTAAATTACTCTGTCAGTTCTGCTTGTAATAAATATATTGTTGTGGGTTGGGTTAAATCAGGAACTCTCAGAGTGGTGGTCATGACACCTCAGGGGGTTATGAGGTTGTTTTGGGTGGGGTTGTGAGTTATCAGACTCTATGCATGCTGCTAAGGATGACATGGCACGGGGGGGGGGGGGCCATCGTCACTTTTGTGATGATGCAGGTCTTCACAGCCAGAAATATTTTCAAAAGGGATCCTAGCAAAAAATGTTTTGGAACCCCTGGGTTAAATCTTATGGGTTAGCTGGAACCATTGCCTTTCTTCCTTGATGAATGTGAAGAAGGAACTGAAATAGTACTAGTTTCTAAGTCGAAAATACAGGCATATGCCCAACACAAAAACAAATGCTTGGCTGACCAGAAATTTGAATGTCCTGGGCCTTGGGTGGGGGTGAGAGAGAGAGAGGGAGAAGCAGGAGGCAGCAGTGGTTATGAGTCTGTTACAGGAGTGGGTGGGCAGGGTTCAGTGGTGATTTAGGGGCATATAGGCCCCATGGCACCTCCACTGTTGGGCCCTGCCTGGGGCCCCACTTGGGGTCCCACCTGCCCTTACCTGGGGCCACAGACATCACCCCCCCCACACTTTAGGGCTTTGCTTCCTTCAGGAGGGCCGATGCGGGGTGGGGGACTGGGGCCAGAGGCCGGCCTCGACCCAGCTGATTGACCCGCCTGGCCAGTGGGGCTGACTGGCACACACAGGGTGGCTTCCAGTGCAGTCTGGCTGTGCCAGAGGGTGCACTGCACAGTACCATAGCCAGCCTCACCCCGCCCCCAGGGACAGAGCAGGAGAGGAGAGCCTGCCCTCTGGGCAGAGCAGGACTTGCAATACAATAGCAGAGCCCGGTCTCCAGCCCATGGTGTCTCCAGTCCCCCCCCAGCACCACACAGTGAAGGCCCCCCCCACATTTTGTGGGCCCCTGGGCACTGACCCCATAGGCCTGTGCATTAATCTGCCCATGGCAGAGTTCTGTGACCCGAAAAAAGCATGAAGTCAGATTAGATCAAGGTTTTTCAAATGACAGACTGTGGATCAAGCTTGGACTGCCAACAAACCACTAAATCTTTTTATTTACTTACTGTCATTGTTATTGTGCTTTGAAAAATGTTTCTCTAGAGTCTGGATCTTGACTATTCCTCGACCAAGACATTTGGACCTTGACAAAATAGTAATCAAGTAACCCTGGGCTAGATGATCATGATGGTCCCTTCTGGTCTTAAAGTCTATGGCTGTGTTCACACAGCCCTCTTATTTTGAAACAACAGAGGTTGTTTCGAAATAAGATTTAGGCTGTTCACACGATGTACGGTTGTTTCAAAACAATGGGTCCCGTTGTTCGTTGTTTTGAAACAAGTTAAACCCCATGTGGGGACGAAACAACGTTGTTTTGAAATGATTGTTTCGAAACGACGCCGTGTGAACATGTTGTTTCAAAAC
This sequence comes from Podocnemis expansa, assembly GCA_007922195.1. Lineage (NCBI taxonomy): Eukaryota > Metazoa > Chordata > Testudines > Podocnemididae > Podocnemis > Podocnemis expansa. Next base: position 34,903,050 of record ML681989.1, on the reverse strand, counting down.
AACAGTGACTTGTTTCGAAATAACTGTTGCCTGAAACTGCTATTTCACTTTGAGCTTCTTTCCTTAATTCGAATTAACAAACTGTTAATTCGAATTAAGTTATTTTGAAATAAGGTGTTATTTCGATACAAGTTGTTTCGAAACAACCATATCGAAATAAACCCCTGTGTGTGAACACAACCTCTGTTGTTTCGAAATAAGAGGGCTGTGTGAACACAGCCTAAGAGTTTACACTGGAAGAGACAACTTGGACAAGCACAGTGTGTGACTCTGAGGGTATGTCTCCAGTAATGGCAGCAAAATTGCCACCATCAGCCTGATGTTCCAGGCGTGATTAGCAGTGACTGTGTACTCACTGTTGCAGCCCGGAAGGTCAGCGCTGGAAGTTCTGTCACCTAACAGATGCAGCTGAAAGCTGACAAGAAGCCATTTGTAGTCAGTTTTCAGCAGTGTGTCCTGGCGACATAGAAGGTCGCTGGCAGATACGCAAGGCATTTTTACATGCCTTGCACATCTGCCAGTCGACTGCTGCCAAAAAGCCCTCCAAACGTAGACTAGGGCTGAGAGAAGCCTAGAGAGGAAACTTCTGGGTCTTGTCCTTGATGAAGAGGTTTGAGGCTGTAGCTTAGGTTCTTCCTGTATTTTGGGGAACAGAATTTATATAATTCTTTATTTAAAAGAAATATGTTAAAAACCTGCCTCTACCCTCAATTTCTTCTCCAAAGTGGATCAGCCTGGAATGCCCCAAATTTAGCTAACCACTCAGATAAGAAGAGGTAATAATGTAATATTGGGATTCTGTATTAGGGCTGCATTGTAAGAAATGTTAACTTGAGGATCAATTGCTTTTCCATTTTAATTTCCTTTTTCTTTTTCCCAAGCTGGAAAATTAAAAGTTGGATGCAGATCTTTAATTTCCTTTTAGTGAGTCATTTGATGAAAGAATGTGGTTAGTAGTTTATAGATTTTTGTATAAGCTATCCAGTTTCTTTAAGACCATGATTTTTAGTATCAAGCAAATTATGAATTTAAGCTTCCAGGCTTGTCTTTTGAAGTTGTTGTACAGGTTTGCTGTGAGAACAAAAGTCTGAGAGGTCAGATACAGGTAACTGTTTTGTGAAAAGTGTCTGCCCACAGGTTATAGGGTGTTTTTGTGTTATTTTTCTGTATAAGTTCATTCTGGAACATGGTGATTTGTTTCACCCACCTGTATGTTATTGAGGCATTTAGTACACTGAATGATGTACATCTCATGTTGTGATAGCTGGTCTTAAATATGTGTTGTGAGGAGTATTTAACATGGTAGCAGCAGAGGTTTTGCATCTGTTGTTATGGCAGGGTCTGGTGCCACTTCGAGTGGTGTGTTGTACTGTAGAGGAGTTCACTTCTGATGTTGAGCTTGGTAAGATTTAGGGGCTGTTGGAATGCCAGAGGAGGGGAGTTGGAAAAGATTTCTTTCAGGATATTGTTCCCATCAAGTGTGGGTTGTAGTCATTTTAATGATATCCCATCTGAGTTCACAGTGTAGGATGATAGGTGATGACTAGGGGCGTGCACTCACGTTTTCCATATTGCAGTAGGGTTTCTTGGAATATTTGAATAGTCCTTGCTATAATGCAATCTATTTCTTTGGTTGTAGAGTGTCCTTGCTTGGTGAAGGCAGTTTTAAGTGTCTTGACGTGTGCATATGCCAGATTTTCTCTTTGTGTAGCATATTCTGAGGTATCAGATTGCCTGGCTATAGATAAAATGTTTGGGTGGTTACTAGATTTGTGAAGGTAAGTGGAGAGATCTATAGGTCTCTTATGTAGCTGTGGGTCCTGCCCCCTCTTTTGTCCTGTGACTGGAGGTGTTAATGGTCCACTTCCCCTGAAGAGGTCTCTTCCTATATGTATTAATAACTTATGCCAAACAATTTGGTCTAATTTGTTTTTAGTTCTGATACTGTATTACTTTCCCAGACCTGAGGAAGAGCTCTCCGTAATTTGAAGGCATGTTTCTTTCTCCAGCAGAAGTTGGTCCAATAAAAAATATTACCTCACTCAGTCTCTGATATTCTGGGACCAGCAAACTGTGACACCGCAAACTTCTTTTGAATGGTGACTTAAGTGACATTCATTCATTTCATTACTCAAATAACAAGATTTCTTTATCACTAGATATTTGCAAGAAAGGCTAAAGCTGATTTGAATATATAAATTGTTATAAGCATGTTAACTGCATTACTTTGTGTATTCGTTGAGGGGGTTCTTTATTGTTTTGTGTTTTAAGGTTACACAGCCTGTGGATATTTTTCTGTGTTCCATTCAAAGACATTAGAGCAAATATTTGCCTAACCCATTTGTTATTTGAATCTGTTTACACAGCTATCCCAAGACAGGAGTACAGATAAAACATCTGCACCTGGCAACATCTGAACTGTTATTTTGTTTTGAGAGAGTGAGTGGCTAGAAGTACATTCTTCACACTCTTCCCCTTACATGTCCAAGTATTCTCAGCTCCCATGATTTGATTGTGAGTGTCAAGGCTGTTTCCTCACTCTGGCACTCTGAGTGCAGAAGGTGGGGGCCCACAACAGGCCTGGAAAGCCACTGGCCTTAAAGCCTGCTCTTAAAACTCTCCAAGGCCTCCAATTCCTGGCCTTGGAATGGTATCGCTGCCACCACCCGAATGCAAAAAAACCTCTTGAAAACCCAGGAAGGTGCACTTGGGAATTCCTTCCTATGAGGTACTTGCAGTCACTTTTATTCCTCTCTCAGGAGAGTGACTAACCCCAGCTGGAATATCAGCTGGAAGTAGAACAAAATTCCCTCTAGTAGCTGGCTGTGCAGTCTGAGGCACATGCACATAAACCTCTTGCACTTCAGGACACAGAACCAGAGCCTACTTAAAAGGTAAAAATCTTTAATTAAAAAGAACAGATAAAAACACAGAGAGTAGCGTCTCTGGGAATTAACTTAGGTAGTTACAGGGTAGTGGGAGGGGGTACATGTGCTCAGCACAGAGAAATCCAAAACCAAACCAAAAACAAAGAAAATACCCTGACCCCTGTTCTACCCATGCCTGGTCAGTAGCAAACTTAGCTTATCTTTGGTAAGGATGTTGCTGGATCCTTCCTCAGGCCCCTCTGGCCTCCTCCTGATCCTCCCAAGAGCTCTGCTGCCTCCAAACAGGAACAGGCAAGGCTGCTGTTCCAATTCAAAAACCTGTGCTTTATTCCTTTTGGCTGTCCTGGGACTCACTGACCAGAGTGTTAACCCCTTCCTCCCCAAGAGTTATTACAATGAGTCTCATGATATTTGATTTTTTTTTTTAAAACCCTAGCTACTGGAATCAGCAGACTGCAGGAGAAGCTCAGCCTTTATTTAAAAATAATAAAAAGCTTCTATTTTTATAGTGGTAGACAAGAGCTTGAAAACCAGAAGCAAATATATCCTAAAAGCTCAGAAACAAAATAAAAAGAACCCAAAATTTAAGGTTTGAAAAAAAATCATACTTTTTTTTTAAAATAACAATTAGAGTGGGCAAGGCTGATGACCTGTTTTTGTCTGTCATCTTTTAATTCCAACTACTGTATAATTCCTTGAGTAGTAATTATTGGAACAAAATAATGAATATTTTGAGATCAACATGTAATTTGTTTCTTAATTTTTCAGTGTGCCATGCAGTCTTTTAGTCATTGGAGCTGAAAGATAAACTGTCCTATTTTTCTTGTGAGACATGATAGAGGAAACAAGAGCATGACAAATATGCCATAGTGCTATTTTTAACATGTGTTCCGTGTGCTAGAAGATGGATTGTAGATGTGGTGTTGGAGCTCAGTTGCAACTTAATACCATCCTGCTGGTATATATTTAGAAATTATGCAATTTGGATATGGCTGTAGGCTTATGCTGAAGTTCAGAATATTATTATTATTGTATAGCGTATGCTATGTAATCACCAAATTCTAAAAATTGGAGGACAAGACCTATCAATTTTGGCAGTCTATTGTTTTGTTTGTGTGTTATTTTATTACCTGAAAGAGTGGCTTGTTTTTTCAAAGGTACTGAGCTACAGTAGCTTGTATTGATTTAGGAGAAATTTGTGGGTGCTCAGTAATTATGTAGCCTATCAATCAGGCAAGCCACTCACTCAAAGCGATGACTTAATAAAACATCCCAGGAGCATTTTCCACTGCTAAATGTTTATAAATGACAACTGAGTTGATGAATGGTGCCACTTTTGATTAAATGACTGCCATGTAAAATCCATGAAGTATGTTTTTGTATTTCGTGTATTCCATAGCTAGGGTTAGGTAAAGTCCTTTTTAGGCCATGTGTTTGATTAACAGCGACCTGCCATGTTTGCCATTAAGAAACTCCCTCATTGATTCCACCATAGTTATCCGTGTCTTTTGTTCCTTACAGACTGAATTATTGTTTTCTTGCAGCTATAATTCAGCATTTGAAATTTCAGCTGGTATAAAATATGGCTATCCATTAACTTAAGGGGTTACCCTACTCAAATTCAAATTAGTGGGTACTTACATTTCCTAGATTTGTGTCTGATGACAAGATATTCTCAGCTGTAAAACAGAGAAAGGTCTATATTGTAGTGGTGCTTCTGAGCCCTGTTAATATAAAAGATTGAAGTGCTGCTCTCAGTTAGTGTTTGACAAATTCTGTTGGGAAAATTGCATTTGATAGGGTCAGATAATGTCAAGTAGGTAGAAAGTAATTAACTTTTTAAAATATAGACTCATGCACACTACAAACCAAAGCCAGGTTTGGTCTACCATAAAAAATATGTGGTATCATTAAGACTATGTCTGTATTACAGACCTTATAGGGGCACAGCTGTATTGATGTAGCTGCAGCACTGTAAGATCTCCCCCGTAGCCTCTCTATGCTGATGGGAGAGAGGTTGGTCAAGGACGTGTTTTTTTTCTCCACACCCCAACAAAGAAAGCGCTCGTGTAGACATACCCTAAGTTGATCACGTCCTTGAGCAATGTAATTATACCAGCCTACTCCCTGGTGTAGACAGCTTTATATTGATGGAAGGGCTTCTCCTGCTGACATATCTACTATCTTTCAGAAAGATGGAGTACCTGTGCAGATCAGAGAAGCTTTCCTGTTGGCATAGGTAGTATCTTTAGTAAGCACTGTAGCTGCAGTGCTGTAAGTGTAGATAAGCCCTCATCTCTGATCTTGCTTGAACAAATAATTATCTGTTAAAGGTCTGGAAAGGCTAGAGTAATGTGGCGTGATAAACATCTAACATCTTGCTCTGAACACATACTGATAACTGAACCAGACTGGTATGCTGTAAGTACTTACAGAAATTAGGGGAATAATGTTACAACTCTTCATTATAATATATTTATCATAGTTGTTATTTCCATTAAAGGAGAAAGCCCCTAACTCGTTAATTTCATTCCGTTTTACTACATTTTGTGGCTGTATGATCTTTTCATTCTAAATGTCTTAATTTTTTCTATTCGTTCAAAGTGCTTATATAATAATATCCTGAACTGGTTAAATGTATCTTTTAGGGTTATAATAGTCTGATGTAGTGGAAGGAGGACCAGTGTTGTCAGAATGTATTTTTTCAGGAAGACAATTTATGTTATAAAACCTTTTCTTACTATAAAGTGCAAAATGATTAACTTAAAAATGTAGTAGCATATTAGTTATTTAACTGATATATAGATGAGGGTTTTAGGATTTACTTTGTTTTAAAAGAAATTTTAAAACAAAATTGGAAAATAATGGGTAAATGAAAATATTACTTTTATTAAGTTTAATAACTATCTATGTAACTAAGCATTTTAGACTGCAGCATGACCTTGTAATAACTGAATGCTTTCCACACAAAATCAAATAGCAAAGTAGTGAAGTCCCCTTGTGGAATTCATGGGAGAAATGTCAGGCTCCTTCTCATGATCAAATTAATCACTGCATGGGGTATGACTGTCTTGTTTTACAGATTTTATTAATTTTCTTTTTTGTTTGCTTTTGTTTTGATAGGGATTTGTAGCTAGCAGGGGTGTCCAATGATGTGTCATTCTTATGCTAGACAGGCTTTTCTGAAGAGGAAAATTTTTGCAGTAGTTCCTAAAGATTATCAGATTCTAGAGTTTTCTGGTCTCCTCTGGAAGTTTGCTCTATAGCTGTCATTTTTCAGCAATGCAAGTGCAACATTTAAGAATTTTTCCATAGACTATGTACACAGCAGAATTGATTTGTAGGCAGAGCTGTGTGAATAATTGATATATTTTTGCTGCAGAAGCAATTCCAAAATATTTTTAAAATTTTGATTCAACTGAAAACTCTGAAAAATGTTCATGAATTGTAAAGGTCAACAAATTTCATTTTAGGTTGAACAAAATGTTTCCTTTGACCTGGAATGAAATGTTTCATTTTTAGCAGCTTGCCTGTGATGTCTGAGACCTTGGTTCAATTTGTGCTTCTGCCTGACAGGAAACTGCTTCTCACATACTGCCCAAGAATCGTCTGATCCCCAGACTCTAGCGGTATGTCTTCACTGAAGCCTTAGGTCGACATAAGGAAGCTTAAGTCAACCTACAGACCCTGGCGGCCACACTGAGCTTTGATTAAGTTGACTTAAGCGCTTCCTTAAGTCACCTTAATAACACCACTGCTTAAGGTCGACATAATGCTTAAATTGACCTTATTAAGTTGACTTAAGCCAGTATAGTCAGGGAATAGCCCTTAAGTCGACTTAATTGGCCTCCAGGCCCCCTCCCAGAGTTCCTGGTCACCAGAAAGGGTCGACCTAGCACCTGCCAGTGTGGACGCAGGCAGTCGACAGGAGTTTTCAGTGTGGATGCTCTAAGTTGACTTAACAAGGTCAGTTTTAAGTCGACCTTGTTGAGTTGACTTAACAGAACCACCAGTGTAGACATACCCCAAGAGAGATACAGGATGTTCTGTTACACAATAGAAAGTCTTCAATTCAACACACTTGTGTGCAAAAATAGTCCAGGTTTCAGACTTGGTGTTCTTTCCAGTGAGTCCCCTCAATGTTTGTGACTTTTCAATATATCCTAGACTATGCATTGACCCTAAAGAAATTTCCGAGATCTCTCAAAGTCTACCTAACAGCCTTGACAGCTTTCCACTAGCCTATTGAGGGATACTAAGTGCTGTCACACCCAAGACCTAAGAAGTTCCTCAAAGCTATAGTAAATATTTTCCCTCCACCTTGAGTTCCTGCTCCCACATGGGACCTAAACCTGGTGTTGAAAGGATTGACTAGGGTTCCCTTTGAATCCATAGCCATCTGTTCATTTATATATCTGTCAGTGAAAATAGACTTCCTGAAAGTGGTTGTCTAGGCCAAAAGAATAGGAGAGAGAGCAGCTCTGCTAGTGCATCTCTTCTACATGTTTTTTTTTTTCCAGACAAGACTATGCTCAGGCCTCATCCAAAATTCATCCCAAAGGTAACCTCTCCATTTAACATGAATCAATTGATTCACCTTCCAATCTTTTACTGCAACTTCACCAAGGCAGCTGTGAGGCTATAATATATACCTTACATGTTAGGAGACCCCTCCCTTTCTGTATGGACAGGACTAAGATATTCAGCAAGTCCAGTAGGCTTTTCCTTTCCACTGTGGAAAAATCCAAGGGCTCAACAATATCAGCCCAACTGCTTTCCAAGAGGGTCCCAAATTCCATTAAACAATGTTACCAATCTTGCAATGTGACCTTTCAGGACTGTTCATACACACTTCACAAGATGAATCTCCTCACCCATTAACTTTCTTCCAGGATATCCCTATCGCAGAGATCAGCAGAGCAGCAAATGGGTGTCAGTTCACACTTCCACAGAACACTGCGGACTCTGTCTTTGACATCATCTTCAGCTCCACAGTGCTGTCATTAGTAACTGACCTGACTCCGAAGTCCTGGTTGACCAATAGGGATACTGCTCAGGAGTCATGTACAGTGGAGCATACATAGTGACACTACCTAAAGAAGAAGAAGTAGTTGCTCATCTTGTATAGTAATGATGGTTCTTCGAGATGTGGGTCCTGATGGTACTCCACAACCCACCCTCCTCCCCTCTATTTTGGAGTTCTTGTCAGTGACTCTGCTCTACAGAAGGAACTGAGGAGGGTTAGTCCATACACACTGGCTAATCTTGTGGCACAGCATGAGGGGAAACTGCATGCATGGTCTCATGGACACTACTTCTGAAGTCGTCCAATCAGCAGCATTGGGCTGTAAGCACATTTAGAGTGGACCATGTAGGAGGTCACATCTTGAAGAATCATCATTATCGCACAATGTGAATAACTTCTTCTTGGCAAGTAACTGGTTCTAATGGGGGAGAATTATTGGCGGGCCTGTGCTGATAGCATAGCTACCCCACTTGTCTTCAGACTAGCACTTTGAATTAGTTCTTAGGGGTAGGTCACATTTGATTGGTTGGGTAGATGCTACAGGCTACTTTGCAGTGGCAGTTTCTCTTCTTTTACTGCTTTCCTCTTTCTTGAAAATCTAGAAATTTGAAGTGAAAGCTATGACCTTTATTTTAAGTTTCACTAACAATGGGTATGTCTACACTAGGGGCTTAAGTCAACTTAAGGAAGCTTAAGTCAGCTTGAGCAAAACCCTGGCCACATTTGGCATTTATTAATTTGACTTAAGGGCTTCCTTAAGGCTATTTAATAACTCTCACTTTTTAAGATGCCTTAGGAATTAAGTCAACTTTGTTAAGTTGACTTAATGCAGTGTGGCCATCTAAGTTGACTTGAGAAGCTCTACGTAATAACATGTGTCTGCTTAAGTCAATTTAGTAAAGTTGACTTAAGAAAACACATTATTTATTAGCACACTTTCTTAAGTTGACTTAATCAACTTCATTAAGTTGACTTAAGAGAAGTAGACTTTATGAAGTCGAGTTAATAAAGCCGTCTAGTGTAGACATAGCTAAAGACATTACTCATACTGCAGTCTCATAGGGTATGTCTGCACTGCAGCTTTAGATCGACTTAAAGTTCCTTAAGTCCACCTAAGGAAAGCTCCATCTACTGTGGAAATTTATTAAATTGACTTAAGCACTTCCTTAGGTCGACTTAATAACTCTACCTTGGAAGGTCGACTTAACACTTAAGTCTACCTTATTAAATTGACTTAACACTTAAGTCAACCTTATTAAGTTGACTTAAGCCACTGTAGACAGGGAGATCCCTTAAGTCGACTTAACAAGGTCCACTTAAGTGCTAAGTTGGCCTAGAAGCTGTCAGTGTGGATGTGGACAGTCTACAGGAGTTTCGAGTATAGACACGCTAAGTCTACTTAACAAGGTCGACTTTAAGTTTACTTAAAGTCGACCTTCTTAAATTGACTTAATAGAGTCTCCAGTGTAGAGATACCCCTAAAGATTTATAGAGTAAACCAGCTCATGAAATTATATGTTGCCATAAGATGCGTTAAGGTGCAAAATTATGCCCCATCATTTAAACTTGTATATTAACGTATTCTTAGCAGAATTATATGGTAACTCCAAATTGTTTCCTTCACCAAAGGGAATGTCCTTCTCCTTGTTTCAGTTGTTCCAATTCTTTATCTTTAACCTATCTTGTCCAGGATGTGCTCGTGTTGAACTGTGCATGCTATTCTATATAATAGCATAATAACCTTATCAGTAGTAAAGCACTATATGGTTTATTAATAGGTAAGAATTACCTTAATTGATTATAGGCTATGCATTATAAACTATGTACGTACATACAGTACTTGTCATGAAGAAGAAAGGTTTGAAAATGGATTTCCATTCTTCTTTAAAGAAAAATCTGAAATCCACTTTGAAATTTTCTAACCACAGAAATCATTTTCAGAAGGAAGATATTTCTTGCCATAATCATGACAAAACAAGACAGCTAAAAGTACCTGTTACACAGTACTTCAGAAGAAATGAGAAAGCAAAGCACAGATGTCTAGGGGTGGGTTCTTTGAAGGTAACTGTAGGTGACTGCCAGGGCCGGCTCAAGGGGTTTTGGCACCCTGAGCTGGCTTTCAGTTTTGCATGCCCCCCCCCAATGTGGCGGATGGAACCCGGCCTCCGCTCCAGGCCAGCTAGCCCCACCCCTAGGGCAGGGAACAGCCAGCCCAGGGGCAGAGGGAGCCAGCCCAGAGGCTGGGCTCCACTCTCTCGGCCTTCCCCTGGGCCGGCTGTTCCTTCTTAGGGGCAGCGTGGGGCGAGAGAGCGGATCCCACCCTGTTGGCCATCTCACTCTACCTCCAGGTGAGATTGAGTGGTTTGGGCAGGGGTGGGTGTGGAGGGGGTCCAGCTTTTGGGCCAGCCCATCCCACCCCCGGCATGGCACCACAGCTGCCCCTAAGTAAATGGCATCCTGAGCCCGGTCCTCATTTGCTTATCAGTCAAGCCAGCCCTGGTGACTGCTGCTGCTGCTGCAGAAACAAAAGCCATTTTAGTGACATTGTTTCCAAAATAGAACATTTTGATGTGTCTGCTGCCCTTTTAATTAAATGACTACCCCCACTGTGAAGGCACTGTATATGCCTGTTTGTCATATATTCTGAAATTTTGAAAATCTTCTAGTGGAATAATAAATGTGCAATTTTACATCATTTTTATCAAGTTCAATTCCATAAACATAGTTCAGGCAGTAATTTATTATTATGATTATTATTATCGGATAACATTTATGATATGTGTGTGGGTGTGCATGTGCATGTGTGAAGGACTTTAAAGATACAACCTACCTTCTTTGAGAAACCCTGTCAAAGTGGCCATTAATTTAGGGGTGTCCTGCTCCAGCTGCTTCTGGGCTTGGTTGCCTAGCAATGTAGTGAGGTCAAGTGAGCTCAGTAAACCCTCACCAAGTGACTATGGGCTGTGACTGCTCAATGCGTTCCATGTCCACAACTGTGCCAGACCTCCTTCCTCTCTTACCCTTGAATCAACTTTTGCCTGCTCTGTTGCAGCCCTAGTGCCTGCCTACTCTGACCCCCTGATTCCTACCTGCTAGCTCTGGCTGCTGGGTTATTTCATGACTGCGCCTCTGGTTCTGTCCTCCGATTTTGCTCTGACCACTAGGTTGCACAACCCACATGCCTTCAAGCACATACTTATGATGGAGTCTGAGGCTAAGGACAGGGAGGCCATGGCAGCCCATTTGGTGAACAAGCTGTTCTGCCAATGAACATGTGAGCCAGATGAGAACTGGTGATGGATGGATGCAAGGATGTCTCTAGAGCTGTGAGATTTCAGGTCAGCTGTAAGTAAGTAACCCTTGCTTTTTGGCAACAATCCTAGACCTTCAGTGTAAATGCAAAGTCCTGTGTCATTGTGTGGAGATCAGCAGGGTGATGAATGTTAGCGTTAATTTTTGGGTGGCATATGGCAGTTGGGGTGAGTGCAGACTTAGGGGTTCTGGGGTAACTCTCAGCAGAGTTCAGTGAGCCACCCACAAAGAGACATGTGGCAAAAAAATAACTGCTTTGACAGTATTGGGATCATGGAATACACTGAAAGTTGGTACAGGTGACACCGGCACTTACTGGTACCATCAGCAGCACCACATATCACTTGGCTAGAGCCTTTGGGCTTCCGCTGTCCAGAATGAAGGAAGAGAAATGAGATTTTAAACACATCTTATTGAGTATTTGTTTGCTGACATGTTTTGTCCCCAGTCTTTTGCCATTGTTTTTGTGACCTAGGGGACTCAGAAGCCATACTTTTGTCCTTAATTAACATAGTTGGTGTATAAAGAAAGCTTTTCTTCTCATTACCAGTCCTTTATCATGAAGAGGATGCGTAAAGGGCTCTAAAGCACATAGCATTTCCTAGTTGTTGTAATCTGGATCCTGACTATGTGAATGCAGTGCAGATTCTTTCTGTTGCACCTTTAGTTACTCTACTTTCAGTTTCATCCTTGGCTCCCACTCTTCTTCCATAGTTTGCCCATTCAGTTCCTGGTCCTCTTTGCATTTCTCTGTTATGGCTGCCAAGAGAGTGCCTCAAGTCAAGGTACCTGTTAGTTTTACTATCTGTTCTTACACAAAAATGTCATTAACTTAGAGTTAAGGTTGCCCAAATGTATTTCTTCACAACAGTGCAAACACTAAACAAATATAAGGGAATTGAACTAATGCTAGAGTCATGCTCAGTATCATACCAGGCTCCAGGTGTTGGCCCAATATCATCATGATGTTGATGCTCAGTGACATTTTTACTTTGGGATGTATCTTTAGAGGAATGGGGCAGTGTCTTCAGTTGGCAGGATGAAAATGTTCAAATGAAATGACAAACAGGAAATGCAGAGATAACACAGAGAACATTTGAATGTGATTCTCATCTTGCTCCAGTTCTATGCCAATGCAACCTTCTTTGACGAGATCCTAATGTCCAAATGTAGAACTACAGTGGCTGGAAAGGACCTTAAACCTGCCCAAATGGACAGTTAAGGATTCCTTGCTTCAAGTGTGCTGGTTGAGTCCATTGCTTTCAGTGAAATAATTCTTGATTTACATCAGTTTAAGTGAGGTGAGAATCAGGTCCTTTAACTTCAAAACTACGGGAGGCCAAAGTTAGTTCTCTGTATGCTATGTTTAAAGGACTCAGTTGTAGAGAACAAGGAATATTTGTACATTGTAGGAGCCAACTCTGAATCTCCTTACTCTGTTGTTAAGATAGCTTATGTTGTGATTTAACATGATTTTATTGATTACATTTAATATATAATTTATTTTTTTCAGTTTACTCATTAGAAATCTCTTAGGTAAAACAACCCTTTATCTGGAGGTGGGAGAGAGGAATCTCTTTTAAATGATATTTAAAAATACCCTGAAAGTTTCTTTTCAAACTGGGAGTGGGGGGGTGGGAGAAATTTCTTAGCCTATTCAAAGTGGAAATAATGACTATAGTGATGAATGATGTCTGTCTCAAAGGCAGGTGTTTGCCTCTGCTTTTATTATCAAATTTCGGTTTAACGGATTAAATTACATTCTTGCTGCTTTAGGCGTAATCACCTAACATGCAGGCAACAGAAAATAACGTTCAGTTGTAGATTATATTATTTGCTTGGTGTTGAATTGTGAATTTGAAAAAATACAATTGCATTTCAGTAAATTATATTATGGATTGTCAACCATGCCGTATTGCAAAATGCAATATCTGTACCCTACATGCACACATTATCTAAACTCTCTCATCAGGAAGGTGATTTTGATTTTACAACGTTATACTTACACAAAAATAATTTACACAGCTACAAACCCCACAGTGCTTGAGTTTTTAATTTGTTTTTCTAAATGTTATTTAGTATGCAGATCCATAATCGAATTCTCTAAATTTGCCTTGGTTATATAACTCTTATGTTTCTTAAATGTGATGCTGATTTATTTTAAGGGAAAAATTGGTAGATATTGAAGCATATTCAGAGCACTGTCTGTTCTCCTTCAGGCTTCTCGGTTTTATGTCTCCATTGCAGCTGGAAGGTGTCATTCCCACCCTGGGTAGATGTACATGTGCTCAGCATGCTCACACTGTGTGCTCAGAATAGCAGTATGGGGCCTAGTGGGATGGGCAGCAGTCCAGGCTAGCCACCTAAGATCTCAGATGGATTATATTTGGGCAGCTAGTTTGAGCTGCCTTCCATGCCATGCAGTCACACAATTTATCTTTAGCTCACTAGCTCAAGCACAGCTAGTGCATGTATGTCTACCTGAGCTTGGAATTGCATCTATCAGTCAGCTGCTGGGGAGACATATAGCTTGTGACATTCTAGTATTGAATTCTTCAGCAAACTGGGAGCTCTGTGGAAGCTTTGAGAAGGCCAGATGAATTGGTTGGATATGTGACCAACACATGACTGGGAGGCAGTCACTCTGATTTTGACTGTGGGAACAGAGGATCCTCTCTGCCATTCCTCCATAATTTTTGAAACAAGTCAGCAGCTTAACAAGTGGTAAAAGGTTGGTCTCCCAAGGTGCCTCTCTGTCTTGGAACAGGAACTGGGTCACTTGTGATTTAGTGTGTATTGATTAGTGACCTGATGGCTGGCTGGCAGTGCGTTAGTGTGGGCCCTGGAGATTTCTTGTTATGATGTCATGGGTGTAGGTAAATGGTACTTGTTTTCTACCAGATTCAGTGTTCTCCCTCTGGGCATCACTTTTAACTGATGATGATAATTTTGCAGCCATTTACTACTTTATTTTCTAAATATGTGTGTGTGTCTGTCTCTTCTTGGGCTGCCACTTTATTTTCTAAGAGTGTGTGTGTCACTGTCTCTTCCCAGGCTGATGGGAAATCCTAATTTTATATAAACAAAATAGAACTGCAGTGAATGGCTGTGTTCTCACACAGCCGGTTATTTCAATACAGTTGTTTCGAAACAACCGTATATTGAAATAACGCTTATTTCGAAACAACCTATTTTGAATTAACAAAATGTTAATTCGAAATAAGGAAAAAAGCCGGAATCGAAATAGCAATTCCGGACAACAGTTATTTCGAAACGTCTCACTGTCGTTTCGAAACAACATGTTCAGACGACGGTTGTTTCAAAACAAGTTGTTTTGAAACCACCGTTGTTTCGAAACAACACGTTCGCGCGGCGTTGTTTCGAAACAACCGTTGCAAAACAACGTTGTTTCGCCCACAGGCTAGGTTTAACTTGTTTCAAAACAACTGTGCGTCGTGTGAACAGCCAAAACCTTATTTCGAAACAACCTCTGTTGTTTCGAAATAAGGAGGCTGTGTGAACACAGCCAATGTGTGGATTTTGTCTGGTGTCCACATTTAATTCCATGTTGTTTTTCATTTCAAATGCTGTAAAATAAGAATCAGCTTGGAAATCAGTTTTGAGTTTGCTTTTAGCTTTTACTCCCTCCCTTCCCATCTTCACAGATGTTGCAGTTGTGGATATGAGTGATGTTTCCAGACAGCCATCCCTCTTCTACCACCTTGGAGTGCGTGAAAGCTTTGACATGGCCAATAATGTCATACTCTACTATGATACTGATGCTGACACTGCTCAGTCACTTAAGGTAAAGTCCTCTCTTCAAAATCCACTTTATTGTCAATGTATCTTTTAATTCTGTTGATCCTGCAAACACTTGAGCATCTTGGCAGCTCAACCATTCCCCACAGCATATTGGCTACTTAAGAAAATGGGAGTATTTGGGTTACTAAAATGACATACAGGGATGTTTATAGGCCCGTAATTTTTTTTTTAATGCTGCTAGACATGGAAACAAATGTATTGTTCTAATTTTCATTTGTTCAGTCACAAGTAAGGGCTGTTTCTCTCTCTTCACTATTGCAAGTACACTGTACAAAGATGTTAGGATTTTTGTTTAATAATGACACATTTTCATTTGATTTAGGCCCATATTTTCATATACTTTTGTTATTGGTCAAAGTACTCATCTCATTTATTATAGGTTTGCTTTGTGTTTCCTAGAGGCTAGGTGGGTGAAACTCTATGCCCACACATATTCATCTGAAAATTAATCTACTGCTGCTGTGCAATCAAGATAAGAAAGATGTCATCACAAAAGATTTTTATAAGCTTGCTGTTTAATTTCATGTTAGGGCAATAAATGTTATTAGACGTTACACGTAGCTATGACTGGAGTGCTCTGGAAGAACAGGATGGGGCAATTAACAAGAGATCCAAATCATAACTCATGGTTTTTACAATACATTTCAGCAGACTAGAGGCTGACGTCCTATTTTGGCAACAGATTACTTTCAGGCTTCCTCCTCCCTTTCTTCACATCTAATAATCTCTTTGCTGGTACCACTGCTAAAGTCAGAGAGTTTAAGGCCAGAAGCGACTGTCTGACCTTTTCTAAATCACAGGGTGCCAGCACCTACACACTAAACCCAACAATGGAAATTGGACTAAATTACTATCACCCACAACATACTCATGTAATCCTAGCAGGTCATCTGCACCCATGTGCTGCAGAGGAAAGCAAAATGCCCCCAGTGACATTGTCAATCTTACTTTGTAGAAATTTCCTTCCTGATCCATGGTGATCAGTTAGACTTTGAGCTTGTGAAGAGAACCAGCTGGACAAGCACCTGAGAGAGAATGTTTGGTGGGACCTCAGGTTCCTGGTCCTCCCCTCCCTGTGTCCCATCTCCAGCCATGGCTGTCCCTGATGCTTCAAAAGATGGAGATTAAAAAAAAAAATCATCTCCTCAAATACAGTAGAGGGGGGGAGGGAAGGGAAATCCCATCCTGACAACTATGAGTGCAGGGGAGAAACATAACATACAGACTAGCGTGAGACACACAGCTGTTGATCCCTGCCTCCTAGCATCACAAGTCAATTCAGTTTTATAGTTGCACTTGTATCTTTGTCCAGCTGCCTCTGAAAACTAATTAAGTTTTTTCCTCATCCACAGCTCCTATTGGGAGACTGTTCCAGAGTGTTACTTGTCTAATTTCCAGTCTGAATTTGTTCATGGCCTGTTTATGTCCATTTGTTCTTGTGGCATTATTGTCCTTTAATTTAAATGGCTCTTCATCCTCTCTGAGATTTGCCCGCCCCTTAATGAATTTACAGTGAGCAATTTTATCCCTTCTCAATCTTTGTTCTGTGAGACTCTCCAATGTCCGCTAATAAGATAGGTCCTCTATTTGCTTGATCATCCTAATAGCTCCTCTCTGCACTTGATCGAGTTTAAAACCATCTAATCTGAATTATATTATGTAACCTATCACTTAAATCAACTTCTGAATCAGATGACTAAGGATAGCTCATGTGACACCAATTTTATAAAGTGGCGATCCTGGCAGTTGCACACTAGTAAGCCTAACTTCAACATCAGGCAAATTGATTGAAACCATAGTAAGCAACAGAATTATCAGACACATAAATGAACAGTTTATTGAGGAAGAATCAAGATGGTTTTTTCAACAGGGAAATCATGCCTTATCAGTCTGTTTGAATTCTTTGAAGGGATCAACAAATGTAGATCCAGTGTTCTTGGACTTTAAGAAAGTTTTTTCCAATGTCTCTCCCCAACAACTCTTAAGTAAAATAAACTGTAATGGGATAAAAGGGAAGGTCATCCCACGGATCCGTAACTTCTAACAAAGTGGAGGAATTAATGGGCAGCTGTGGAGGTAAATAGCAGTGTTTCCAGAAATCTGTACTGGAATCAGTGTTGTTCAATATATCCATAAGTGATCAGGAAAAAGGGGTAAACAGTGAGGTGGTAAAATCTAAAAACAATACAAAATTACTCAAGATAGTTAACCCAAAGCAGACTGCAAAGAGTTATAAAGGAATGTCAAAAATACCCTGGGTGACTTGACAATAAAATGGCAAATGTAATTCCCTATTGATAAAGGGAAAGTAATATACATTGGAAAACATAATTCTAAGTACACTTACAAATGATGGTGTCTAAATTATTTGTTTTCACTCATGAAAGAGATTTTGGAGTCATTGTGGATGGTTCTTGGAAATCAACTGCTCAGTGTGAAGAGGCAGTCAAAAAAGCTAAGGGAATCTTAGGAATCAGCTTCCATATGAGGAAAGATTAAAAAGACTGGACTTTTCAGCTTGGAAAAGAGACAGTTAAGGAGGGTATTATGGAGGGCTACAAAATTATGAGTGGTATGGAGAAAGTGTATATGGAAGAATTATTTATCCCTTCACATAACACAGGAATCAGAGGTCACCCAATGAAATTTATAGGGATAAGGTTTAAGCAAACAAAAGGAAATATTTCCTTACACAATGGACAGTTAAACTGTGGAACCAATTGCCAGGAGTTGTGAAAGTAAAAAATATAACTGGATTCAAAAAGAATTAGTCTGTGTGTCCACTACGCACTTACTTCAGTATAACTACATTGCTCAGGGGTGTGAAAAATACATACAAAGGTGTTGGGAAAGTCCTCCCCCATCAGCTTAGCGTGTCTTCACCAGGAGTGCTAGAGTGGTACAGTGCCATTGAAGCAGCTATGGTGATACAAGTTTGTAATGCAGACCTACCGTTTGATATGTTCATGGAGCATAGGTCTTTCAGTGGCTATTAGCCAAGATGATAAGTGATGCAACCTATGCCCTGGATGTCCTTAGCTTCTACTTGCTAGAAGCTGAGACTCAATGACAGGGGATAGATATCTTGATAGTTTCCCTGGGTATGTCTACATTGTAGACTCAGTTTAGTCAATTTAACAAGGTCAACTTTAAGTCGACTTAAAGTCGACTGTGTTAGCTCAACTTAGAGCATCCACACACCAGTTAAGTTGACTTACAGAGGCCTGTCTGCATCCACACTGGTACACACTAGCTTAAGTCAATTTAATGAAGTTGACTTAAGCTCCACAGTGGCTTAAGTTGACCTAATAAAATTGACTTAAGCATCTACATTGATGTAAGTCAACTTAATAAGGTAGACTTAACCATTAAGTTGACCTTAATAGGTGGTGTTATTAGGTTGACTTGAGGAAGACCTTAAGTTAGCTTAATAAATTCCAAAAGTGGCCAGAGTGTTCCTTATGTTGACTTAAGGAAGGTTGTCAACCTAACGCTCCAGTGTAGCCACACCCCCTATTATATTCATTCCGTCTGAAGCACCTGGCACTGGCCACTGTCAAAAGAAAGGATACTGGGCTAAATGGACCATTGCACTGACCCAGTATGGCTGTTCTTATGGTGATCAAAATTGTACAAAGTACCGTAGGTGATGTCATATCGGTGCCTCCTATAATGGCATCAGTACTTTCATGCCATGGTCTTTTCCTGACTTGATTACTATAATTCGGTTTCTCATGTCTTCCTATTCCAGTTCTGTTGAACAAGCCATTGCTAATTTTTACGACCTCTCCTGATGCTCAAGCTCCTGAAGTGAGATCCTTCATTATCCTTCTGTCTCTTCTCAAATCAAATTGTGTCATTGTCCTGTACGTAGGGTTCTGTTTCCTGTCCTGTCTTACACTCAGAACCTTTTCCAGCCCTTTCATCTTTTTTTCCACCCTGGAGCTTCTCTTATTCTCCTTCCATTTGTCCACCAACCATGTTTTTCCTTTCCTTTTGATCCCTCCTTGAAAACAACTTCCTCTGGAAAGCCTTCCTTGGTCCTTGTTGGAGCAGCTTCCCTCATGTTAACTGTTATATCATTTCTTGTCTATCTTAGTTTGGAAATGTATTGAGGCAGGAAATAGAGTTTAGTCTGTAAAGCAGCATGTATGTCTATAGTGCTATGCAAGTTATTTTTATTGAAAATAATAATATAGGGAAATGTGCCTAAACTTTTCCTTGATCTCTTTGTTTTTTAGGACATGGTTTCTCAGAAAAACACAGTAAGTATTAAATCCTAATTTTTTAAATATAATATGAAAAATGCCACAACAGATTATTTCATCTGAAGTGACTAACATGAAAAATACCACTCAGTATTGTATAAGTGTGTCTGCAAAGTCACGTAGTAGTTGGTATAAGCCTTCCCGGCAGGGTTGTCCAACCTTTTTGGATGCAGGGCCATGCTGCAAGTCTTTACTCACTCAGGAGCCAGTGAGCAAATTTTTTTTACATTCCTATCCCTGTGAAGCCCTGACAAGTGTGTGCTATTGCTCTGCAGGCCAGATAAGAGCCCGTGGTGGGCTGGATGCTAGCTTGCAGACCACAGGTTGGACAAGCCTGCAAGATAATCAAAAGAAGGCTACTTTCTTTAGGTGCGGTGTACTGGAAATTATGCTGCCCTCCACTCCAAAGTATGTTGCTGGCGATAGTTTCAGAAAGCAGTTTGTCTTTGTGACTGCTGGGAAGATGTACGCAATAGATTTTTATTTGAGTACATGATCCTGGCAGTCTGGGAAAAAAGCTTGAGAGAGATTTTTAACTATGATTGTATACAGAAGATGGACAATGGAGACAACACATTTAAAAAGTATTGTTATTATTGCAGAGAGACATTTTAAATACTGGGAAACACAAAGAAAGATTCATGGTTCTGAAATAAGATTTATGGATGCAAAAACTTGGTTCTCAAAACAAAGCTATTACATTCTTAATTCCAACTAAAATTAAACAGACCAGAAAATGCAACTGAAGATAAAATATGTTTTTGGGTGTTTCAGTTCTATTGTGTTATATGTGGACTAATCTTAAAAGAGTCATTTAGCAGCTTACTCTGCATTTACATAGTTTATGACACTTCAGATTATATAAATGGCCATTCCCAATTCAATACTGTACTAAGATTGAGAGCTGTCTGTTAATTTGTACAGAGCTGAAACATTTTGTGTCCATTCAGACACATCTAAAATTTTATTCTGTTTTGCACTTATAATACAAGAATAAAGACATCAACATTTTATTATTTTTTAAAATAAGCAGTTTAAAATCATTAATTGGAGTTACAGGTTAAATTTGATAACTGTAATGTGCTGTGTAGATTAAAAAAACCTATGGTGTTAAGTCTAGACAACGCATATAGGGCTAGATTAGGCTGAGAACATGAGCAAAGGGTGTAGGGCCACCAACCCATTTGCTTGGCCTGCCTGTTAAGGCCCATTTTAGCTCCAGATGTGGTTTTGAGTGTGCATATTACTATCTCTGAATATGCCCCCTGCAAACAAGGGTATGGGAATCTGTGAAACCTTACTTCTGAACCCCACCTATCCTTTAGCTGGTCTGAGTAGCTACTTAGGACGAGAAATAAACAAACTGACCCTTTCAAGAGCTATTCTGACTGCATCACTACCTGTAGCAAGAGAGAAGCAGAGGAACGATTGTGATGGAGACACAGTTTCTTCTGCTGTTTGCTTTTAGTGTGGCCCATTAGGTGTGTCTACACTGTGTGTTTAAGTTGACTTAAGTGCCCTTAAGTCAACTTAAACAAAGCCCTGTCTACATTGCAGGGCAATAAAGTCGACTTTAGCATCAAGTGAAGTTGACTTTATAACTCCCACTTATAAAGTTGACTTTACAGTTAAGTCGACTTTATTAAGTTGATTTAAGGCAATGTGGAGTGGGATTTGCCTTATGTTGACTTAATTGGCCTCCCAAACACAGAAAACATGGGGATGGTGGCTGGCTAGAAGGCAAAACACAGCTGGGAGCATTCCCAGCTGTGTGGACCACAGCCAAACTCCCCACGTTCCCCGACCTGATCCGGGATCTCTCTTATTCTGAGCCTGACCAGGCATCACAGCCCGACCCTGGCATTTCCCACGTTCTCAGCCCGACCTCAGCATCTCAGCTGGACCCAGCATCTCCCTGCATTGCAGCCCGGCCTGGCATCTCAGCCCAACCCTACCATCTCCCCCCACTACAGCCGAACCCAGCATCTCCCCACATCGCAGCTCGACCCCAGCATCTCCCTCGTTCTTAGCCCGACCCTGCTGTCTCCCCCGTTCTTAGCCAGACCCCACATGTCTCCCCTGTTCTTAGCCCAACCCCACGTCTCCCCCATTCTTAGCCTATCCCCACGTCTCCTCTGTTCTTAGCCCGAGCCCGCATGTCTCCCCTGTTCTTAGCCTGACTTCACATGTCTCCTCTGTTCTTAGCCAGGCCCGCATGTCTCCCCCATTCTGAGCCTGACCGTCTCATTCCTTCTGTGCCCAAACCCATGTGTCTCTGCCCTTGCCCTTCTCAGCCCAGTCCTTGGTGTCTCCTCCTTCTCTGCCCAAACCTGTGTGTCTCCCCCTTGCTTTTTTCAGCCTGACCCTGCCTTTCTCTCCCCCTCTCCCACCAACCCTGTGTGTCTCCCCTTCTCAAAGGAACCCCTGATAGTGTTGTAAACCAATCAAGGAGTCCAGAGGCACTGTTTAAGATTAACACATTTATTTACTGGATGAGCTTTCATGGGAGAAAAATCTCACTTCATCAGTTTGAAGATGGGGGAATTTACAGAATGGTGGGAAATAAATGCAGGGGAGTGTAAGACATGGGATCAGGTCACACTAACAGCAAATTAAAACAGTTAAGATTCAAACACTGGGAAACAGCACATGGAAAGAAAGAGAAAGAAAGGAAAAAAGAAAGTTGCTATTTTTTTTTAGATTAGATTGTGTGAAAGCAGGATTAAATCCTGACTATGGATTATTTTTTCCCCCATTATAACAGGTGATTTGACTTCACCATCTTCTATTTGCTGTTACCCGGTGTTTGAGTCTAAAAAACTGCTGCACCCTGCCCCTGTACTGGCGTTTGCCCTGCAGCACCTGGTCCAGAGCCAGAGGAGTCTGGGCAATGCAGGGAGGGTGTGGAGTGCTGCGCTGGCACGTTGCTGAGCTATGTCAAGCTCTCTGGCCTCCCTGGGCTCCCTGTTGCCACACACAGTATGGAGGCTGGTGTGGTCACTCACTTTTGGTAGTAATGGAGTGGCTGGAAGAGAGGGGCACCTCTTGCTGTGGTGCACTATGGGCCAGGTACTCACAATGTACCACTCCTAGGGCAACGTAGAAGCTGCCAGTGTGAACGTGGGCAGTCCCCTGGCATTTTGAGTGTGGACGTGCTAAACTGGCTTAATAAAGTCTACTTTAAGCAGACTTTATTAAGCTGGCTTAACCGAGCCCTGTAGTGTAGACAAAGCCATTGACATGCTGCCCCTTCATTCAGGACTGATCACAGAAGCCCCATCCAACCTATCGTAATTCCTCATACATTTTACTGAGGTGTTTATGGGCATTTGACCCACAAAGTGCATTGGAGTTACTAATGTGAAGTACCAGACATACATCTTCACTTTTTTGAAAAATAAAACCTGGCTTGCTTGTAATTAGGATGTTGATTTTTATTTAAATGTATTTCCTTAATTTTTTATCTCTGATCAGTTTTATCTGAGATTACTTTTGCAATGTTGTTAAATTAACTAATTACTTTAGTAGATCAGAGTTTTATAACTGTGCTGAAAGTACTCAGCATGAACAGAAGTCTGCTTTTTCCCCTTCGGAAGTAATGGCATGTTGTAGACAAGACTGCTTATTGTCACTGTTACAATATTTCTCCAGTGTTTCTGGATAAGGAACTCCTTGCATAATTAATTACAGAGTCAGTGTAAGTGTAAATGCAAACCAGATGAAGTGAATTTCTTCTTAGCCCTCTAGGTTTAAATAGCAAATATTTAAATTAGAATTAATGCTGCTGCCGCGCTGTTTGGTTTTTGTTTGTTTGTTTCTGGTTTAAGTGCTCTGTACTGGTGAAAACCTCACACTAGTGCCCCACACAGATTGGCAGTGCTTTCTGCCAGGCAGTGGATATCAGTAGGCGAAAAACTACTTCCTAATCTTGGGGAATCCATAGAGCTGTTACTGTAGTCTTCCGGAAATAGCGATACGTGTGACCACGCATGCTTTGTCGGAGAAGGGGGCAACTGAAACTGGTCCTGGCCACATCATCCCCTGTTTTCTATGCAGCATATGCTAGGGTGCAGAGCCACTGTGTGGAGTCCTTTGTTCCTTAAGGACTTAAAATTTCAGTGTTGCCCTTTATGCTGGAAATTTCAAATTCCATAAAAAGGGCAAAGAAGATTAGAGTGTAGAACAGTAGCTGAAACTTAGAAAGATGTGGAATAGATATCAAAATTTTTTTTACAGTGATTGTTTCTTCATCTTAAATAAATAAGTAAACCTAGAAAAAAAATGATTATGGATGTTTTCCCTTTAAGGAAAACCTAAATCATTATATTAATTCTGCATCAGGGAAGGAGGGAGCAGGAAGAAAGTTGAATATAAACTGAGAACACTGTGTTGAAAACAGTTCAGCAGTTCATTTGGGACTTGGCCTATCTCCACAGCTGAAACGTGAAAACCACAGAGGAGCTCTGTGAGGCAGAGTGATAAGGTTGCAACACAGATTTAATAACTTATTTGAAAAGTATAAGAGTGGGAAAGTGGGGGAGTGTAGCTTCCAACATCAGTAATGAAACACGTTAAGATAAGATTGAGATAAGATTCTGTTCAAGTCCCCCAGAGCAAGCAATTAAAATTCTATATTCCTAGTTTACTGCCCCACCAAGATGTTAAAAGCATGCATTATACATTTGAGAGCGGAGTTCCTGAGGCAGAATTGCCCTATTTTGTAACAAAAGGTCAAAATTCTCCACATCCCTTCAATTAGGTCACTCTCTTTGTTTGGAGATGATTATAACCTAAATGGTGGTAAGCTGCTTATTTCACTCCAACATGATGTATACACAGCTCTACCATTTTTGTCCAAGTAGCTACCTATAAAATAAATCTAATATCCAGCTTTGTGAAGAAGTCTCATTTTTCTGTTGTATCATGAAGAGATGAAGGTTTGGAAGATAACTTCAGGTTATATTCTTGGAGTTGTAGGGAGTCTGAGAGAGGATGATCCAAAAGGTGTGTTAGTCTAGATCAGCAAAACAAACAAGGAGTCCTGTGACACCTTTAAAGACTGACAGATTTATTTATCGCATGAGCTTTCGTGAAA
Source organism: Podocnemis expansa (assembly GCA_007922195.1). Taxonomy (NCBI): domain Eukaryota; kingdom Metazoa; phylum Chordata; order Testudines; family Podocnemididae; genus Podocnemis; species Podocnemis expansa. The sequence continues at coordinate 34,878,639 of ML681989.1, read as the reverse complement.
GATGCTTCAAAGCATCTGATGAAGTGGCATTTTCTCCTATGAAAGCTATGTGATAAATAAATCTGTTAGTCTTTAAAAGTGCCACAGGACTCCTTGTTGGTTTTGTGTGAAGATGTCTTTATTCTTAGAGGCCAAGGATGAACCTTGTGTTTTTCATTAGCCTTCCTTACTTCCCTTCTCGAAATCACTACTGGTTGATTGTAGGAGTCCAACTTCAGAAACACATGAAAACTAAGTTCCAAAGGATAGCCTTGTTACTTTAGTTCAGCAAAACAAGCATGGAGTCCTGTGGCACTTAAAGACTAACAAATTTATTTATTTATTGCATGAGCTTTCGTGGGAGAAAATCCCACTTTGTGAGGTGCTTTGAAGAAGCTGATGAAGTGGGATTTTCTCCCACGAAACCTCATGCGATAAATAAATTTGTGTCTTTAAGTGTCACAGGACTCCTTACATGAAAACTAGAGCTGGTCAAAAATGTTTCACAATTTTTTTGGTAACAAATTTTTCATTTTTTGTATCAAGTATCAGAAGTCAGAAATTTTCTACTAGATTTAATGAAAACAAAGACATGGGATCTAAAATACAGAAGACAGAGGAAGATGTGGGGTTAATTATGACTGTTTAAAAGAGTGCTAGAACGAAGGAGCAGATGGACAGTGTTTTCCAGAATAGTTTTGGTCTTGTATGCACATCCTTCTTGATTTATAATGGCTGTCAGGAACTGCCTACTTCAGCCGTAACCAACCTTTTTGTCTTGAATGCCACAGATACCATTTTTACAACATTGAACGGTCGCTAGTTTCTATCAGCAACTCTCTCTCCCCACTGCAGTCAGAAGGCATGAGTTCAGTGAGGATGCTGCCTCCTCGCTGATCTCCCATCTTCCTGGCTGTAGCAGGGAAACCGCACACATTCTGTATTCTACGTATGTGTTCCACCTGGGTCCCGTAAGCAGTGACTCCCTTCTGCAGCCAGGGGGGTGGAAATCAGTGCTCCACTCCTTCTGGATCTAGCAGGGACCTCAGTGCTTATGGATTTAGGCAGATCACTTTGCTGTGCTCCCTGCTATAGTGAGGGGCCAGAGAGCACTGGTCTCCTATCACCTTGGTTGCAGGAAGAGCCTGCACTGGTCATTTAGCCCCACAGAAACATGCTCCACCTAGATCCTTAGGTGGTGACTTCCTTCTGTAGCTAGCAGGAGGGGAGCTGCAGGCTATTTTGAGAGCCCCCTGCAGGACAGTTTTGGTCCACGGGCCCCACAGATTGGGAACCACTGGTCAAGTTATTACTTAGTCTTGCCTTAAGTGTAAGGGACAGGCCTACATGACCTCTCAAGGTCCTTTCCAGACCTACACTTCTATGATGGTGGGACCTATTTGGTTGATTTGAATCTAGGCAGTGAGGGACGGTGAATTATATACAGCCTAACATGGCAACTAATTCTGGAATCATTAAATTGTCAGGCTTGAAGGGACCATGAAAGGTCATCAAGTCAAGTCCCCTGTGCTGAGGCAGGACCAAATGAACCTATCTTATCCCCAACATATTTTTGTTTAATCTGTTGTTAAAAGTCTCCCTTGAGGGGGATTCAACAGCCTCCCTTGGAAAGCTTTTCCAGATCTTAACTGCCCCAATAATTAGGAAGGTTTTTTTTCCCTTTTTTAAAATATTTAACCTAAATCTCCCTTCCTGCAGATTAAGCCTTTGCGTCTTGTTGTACCTTCAGTGGACATGGAGAGCAATTGATTATTGTTCTCTTAATAACATCCCTTAACATATTTAAAGAGTGTTATCAGGTTTCCCCTCAGTAGTCGTTTCTCAAAACTAAATGTGTCCAGTTTTTAACCTATCCTTAGGTCAGGTTTTCTAAACCTTCTGTAATTTTTGTTGCTCTCTTTTTGACACTACAGTTTGTTCACATCTTTTCTAAAGTGTGGCACCCAGAATTGGATGTAATATTTCAGCTCAGGCCTCATCAGTGCCAAGTAGAGTGGGACAGTCACCTCCTGTGTGTTTCATACAACACTCTTGTTAATACACCCCAGAATATTAGCCTTTTTTTCCAATGGCATCATATCGTTGACTCATATTTAATTTGTGACCTAATATAAAGCCCAGATCTTTCTAGCAGTACTACTGCCTAGCCTGCTGTTCCTATTTTGTAGTTTTGTATTTGATTTTTCCTTCCTAAACTGTTAGCAATTTGCACTTATCTTTTATTAAATTTTATGTTGTTGATTTCAGACCAGTTATCTAATTTGTCAAGGTCAATTTGAATTCTAATCCTGTCCTCCCAAAGTGCTTACAACCACTTGCCTTGGTGTTATCTACAGATTTTTTAAGCAGATGCACAAAAGAATACATGGATACAAATCTGACATCAGAAATAATAACATTCAGAAACAAATAGAAGAACACTTGAATCTCCCCACTCACTACACTGATGATTTGTTAATACCTGTACTTAAACAAATGGATTACAAGTCAAAGTTTCAAAGAGAATCTGCAGAATGGGAATTTATATGCAGATTTGACAGCATTGCTTTTAGGGTTAAATAGGGATCTCGGGCTTTTTTCTTATTACAATAGGTGATTTGGCATCACCTCCCTCCGTGTGTTGTTATCCACTGTTCGAATCTAAAAAACAACTGCTTTGATTTGCTGTTAAAAGCCTGACCTGATCCTATGACTTATACTTCGCTGCATTGATTTTTCTCCCATTCTGTAAGTTCCCTCCTCTTCAAAGCATCTGACAAAGTGGGATTTTATCCCACGAAAGCTCATGCAATAAATAAATTTGTTAATCTTTAGGTGCTACAGGACTCCTTGTTTGTTTTAAGGAATTGTTATAATACAGTCTAGGTAGAAAACTCATGTAAAGTTTCAATAGTCACTTCATTAGATTATAAATATTGCCTGAAATTAATAGAAGTTCAGGAAAGTTAAATATATAGGAAGATATTCTGGCACCTCTACTCACATTGTGTAGCGTCTTACACGATTAGTGGCACTGATAAAATTGAAATGGGACTACAGCAATCAGTGCATTCTGTATTAATGCGGAATGGATCTTGATGAGTAAGTATTTTAAATTAGTAATATGGCATACTCTTATCTTATTGTAACCAGATTTCATAAAAGTTTCTATGACGTAATTTTAAATTTGAAACTTTAAGTATATTTCTAGAGAAGAATCTGAAGCAGAAAATCTATTTCAAAGACTTCCCAGAAGGACACACAAAAGAAAATTGTTTAATTTAGGATTAGAAACTCTTTAAACACAGATAATCAAAGTGTAAAGTAAACAAATGAACAACCCCCCCCTTTGTTAATGGGTTTCTTTGAGGACAGAAATATATAAAGTAACCTAATGAAATATAATTAGAAGTATTTTGGTGCATTAAACATGCCTTATAACACCTCTGATTTTAATACTGTGCACATATTAAATGTGAAAAATATGTTAATGCAAGTTATGGAGATATATATATATATGTAAGTGTGAAGAGGTCTAGAACTGCAAAAAGAAGTTTTCGTAGACACACTATTTTATCCCTATTGCATATGTTATTATATGTAATCTAGCCAGTGATTGTAAATAAGACTTCCCTGAAAGAAGTCAGCAGTAAAATAAGGATATATGCTGGCAAGCCTTGCCTTCCTGCTAACTAATGTAGTACCGTAATTATACTGTCATTTCTGCAAGCTTTCTTGAGCTTAAAGATTATATATAAACTTACTATATGTGTGTTTTCATCTTACATTGTATCTCTCTCTAATATTTTCTCTCCATGTGTCATATGTCTGTTTTTATGTTTTCATTATTTGTACACTTCCATGTCCTTTATTCTTCCGTGCTGTTCTATTTCAATTTGGACTAGGCTGCACTTGCCAACCACAAAACTTTTCTTCAGGTCCAAGTACCTCCTGAGTACCACAGTGGTTATGCGATAGGCAAAGTATGTACTACTTTCTATTCTGCTTTCTGGTTGAGTAAAAAGTCATTGTAGAATTATTTTATTTCTGTGTCTTCTCAATCATATTTATTAAGGATTTAAAAAATAATATTGGGCTGGTTCCTAGTTTTCAAATAGTTGTTATCTTGGAGTAGCTGTTATTTGGAAGGTACATCTTGTAGCCTATGAATACATTATATTGTATTAAGAAAGTAAATCAAAGCCTGCATTTTTATAAAAAATATTTACATTCAGATTTTTAAATGAAATACTGCATATGAAGTACTTTACTTTTGTTAGGAAAGCAGTCACACATACTTTTCTATGGTATCTATCATATTTTTCTATTGAAAATTATCTTGATCCTTAAGACAGCTGACTAATTGAAGTCCTTGCATGGGTTCATACAGGCAGTATATTAAAAGGTATCCAAATTCTTTCAGTGAGTTGGGTTTGCTCTTTGCTGTCCATTTGTAGTTTTTTTGATGGCTTTATACGATTGATGGCTTAAGCCATAACATGTAAAGGACTCTCATATCTTAATAAATACTCTCAGGTCTTATCTGCATGTAACCACTGTAACTGTGCCAGTAAGACACCTTGTATGGATATTCTGGTTCAGAATACAAGTGAAATTTTTTATCGCATAAGCTTTCATTGGTATAATACTGCTTCTTCAGATGCATGAAATGGAAACTGAGTATGTCAGGTATAATAGATATATACACACATGCACAGAAGGGTGGATACGGCTCCAAGATCAGGTTGTGTACCTCTTACACTACTGAGTACTTACCAGAGGGGCTTTTGGGGTAGGCAAAGCAGGCAGCTGCCTTGGGCCCTGAACAGTAAGAGGCCCCGTAGTGGTCGCCTGCTTTGTCTAACCTAACTCAGAGGTCAGCAACCCATTTTCCCCCACCCTCCCACAACAAGAGCACAGGACCACCAGGGCCAGAGGCTGCGCTGCCCACCGTCCTGCCCTCTCTGCAGTGAGGGCGGAGCAGCGCTCCCACCTACCCTCAGCTGGCCGCGCGTCCCCAGGGGGCGGAGAGCGGCTATGTGTGGGCATGCCAGAGGTAAATAGAGGCTGCCTCATCCCCAGGCTGTGGATTGGGCCATTTCAGCCTGGGGAGGTTAGGGGGGGCAGGGAGCAAAGTGGCTTGAACTCCTTGGAGTGGGCCACTCGAGGCCCTCACCCCTGCAAGCCGCAGCTCTGCACCGGCTGCTCTCTGCCCCTGGGGAGGCTCAGCCAGCCGGGAGTAGGCGGGGAGCGCTGCTCTGCCGTCACTGCAGAGCAGGCAGGAGGGCAGGTGGTGTAACCTCTGGCCCTGGTGGTCCACAGCCCCCCTCTCCTGCAAGTGCTGGGATCTGTGATGCTTCTGCTTGGACTGGGTGTGGGGGAAGCCAGGACCACGGGGTTGGGGGCTACAGAGGAGAGAGCCAGAGCCATGCAGGGAGCAGCAGCAGGGAGTTGGGACTGGGGGGGGGGTCTGGTTAGGGCTGCGGGGGGGACTGGGGCCATGGTGGGGGGCGGCTCTTTGCCTACAGCCCCCAGTTGCATTAGGCCACCTCTGGTACTTACTTATGAATGCCATTGAAGAGTTCACCTGCATGAATAAAATCTATATATCATAAAGCTGGAAAAGACTACTGGAATCATCTGTTTCATGTATCTTGCTTTCATGATGTTTTGCCTTCTACTTTCTTGAATACTTATCATGATAGTGGTTCCCCGACTATCTTTGGTAGTTGAAATTCCTGATTGTTCTCACTGCTAAGAAATTTCTTTCTTAATGTTGGGTGTGTCTTTCTTTTTAAAATTAATTTTCTGCTACTACAGCTTGTTTTGCAATCAGTTTAAGTACAAATTAGATCTCAAAATATTTTGCATAATAAGGCTGTTACATCATTCTGTTACTTGCTCTTCCTGAAATATCTTGCTGCTCTTTGTTTCCTATCTGCTAAACAACTTCTGCATTTCATTGCCTGGTGAAATGATTGAATGCTGTGCACAGACAGCACCAATTTCCTGTTGACATTACTCATGCAAGCAATTATATTAAAATCCTTGGGGCTGTTCATATGATGAAAGCGGGACCCATAGAGGAAGGATTCCCATTGACTTCAATCGGCTTTGAATCAAGATTATGGCTAATAACAGGAGTGGCCAAACTTACTAACACCTGGAATTGCATACAACAGTTTTCAGAAACTTGAGACCTGGGATGCACCTGCCAGGCCTCTGGACCTAAACTCTGTGGGGTGGTGGTGAGGCTCAGGGAATGGCAGGTGCACCCCATGGGGCAGAAGCACCTAGCCCTTTCAACACCCTGCCCCAAGGTGGAAGCCTGGAAGGTGCCTCCCATGGGGCAGAAGCCCATACCCCTATCACCCTATCATAGGGCTGAAGTCAAGCACCCTGACATGTGTGCCCTGTGGGGCTGAAGCCTTGAAACCCACACTTCATGCTGGGCAGAAACCTCTAGCTCCCACCACCGCACTGCATGGCAGAAACCCTAACTACCCACCACAATCTGGTAGCCAGAGAATGGGCTGAAGGATGCATAGAGGGCTCTGTGAGCTGTGCGTTAATCATAAAAAGGTGTATATGGCTCCCCAGTCAAAGTCTGGTGACCTTGGTTTATAAAGTGTAATGGGGTCATTTGCAGGAAAGGAGCCATGTAATGCAAGTCACTCAACATCATTGCTCCTCTGGTAGCAATAATGAGAGTAATCGGAGCTTAAAACTATATCTTTTCTGACTGGATGTTTCACCAGCTTAGGTCCCAGCCCAGCAACTGACTCCATGCAGGTGAACCCCTGAGCTCGCATATCATGTTGCAGGATCAGGATATTTACCAATGTGGAATGTTTCCTTTTGGTCATATAAATATATGACCTGTGGTTGAGAGTGGGTGTTTAAATATATATTCTGTAGAAACAAAAGAAAGGCAAACTATTGTAGTTGCTCTACCCACTCCTTTGAATATGGCTGTGTGTGCAAATAAAGGCACATGAATGTAAATACTTCTGGGAAACATAATGGGGTAAAACTCCTTTAAAGATCTGCTGCCACCATATGGGAAATTTTAAATAGATTGACTAGAACATATTTTCTAAAAGTCTTTGCCCTTTATAGTAATTTCCCTCTTTCATACAAACTTGAAATAACTTAATACCATATCTTCAGTGGAGCAAGCTCTCATGGTGTTATCAGAACTCCCAGTACTTTGTTTTTCGTAAAGACCCAGGTGGAATTATATGATTGTCATTTTTTTAAAAAGTTAACTCCTCTTCCTAGTGATGTAGAGAGACTGAAGGACACAAACCCTAAAGACTCAAACACCATTAATCGGACAAAAGATCCCGAGGTTATTTATATATAACCACAGTTGTCACTCTCACAGGGCTAACAAACCTCTGCTCTCTTTCTGGTCCGAGTGCAGCTCCTCAGGTGTCAGGCTTTGTGCCTTCACTCATCTTGGGTGGAATTCTGCAGTTCTCTCACTCTGAAAACTGTCCCTAAACATACCGTGATGTTGGGCCAGGGTAAATTGCTGCCACTTGCTCACAGTAGGAGGGAGCCTTATCTGTGCCTGCCTGAAGAAACCCTCTCCCACAAAAGCTCATGGGATAAATAAATTTGTTGCTCTTTAAGGCTATGTCTACTTTAGGAAAAGTTAGTTCAAATTTGTTAGTTTGAACTAATAAATTTGAGGTTAATTTGAACTAACTTCAAACTTATTACTTCAAACTAACAACGTGGACTAGTTTGAGCTTATGTTCAAACTAGTCCACTTTGTTAATTCGAACTAACTGCCTTTAGTTTGAACTTACTAAGTTGGAACTAAGAGTTAGTCCTAGTCTTCACTGTCCTTAGTTCAAACTAAGGACTTAGTTCAAACTAACCGGCAGGTTTTGCTAGTTCGAACTAAGTGTTCTTTAGTTCAAACTAAGGATTTCCTTAGTTCGAACTAAGGAAAGCTTGATGTAGACTGGTAAAAAGTTAGTTCAAATTAAGCCTCCTTAATTTGAATAAACTTGCCAGTGTAGACAAAGCCTAAAAGTGCTACAGGATTCCACTACTGGCTGTTGGCTCTGATCCAAGGTCTGTAAGCTCCCATCTTTTGATGTGGGCTAACAATTTACAGGCCTCACTTTATTACACTTGAACGCACAGTTTCTTGTCTCCTGGATGCCTGCAGTGTACATGGATCTACTGCCTTCATGGAAGCCGTGCACCCCAATTCACCAGTTTTACATCAGTTCAACATTTTTTCTTAGGACAAGATACTTAAGACATGTTTATAATAAAACCAAACTGAGCTTGAGATAAAGATGCAAAATAAAAATATGTAAAAGGTTTTGGAAACATGAGCTTATAGGTGATAGAAAAGCAAACTATCATCTATAGTCTGTACTCAAAAACTTCCATCTGTAGTCTGTACTCAGTTACTTTTCTGTTGACTAAGGTGTTTCTCATCCAATGATCAATCTTTGCAGAGCTCATCTGGAAAGCTGGGTTTTTCCTTTCATGAGACATTGCAATTGAGAGAGTGCCTCTCCCATAATGAGTAACACCTTTCTTCTTCTCTTATGTTATTACACCTTATTGTCATTTAGCTGCAGGCATCTCCTAATCAAGGAATTTTCTTGGGATTTTTTTGTCTTGGTAAATGTTCAAACCTGCATCTGGACAGTAAACCCAGGGCTTGGGCTGGCTCCATGGATGCCCCTTGTTCTCATTGTTGCTTGAGTCAGTTCTGAGACTTCTCCATCTTAGGTGGCAAGTTTCACTTTCAACCCTTTTGGAACACAATATTCTACATATATGTCATAACTCTAAAATTGTTTAGAAATCCCTTGCTAGACAGCCAGCTAGTTCTTATCTCTCAGCAGGTACCACAGTTGATCAGCAGATGCCACAGCTCTTAGCAGGTAGCCTCCTTTTGGTGAAATATTGAGAAGACATGAGTAATGTGTGGGCATGTCTGCATCCTGCTTACAGCAGGACCAACTGAGTCTGCTTATCTGCAGTTCTTTGAGAGGCTGTGACCAGCAGTGAATAGTGAGCAGACAGCATCTTAAATATACTTTTTTTTAATTGTAACAGTAGGAACAGCATGTTTAGAGACAAGATTTTAATAGACACCTGTTTAGACTGTTATATCTTAACTACCAGATGATAGCCTAGGTAGGGCTAATTTTTTGGACCCGCAGTGGTGCCTCTCTTTTCTCAAACACCAATCCCTTCTCTTGAGAAAGAGAGACCCTTTTTAAATGCTGCTATTGTCTTTTTTTCTTCTGTATTCCTGGGCTTTGGCCCTTGATCAGAATTAGTTTTGCAAGCTAGCTGATCAAGCCTCTTCCAAGCTAAAAGTTTGCACATTGTCACTTAACCCTCTAGAACAGGGGTCTCAAACAAAAAACAACACAAGGGCTGTATGAGGACTAGTAAAGGGCTTCATGAGGACTAATATGTTAGCCTGAGGGCTGAAACTATGAAATCATTTCATACAACAGTATTGCAAATATTGGTAACAATAGTGTTGTTGAGGGCCACAGAATATAGCTTTAGGGGCCGTATGCGGGCCTGCGGGCTGTGTGTTTGAGACCCCTGCTCTAGAATTTGTTGAAGGTTGGTTTATCTTCAGGCATTCTTTCCACATTCTGCTTTTTTATCCTTACAGCTGTCTGTTAAACTAAACCAATATATTCATATAGCAGACATTGCAATAACCAGATCAACATGTATTATTCATAAATAATTAGAGAGTAGCTCCAATTCTGTAATAATGATCTAAGTAACTCACCATTTCTGGGGAGCCTGACTCATGATGTATTAACACTTGGGGTAGGCAATTCTTTAAGAGGTCATCCACTGTTTATTCTCACCTAGAATAACAGCAGTTCCTTTGAAACATTAATTTTCCATAGTGGCCGATTTTGATGAGTCAGAGGGTTGTCTTTAAGTGAACAATAGACAACTAGAGCTGATGACTTCCTGAGGAATAAATGTTATTTTTAGACATCTGTGGCTTATAAAGAAAACAATGCTAAGGAAGTAGATAAACAGTTGTTTCTAAGTAATGAAGTTTTGAAGGAATGTTTTAGGAGTTCGTTCCATGTATTGTACTGTATGGGGTGTTCAGATTTTATTTATTGCATGTATATGTCAAATAGGAAAGAGAAGAGTCAGGAAACTGTTGGTCATTAGCTGTGGGGTAGTGCAGGAATACATTAGTTGGCTTTGAGGGATATCCCTTAATACTCATCATGACCTCTGCCAGGAGGTAGGCTACCTGTTTTGTGTACCACTTCTGGCTGTCCTTGACAGCTGATAATGTGGCTGTGCATCACAAACTTATGGGGCTAAATTTTCAGCAGTAGTCCCACTGCTTACACCTGTAGAACTCTTCACATAAGGTAATGTGTTTAAATGCAGATATAGTAGTCCTTAATTGCTGCATACAAATAGGTGCTTCTGCATTGTGAATGAAAATTGGTGCAAATTTATGTGGGGTACAGCAATCCAAGAAGAGGCAGGGAACATGGGCGAAATGGTTAAATATTGCCCAAACAGGTGTATTGCACTGTTCTGTACAGGTAACTCTGAGAAGCATCTTTAAAGGTTGGTTGTGAAATTTAAAGTTTTTCTGGCAAATAACTACAGTTTTCATTATGATTACAAATTAGAGCTGTAAGAAGGCATATGTATTATCAAAAGTGATTATCCTCTCCCCCAGAGCAAACAGCTAATGGATTGTCTGAAATTTAAAAACAAAATTTATACACAAGGAATTTTGTTGTCCTAAACTGTTTGTGTTTAGATGTGGGGTGTGGGAAAGGGGGTGGAGGAAGGGCAGACTTGCTTTCTCATGAGGGCACAACATTCTATGCCAAAGAGAACTTAAAAAAAAAAAAAAAGAAAATTTACACTTAGCAGTTTGACATACTGGTTACTTGAGCTGAGTATGATTTATGCAGTTAGTTTTGTGGAGGTAAGTTGGTAGAAAATAAAGACAGAAAAGCAACCCGTGATTATAGTGTTGGAATGTGACTACTGTATCATGTGGTGACATTCAGTTCAAATATAGTAAAAGGAATGTGGCTTTATTTTTATTAAAAACAATAGATCATTTATAATTCTGAATCATAGTCAAGTCAAATAAAGTAGCAAAAGGGTCATTATGCCTGAGTTAACTTCCTCTCTCTGCCTTTGAGGTAATCACATTCCTGAAGGAAGGCTTCCAAAAGAAAAATCTCTGCTTTTAGTGACTGGCTTAACACACAGTAAAATCCGTTTACCTCTCCACTCTTGTATCAAGGTTTCTTAGACAATGTTTACACTTATAAGTGCCCAGAGGCACAGCTGTCATGATACAGCTGTGCTGCAGTAAGAGAGCTCATATAACCACATTATGCTGATGGGAGAGATCTCTCCTGTCGACTTAACAAATCCAGGTCTTCTTTGAGTGGTTGCGCCTGGCTATTCCAATTTAGGTGTACACGCACACATGCACGGATAGCCAGAGACTTCTCCTATAGAGCACCCGTAGGGTCGGCTGTGGCACCCCCTGGAGTGGCGCAGTCGCAGCTCTTTGTATGAGGCACAGCCGCCCCGCCCCCTCCTCAGTTCCTTCTTACTGCCGTGGCGGTAGCTGGAGTGTTTCTTGGCTGCCTTCATGGAGTCCTTCTCTGCTATTATTAGATGAGTATCCATTCCAGTGTTAGATTTGCCACTAGCCTCCGGTTTGGGGCATGCCAGGTTTTAAACCTTGTGAATCATGTCACAAGCTGATGCCGCTTGACGACTCACACCGCTCCTGCTTGAGATATCTGGGAGAGGCACACCTCAAAGATAAGTGCAAAATCTGTAAGAGTTTCAAGCCGCGCACTCAGAAGCATAGAGAGAAAAGGCTGAAGCTTCTTTTGATGGACGAAGCCCTTAGACCAGCTTCTGGAGCGAGTTCCAGCGCGGCGCCATCAGTTAGTAGTGCTTAGGAGGCACTGTCGCACTGAGAATCATCAAGCAGCTTGTGGCACCGGCGCCAGCGGCGGGGGTTGCGGCACCATCAACAGCCCATTCCACCTCCAGATCTTTGGATCATTGGCAGCACTGCTCCCTTTCTCTGGTCCTCCAAAAGAGAAGGAGGTTGCACGCAAGGAGCTCCGCAGTGAGGTCAAGCGCCCCTGAAGGGCTGCAGACTAAAGCACAGCAGCCATCGGCACCATCAGCTCCCACCTAGGTGGAGCTATCTGCTCCGGTGCCCCGTCTGTCCCCGGCACAGGAGATTTTAGGGGAAGAGATGCTGCTGCTGTCGACACCAGAAACATCTGAGGCACCGTGTGACCTTATTGAACAGACAGTGCCATCTGCCTTGGGCCCAGCTCCATCTCCGGCACCCGTGTTGTGGCCATCGAGAGGGAAGCCTCCACTGGTGCATCCAGCTTCACTGCGCTCTCGGGCACTGAGATCCAGGTCGCCCTTGCACTTTCAGGCGAAGGACCCTTGGGCACTGTCAGCAGTGCCGTCTCGGTCTTGGTCTCAGTCCCCACTACTGTCCACCATAATTGCGGCAGCAGGGGTACCCCTGTACCATTCACCTCTAAAGAAAGGCCGTTACCTCTCTCCTGTGCCACCAAGAGTGTCCGAGAACCAAAGCCCGTGGCACCACCATAGGGCAGCCTTGGTACCGCACCACCATGGTCCCCATGAAGTGGTCTTCCATTGGGCTCGGATGGGGCTTCCTTGATGTCCAGAGCCAGTAAGCGCAGGAGCAAATAGTTGGCTCCGTAACCCCAGCAGTGGTATCCTCAATGGCCTGTTCCTTCGCAGTGGCCTTTCTGGACTCCTTGGGCTTTCCATCAGGAGCCAGGCCTCAAGATGAGCAGATCCTACTCGGTGGCAAGCTCTTGTCCCCACCCCTCCTTCAGGGTGGGCGCTCCCCCAGAGTTGGTGCCTCTCAGAAGGGGAGTCCTCTGCAAGATCCCAGGCTTCTATGGATCAGGACAGTTTAGACCATCGGGGCGAAGTAGAACATACAGGCCAACCCATAGATCCATTCGGGGAATGATCGTCATCCCCTCTGAATGAGTTGGTTGCAGGGGCCAGGCCTGAGCCTATCCCAGATGATAGTAAAGCGCATCAAGATCTCCTGCGCAGAGTCACCTGGGGCTTGGGCCTACAGGTAGAGGATATTGTAGAGGAGGCAGATCCTATGGTTGACATTCTCATACCAGAAGGCCCCTCTCGAGTAGCCCTCCCGCTTATCAAGACTGTTCAGAGCACCACGAGAACCGTGTGGCCTCTCTGCCTCCCACGGCCAAGAGGGTAGAGCGAAATGATTTGTGCTTTCAAAAGGTTACAAGCACTTCTACATGCATCCGGCACTGGGGTCTCTTGTCGTAGTGGCAGCCAACGAGAGAGAGCAGCAGGGTCATCAAGGGCCATCCCCTAAGTCTAAGGATGCAGAAAAGTTAGACTTAATTGGAAAGAGGATCTACTCCACAGGGCGGCTTCAACTCCGCATTCCTAACCAGCAGGCAACCCTTAGCTGCTACGCTTTTAATGCTTGGTCCTCGTTGGAGAGGTTCTCGGAAAAGTGAGAGCAGAGCTCAAGGCCTGGGTTATCACCTGCCATTAAGGAGGGCAAGATAGTTTCCAGAGCCCTGCTGCAGTCTTCATTAGATGCTGCGGATGCAACGGCCAGAGCCATGGCCTCCAGAGTCACCATGCACCACAGCTCTTGGCTTCAAGCATCAGGTCTGCCCCAGGAGGTGCAGAATACCATCCAAAAATCTCCCTTTTGAAGGCCCAGAATTGTTTTCACAACAGACAGACACCAAGCTTCAGACTCTGAAGAATGGCAGGTCCCTGCTTAAGTCTTTAGGGCTACACACCCAGGTGCCCCAGAGATGACCCTTCAAGCTAGTACCGGTGCCCTGGTCTTCCCACCACTCGCTAAATTATAATGCAGCTGGAACGGCCAAAAAAGTGATTATCATCCCACTCCTCTTTCCCAAGGAGCTTCGCGCCAGTCTTCAAGCTCCAAGAAAGGTTTTTGAAGGTGCGCTCAAGGATGACATACCTTTATCTCCATATCCACACCCTCTGTTCTCCAACAGACTATCCAGCTTTTATCTGGCCTGGTCCCAGATCACCTCTGACTTATGGGTGCTGTGCACAGTGTCTCAGGGATACTCCCTCCAGTTTTCCTCTTTTCCCCCTTGCCGCCCTCCTCATTCTCTGGTGCCCTCTAGCGACCCTTCTCACGACTACCTGTTGGAGCAGGAGGTGCAGGCCTTGATGGACAAAGGAGCCATAGAGGAGGTTCCATGGGAGCTTTGGGGAAAAGGCTTTTATTCCCTTTATTTCTTGATCCCAAAAGCAAAAGGGGGTCTTTGTCCCATCCTTGACCTCAGAGGTCTGAACCGTTATCTGTGCAAGATATGTTTTCTCATGGTTTCCTTTTCTGCGATAATTCCCTCCCTGGATCTGGGAGACTGGTACGCCGCCCTTCATCTTCAGGACACATATTTCCATATTTTGATAATTCCCAAACAGAGGAGGTTCTTGCGATTTGTAGTGGGTGGCAGGCATCTCCAGTTCTCCATCCTGCCTTTTGGGCTGGCAGCTGCCCCTCACGTTTTCAAAAAGTGCCTAGCAGTGGTTGCAGCATTCCTCAGGCATTCCAACATCCAGGTCTATCCCTATCTGGACAACTGGTTGGTTTGCGGCCAGTCGAAGGACGAAGTCACCTGTCACTTGCACACGATACAGAGCACCTCTTGGGGCCTCGGTCTACTGGTCAATGTACAAAAGTCCACCCTCATTCTTCCCTGTTGGACTCAAAACTGGCAAAAGCTTTCCTCCCATGCTCTTGATTCAAGAGTATCAGGTCCCTCACAAGGGACTTCCAGAAATTCCCGCTCACTTCAATTCGCTCGTGCCTGTGGCTGCTGGAGTTCATGGCAGCGTGCACCCATGCGGTGAGACACGCCCGCTTGAGGTTGCGTCCGCTACAGATGTGGCTGGCATCAATCTGCCGGCTAGCGAGAGACGATATTGATGGTATGGTCACGATCCCTATGGGTGTGCTAAGCTCCCTAGACTGGTGGTGCCACAAACAGAATGTGTGTCAAAGGCTGCCCTTTCAGCTACAACAATCCTCGAGGTTCCTGGGCATGGATGCATCCAACTTGGGGTAGGGGGCTCATCTTGGTCCCCTCGCAACCCAAGGCCTCTGGAGAGACAGCGAATTGAACCTGCATATCAACATGAAGGACCTCGGAGCAGTCCGTTTGGCCCGTCAGGCGTTTCTTCATGGACTGAAAGGCAGAGTGATGTCAGTGTTTATGGACAACACTGCTGCAATGTATTACATAAACAGATGGGGGGACCTGCTCCAGCCTGCTTTGCAATGAAGTGCTCCGCCTGTGGGACTTCTGCATTTGCCACTCGATTCACCTGGTGGCTTCATACTTTCCCGGCCAGTGCAATCTCCTGGCAGATTCGTTGAGCAGGAAATTCACAACCCACGAGTGGTCCCTCAAGTGGGAGGTGTTGAGGCCCATCTTCCATCTGTGGGGTTATCCCCAAGTTGACCTTTTTGCATCCAATTAGAACAACAAGTGCACAGAGTTTTGTTCCTTCAGGGGGCGGAGCCCGGGATCAATTGCAGACACTTTCGAGATATCCTGGACAGGGAGGGCCTGCTACGTGTTCCCCCCGACTCCATTGATTCCAAAAGTCCTCTTGAAAGTCAAACAGGACCGGGCCTCGATCATCTTGGTAGCCCCAGCATGGCCAAGGCAACATTGGTTTACGACTCTGCTTCGTCTATCAGTCAGTGACCTGATAGAGTTGCCAACACCGCCGGACCTGCTCTCCCAGGACTAAAGGCGTCTGTACCACCCGGATCTGAGGTTGCTGCACGTCTGTGCATGGAACCTCCATGGCTGAGGGGCAGGCAGTTACAGTGTTCAGTGCAGGTCCAGAAGGTCTTGTTCAACAGTAGGAAGCTCTTGATGAGGGTGTCGTACAAGGGCAAGTGGGGCAAGTTTGTGGACTGGGCACTTAGCAGGGAGCTCATGCCCCATCTGGTTCTGGTTCAAACCATCGTTGACTTTCTCTGGGGCCTGAAAGCCCAAGACCTGTCCTTGTCCTCCATCAGAGACTACCTTGCGGCAATTCCAGCATTCCACAAGAAGGCAAGCGAAGCTTCTCTCTTCACCAACCCATTGCTGAAGCGTTTCCTTAAAGGTTTAGAGAGGCTCTTCCCGGTGGTGCCGTTCTCTGATCACACAGTGGGACCTCAATCTGGTCCTCTAGAGACTCACAGGGCCCCCGTTCGAGCCACTTGCCTCCTGCTCACTTCTCCTTTTGTGGAAGGTAGCCTTCCTAGTGGCGATAACATCAGCCAGGAGAGTTTCAGAGATTCGGGCGTTGTCGGCCTCCCTGCCCTATACGGTCTTCTTCAGAGACAAAGTTCAACTGGGTCCTCACCCAGCATTCCATCCTAAGGTGGTTTCACAGTTTCACTGCAATCAGGAAATTGTCTTGCTGATCTTTTATCCAAAGCTGCATGCCTCAGGAAAAGAAAGAAGGCTTCACGCTCTGGATGTTCGCCATGCTTTGGCCTTCTACATAGAGAGGACAAAACCCTTTAGAATGATGTCCCAGCTGTTTGTAGCAGTGGCAGATAGAATGAAAGGGGAGCCAGTCTCAGCTCAGCACCTCTCCTCCTGGATAGTTTCTTGCATTTGCAACTGTTATACATTGGCTAAGATTGACCCGCTGGCAATCAAGGCCTACTCTACAAGAGCTTGAGCCTCCTCTGCTGCATTCTTGAGTGGGGTACTGATTGTGGACATTTGTAAAGTGGCTATGTGGTCATCTGCGCACACTTTCACACAGCATTATGCGATTGAATGGCAAGCTCAAGGTGACACTGCAGTGGGTGGAGCAGTTCTGCAGTCCGTACACCTGTGATTCTGACCCACCACCAGAGGTAAGACTAGTGAATCACCTACAATGGAATGGCCAGGAGCAAGCACTCGAAGAAGAAGGGGTTACCTGCCTATAATGTGTTCTTTGAGATGTGTTGCTCCTGGACATTCCACATCCCTCCCTCCTCCTCTCTACGGAATAGGCATTAAGAAGAAACTGAAGATGGGGCAGGTCGGCTGTGACGCATATAGAGAGTCACGACAGCACCGCTCCAGAGGGCACCACAGGCAACCCTTAGGGTGCTCTGTAGGAGAAGTTTCTGGCTATCCGTGCATGCACGCGCATACATGTACATTGGAACATCCAGGCACAACACATCTCAAAGAACACCAGTTACAGGTAGGTAACCTCTTCTTCAAGTGTGTGGCAGTAGCTAGAATTCTTATAACTGAATAGACATACTTCATACATATTCAAATATTAATATTTACACACACACATATATATATAAAATACTTCTGTGGTTTTTGATCTGGCCCACGTTTCGAAGGAACTGCAGAATGAAGTAGTAG
Source organism: Podocnemis expansa (assembly GCA_007922195.1). Taxonomy (NCBI): domain Eukaryota; kingdom Metazoa; phylum Chordata; order Testudines; family Podocnemididae; genus Podocnemis; species Podocnemis expansa. The sequence continues at coordinate 34,861,156 of ML681989.1, read as the reverse complement.
CGGGGAAGGAGTCACTGACATCGGTGGAGGATAAAGGATTAGCTGCTATTAGAGGGAGTAGGTTGAAGGCCATCTCTCAGGAATATGTAAGAAGATGGAAGTAACAACAGGGACATGGGCCATACTTAATATGTTAACACCCACACACCTTACTGCATTCCCAGCCTGATAAACTCAGTATTGCCAGCCCAAAGCATTCCAAAATTATGAGTCATGTCCCCCAGAATCATGAGGGTTTAAATCATAATTAAGGTTAAGATTCCACTACAGGTATTTTTAGTAGAAATCAGGGACAGGATGGGCAGTGAACACAGTCGTAGGAAACCACAGCTCATCCCTGACTTATAATAATGCCTGGTGAGATAGGACAAACAGCACTACAACTGATCGTTGTTGCTCCAGTCCTGCCCTGCTCCTACAGCAAGGGCTGACCAATGCTTCTCCAGGCCTGGTGGTGACCCTGAATCACAGCTACTGTTCTGAGGGACTGAGACTGGCCTTGGATCAACAGCTCAGCAGCCACAGAAGCTATCTTGGGGCCACCACTTTGGGGATGCCAGCTGCTCTGACATTAGCCAATGGCCACTGTTTTGCAACCCCAGGACTGGCCACTAGTCAGCTGTTTCAGCAATCACTTCTCCATGGTGCCAGGGCTGGCTGCCAGCAAACAGTTCCACCAGCTGCTGTTCTGTCAGCCTCAGGGCTAACAGCTACTCCAGCCCTGACCCACAAGAAGTCACAGAGGTCTTGGAAACTCACAGAATCCGTGATCTCCATGCTAGAATCAAATCATTAATCCAACATTCTATTTGGGTTCTGGTTTTTTAGGCTTAAGTGTTCCCATTTTCAAAATTTTTATATCCCTACAAACACAAGGGCTGGAAACTTACTTTAAAATGAGGAGCTGAGATTCATGCCTCCAGGAGCTGTAGCTTTAAAAATGCCACCAAATATTCTAAGACTTGAAGCAAATCCCTTGTATTGGCAAAATTAACCATGGGGAGACTCTTCATGTGTTAGAGGAATAAGCACATTATTAAGGATGGAGAAATCAAGCTCTAGATATGCTGTCTTTTGTGACCAGGTGTGCAGGCCCTCCTCCCCCAGTCCAGCAGGAGTAGGGTTAACTCTAGAGCCCTCTTCTCTGTTCCCCATGGAAGGGCCACAGCTGTTTGCAATCCATGCAGGTGCACTTAGGAAGTGGCATGTGGCTGCTTGGCAGGGCTATATAAAGCCATGCTCTCTGCTGAGTCTCAGATGCCCCAAAACCTGGGAAAGGACTGCTCTGAAGATTGGCAGAAAGACAGCTGCCTGCAGTAAAATGGAAGCTGCTATGAATGAGACTATGTCCACATGTTGGTTTTAAAGCGAAACAACGAAGGTTATTTCACTTTTAAAAAAAATCATGTCCAGACGATGTCTCGTTGTTTTGAAATGACAAGCCCCATCATATCGAAACAACGAACTTTAACTGGAAATGCTAACACCTCGTAGGAAATTGAAATAGCCCTTGAATCAAAAGAATTCTTTCAAAATAATGCCTTTCGGTCGTGTTATTTCGAAACAGACCTGTTTCGATTCAGAAGTTTGACATTAGGAAGGCCTCCCCCACCCCGCCACCAGCACCCTGGTCAGGGAGACAGGGGAGTGCAGGGGGGATTGCAGGACAGGGATGGCAGAGCTCGCAGGGCAAGCTGAAGGCTCGCTGCTTCCCAGGCAGCAGGGGCAGAGCTCGTGGGGTGCCCCAAATCCCCTGCTGCTGGCTGGCTGGTGGGGACAGAGCTTGTGGGGCACCCCAAAGCCCCTGCTGCTTCAGGGCACCCTGCAAGCTCTGCCCCTGCCGCCTGGCCAGCAGCAGGGGAATCGGGGTGCCCCCGATCCCCCCACCACCACCCAGCCAGTGGCGGGGGCTTTGGGGCTCTCCTGATCCCCCACCACCAACTGGCCAGCGGTGGGGGCTTCAGGGCACCCTGCGAGCTCTGCCCCCACCAACCAGCCAGCAGTGGGGGCTTCAGGGCACCCCGCGAGCTCAGCCCCCACCGTTCGGCCAGCAGTGGGAAAGAGGGGTGCCCTGATTTCTGCCCTGCCACCGGGCCAGTGGTGGGGATGCAGGGTGACCCCAATCCCCCGCCACCCAGCCAGTGGCAGGGAAGAGGGGCACCCCGCTCCGCCCCCCCACTGCCTGGCCAGCAACAGGGAAGAGGGGCACCCTGATCCTTTCCCTGCCTCCGGACAAGCAGCAGGGAAGAAGGGGTGTCCCCATCTGTGCACCCAGGGGCTTTTTTCCCCCTGCTACTGGCTCTAGAGAGCCAGTGGCAGGGGATTGGGTAGCAACATGGCCCTGCCAGGGGGCCATGTTGCCACACCTCCCAGGTTGCGCCCCTCGTGTATCGAAATAGCAAGTTCTGTGTCCAGACTTGCTATTTCAGTTTGGTGTTTTTGCTTAAATCAATTCAAGTTGAATTGATTTAAGCATGGAGGTGTGGACATAGCCTCTGCTGCCAGTTCCTTCTTATGTTGTCATTGAACTGATTTACTGAATAACGTGACAATGTTGTGACAGCTGTCACCTTGCACAATTTTTCTTATGCATGTTCAAAGTATTTAATTAAAAATGTCAGTTATATAAAAATAACCAAGGTAGTTTTAAAAGTTAGCTGGGTTATTTAAATTCAAAAGGCCTGGTGACACCACTCTGGCATTTTGGTGGTGCAGCTTTCTAAACAAGCAAGCAGATGAACATGTGCTGTACAATAAACTAGGATTTTTTTTAAAAAAAAGAACTCTGGATTTCCAATTAAGTAATAGATTTACATAAAGACTCAATCCTTCTCATAAGAAAGAAATTCCTACTGAAGTCAATCAGAGCTGTGGTCCCTGGCCTGTCTGAAAATCAGATTCCAAGGTGTCTCAAATTGAGCACTCAGAAATGGAGGCATGCAAAATGAGTGAACACTTGTGCAAATCTAGCTGCCTATTATTTGTTCTTAAGTAATTAAAAAAGGGTTTGATATGAGATCACATCATCCAACTGGAGTGTGTTTAGTGCTTCCATTTGCTATCTGAATGTGTTTTTTGCTTTTCCTTCTAGGCTTCCAGTGGGAATTACTATTTTATTCCATACATTGTAACACCTTGTGCTGATTATTTTTGCTGTGAAAGTGATGCCCAGCGTAGAGCCTCTGAGTACATGCAGCCTAACTGGGACAACATCCTGGGACCTCTTTGTGTTCCACTGGTGGACAGGTTTATCAGTCTTCTGAAGGACATTCATGTTACATCATGGTAATTTTATCACACTTACACTTCCTACCCACGGATATTTTTTCCTAATGTGCGAGATGTTTGAGAGTCAACACCAAGGTTCTGTGTTCAGTGTGTTTAACCTTGCATTAAAAGAAAATAGCTAAATTTAATCTAAACCATAATGTTGTCATGCAGCTGTTGTAGTAAACTAACCATCTTAAAACATTGGTGGATTCCATTTGCTTTCCAAAATTTCAGCAGGTGGAGTCTGAACTACCCATGCAGCCCTGGGAAAAGAAAGGATATAGAAAAAAAAGGGAAACTATAGTGCGTAGTGTTATAATGAGAGAGACACATCTCAGCTTTAGTATAAATCTTGAAGCTGAAGAGCATCTTTTCTTAGCCCCGAGTAAGTGAATGCATACAGTATGGTACTGACTGTGATCGTACAGACCAGCATATGAGTGGAAGCTTTTGGACAGTTGAATTGCAGAGTAAATTGTAGACTGCCTCTCTGGGCTTTAGCTGTTGCGTGGTGATGATGGCTGCTGCTCAGGCTTACTGGTACATTTTGATACCCCCTTGTTTACTTGGAGTTGAGGATTACTGCCCATTGTATCTCTTCTGCACTTTTTACATTCCCTTCCTCAGTCAAAATGTTGTGTAATTTCTGTTATGTGCCATTCTCTTCCTTTTACTTCTGTTCTAAGCTCTTGTCTTATGGGATAGGGTCCATGGGTAAACTACTACATGATGGTTAGCGCCCTGTGTTTGTCATCAGATTGTAGCACAGTCACAAGCAAACTCAATTTCGATCCAGATTCAGCATCATTTGAAATGATGCAATACAATTAATTAAAGTTTAATTAAACTTAAAGCTGTGATCAGTACCTATCCTTAGCTGCTGCTATTGTTGTTTATTTTTTAAATTACCATAGCAGCTAGGAGGTCTAGTCATGGGCCAGGACCCATATATGCAAGGCTGTGAACAAGTACAGAATAAAAAGATGTTCTGTGCCCCAGGAAGCCCAAAATCTGTCTCAGCATTGTTGACCGGCAGCTATACTGTTGAGCAGAGTTGCCTTCATTCAGTGTTCTCGTTAGAGCTCAGACTTACATTTGTGCATTTTTGTTTGTGACAGCTGCTATTAGGTACTCAGTTTCTACAGTGCCCTACAGCTTGTGATGTCATTTTATATTTATTTAAAGGTAGCAGAATATAAAATTACTCTTGTTCTTCTATTTCTTACTCTTCCATTTACAGACACATTAATATGAAAAAGGGGAGGTTGGTAAAGATGAGGGGTAATATGACACGTTCAATACAGCTTTTGTTTTATATGGGGTCTTTTATGCAAACGTCTTGCAAAGCTTTACAGAGTTAACTGGTATAGTTATTGAGTTAGTAAGAGTGGGGGCACATAAATGTGAATATGTACAGCATAGGCAAGTGATAGGGTGCGGAAGCACTGCAATGGGTTATCAAGGGAAGTGGTGGAATCTCCCTCCTTAGAGGTTTTTAAGATGCAGCTTGACAAAGTCCTGGCTCGGATGGTTTAGTTAGGATCGGTCATGCTTTGAGCGGGGGGGTGCACTAGATACCTCCTGAGGTTCCTTCCATCCCTAATCTTCTACAATTCTATGAAAAAATAAGTTTTAACGAGACACAGAATTGCCTAAGTCACTTTTGAAAATGTGATTTCAGGTGTCTAAGTCACTTAAGCAATTTGAAAATTTACCCTATATCCATTTTTGTGACTGCAAGAAGAACTAATTAACACAAATATGGAAACAGTGAATGAGAACAAGGGAGTGATAGATAACATGCAAAAGATTAGGTATGAGTTTGCAGTGACAGTAAAATAAATACAACAAAAAAATCTTTCATTGACTTGAGTGATGATTTTTTCAGACCCTCATGAGATCTTGCAAGTGATATATGCTGAGGATGTTAGTTCCACAGTGTTTGTAGATTCAAAGGGAATATTTTACATAAACCTCAGTCTGATGAAGAAATGTCAGTGGTGTTTTAATATATGCTAACATTTTATTTCCATGTTTACTTTTTTAGTGCATATTGTAAGGAAACACTGTTGAATGATATTAGAAAAGCTAGAGATAAGTATCAAGGAGATGAACTAGCAAAGGAGCTGGCCAGGATTAAACTTCGTATGGATAATACCGAAGTACTGACTCCTGACATTGTCATAAACCTGCTTCTTTCTTATCGAGATATCCAGGTATATTACCGGCCTGAAAGTAAGGAAAGTTCTCATTTCCAGTCGGCTTAACCCTTGTACATTGTTGTTCTTGTTTTGTTGCCTGTTTCATTGGATATCATCTTGAATTTGTACCACCGTTTTATTTAATCTCAAACTAAATCCAGTTATATTGTGTTTTTAAAGATTTATTTATTTATTTTGCCTTTGAAAACAAGAAGTTTATTTGATTTTTAATTGTTAAATTCAAACTTTAAGCTTGTGGAAACCAAGGAAATGAATGTTTGTGATTTCAGCATTTGCTCTAAGAGCCCAGGTTTACCGTGTGCCAGAACTGATATTAAAAGGAATGTTGTGTTTTTTAACCCCATCCCCTCCAAAACAAAACAAATCAACCTTTGGATTTTTTTATTTTTTAAAAACTCTGCTTTTGGTAAAACAGGGCCTTTCTTATCATATTTATGAACTGTTTATCTTTGTCAGTGACAGCTGTCTTAAAACTTCATTGTATAGAAATAGAGTTTTGTTCCACTGATGTTAACTCCTATGTTTCTTGTGTCCCTTCCTCAAATGAAGATGTGATTGCAGTGTGAATTAGCATACCCAATATCACCTGCTCTTTGTTTAATCTAGCTGGCAGGGATAACAGTGGTCATGAAGAAGTGGTGGCACAGGCTTTGATGCCCCAAGACAAGTTTGCTGGGTTGCTTGCCCATGCCAGGATCTGTGACCCCATGATTGTTACCATCACTACCTACATTAAGTTAAGACAGTTAAGCCTACCCAGGCTTGTGATGGGGTCACCTGGAGGGGGACTGAAAACTGGGAACACCAGTTCCCTTCATTCTCCTTCCTGTGCTATCCCTCTCACCATCTCACTAGTGACAAGCGGCAAGCCTCTTCAGGCATTATCACTTAGCCTAACAGCATGAAGCACATCACACCCAGCTAGATAGCATGAAATCCTGGGTTGCCTCTCACTCTGCAATGCTGTCAGCAAGCTACACTTACACAGTCAGCTTCAGGCAGAGACATGCCCTATGAGTGCCTTGCCAAGCCACTCGCAAACCAACAATACAGTAGAGATTAGAAGCACCAGTCAATTACCCCCCCCCCCAGCTTGTAAAAAGTTAACTGCACCAAAAGGAGTCTAACCCCAACATTATGTTAATAAGTCTACTCCTCCGTCATTTTGCAGAAGACATGCAATAGCTTTTATTATTTGTGCTGAGATTTTTAAGCACTTCACTCAAAAAAACCCCAGTTAAGATAAAATATTAAGCAAGATTATTAACTACAGAAAAATAGATTTTAAGTGATTATAAGTGGGAATTTAAAGAAATTAAAAGTAATTAACAAATGAAATAAAGATGTCCAGTCTAAGTTCTGGAAACTGCCAGTATTCAAATGATCAATGTTTCACCTTTGTAAGCTGGTACACAAAGTTTCTTAAACAAAGGCTGAGCAACCTTCCCTGCCTGAGACTCCCCTCGCTTCTTTCAGAAGCCTTGTCTTCCAGAGATGATCCTTCAAGTGTTGAGTTGGGGTCAGGCTTGGGAGAGAGAAGACAAATGATGATGTGATGTCACAATCCCCCTTGTATAATGTAAAAAAAGCAAGGAGTCTTATGGCACTTAAGGACTAACAGATTTATCGCATGAGCTTTCGTGGAAGAATATCCCACTTCGTCAGATGCTTTGAAGAGCTTTTCAGAGCATCTGACGGAGTGGGATATTCTCCCGTGAAAGCTCATGCGATAAATAAATCTGTTAGGGTATGTCCACACGTTTCTTTTATTTTGAAATAACCTAGTTATTTCAAAATAAAAAAGATTAGGTCCACACAACGTTTTCTTATTTCAAAATGATGGGCTCTGTCATTTCGAAATAACCGTAATTTCGAAACAGCTTAAACCCCATTCATTTCGAAACGGCTGTTATTTCGAAATGGTTATTTTGAAATAATGCTGTTTGGACATGTTGTTTTGAAACAACACCATTGTTTCAAAACAACTGTTTCGAAACAACATGTCCAAACGGCCTTATTTCAAAATAACCATTTCAAAATAACAGCTGTTTCGAAAGCAGGCTTTCCCTTAATTTGAATTAACATTTTCTTAATTCAAATTAATTTATTTCAAAATAAGGACTTTATTTTGAAATAACTCATTTCGAAATAACTTATTTCAAAATAATGATGTATGTGTGGACATAGCCTTAGTCTTTAAGTGCCACAAGACTCCTTGCTTTTTTTGCTTTACTAGACTAACATGGCTGCCCCTTTGGACCTTGTATAGTGTTTTTCAGCTGCTAGACCAAATGGGCTTGTGGCCTGTGGGGTTGTCCTCAGTGGTCAGTCCAGCCCCATCGCAAATATGCTTCCTACAGTGAAGCCTTTAATAATTCCTGTTAGTGGAATCTGTTCCTAAATGGGTGAGAGAGAGCCATTAATGCTGTCTGGCCAAAACTTTGTTGTGCCTGAAAGGCTGTTTGTAGGCATTTCCCACTTTGTAATATGTTCTAGTTATTTACATCAATATTTATAGTTTCACATACAATGATAAAACACACAATCCATCAGGATATTAATGGTTAGCAAATCAATACTTTTAGAATAATACTAAACAAGACACACTTTATACAGAACATACCATAATTATATGGCATTGGTGAATATTCAGGGTTTTGAAGGGGTTTCAGACACAGGCTATCAAAATAATACCTTCATTCTTAGTGATGTACCCAAATTAAGTATTTGTCAATCATTAGCAGGTTGAGAGAGAGAGAGCGCGCTTACCAGGAGCGCCCCGGGCCCAGAAAAAGACCTGGGTCTTGGGCGCTGGGATTTGGGGCTTGTGTGCTTTAAGCACAGCACCACTGAGGCTGCTGCCACAGCAGACTTGGGGCTCTGGCACTGAAACTCAGGGCTTGAGCCCTGTAAGCCCAGTACCAGCAATGCCCCGGACACTCACTATCGTGTATTATCCAGCTCTCCATTCTAAATTCCTATTCATTGCATCCTAGTTTGTTTATCTGTTTGATTGCCTGTGACAAACCTCCCACTAGCTGGTTGTCTTTTGGTGTTTCTTCTCATTCATTTGAAGGCTCTCTTCATTAGGAAGTTTAATCATATTGAAATACAGTTTAAACAGTAGTCAAGTTAGGCAAGAGGATGCTAGCCCCATGAGTGCTGGTCAGCATAGGTCATGTCGTGGTCAGCAACATATCAGCATGGTAAGGCTATGCCCTAACTGAGACCAGGGTTATGGTCAACCTGCTTGCTTCTTGCTGAATGTCAGTTTGTCATTGTCCCTAGTGATCAGTAATTATTATTGTAACTAACTTGATAACATTTCTAAGTGAAGAACGTGGTCCAGCTGGGAATTTAACCAAATTATTTTGTTTGGTGATACAGTATTGTCTTTGATGGGCTTTTTTGTATTGATATCAGGATTATGATGCTATGGTGAAGCTGGTGGAAACACTGGAGATGCTGCCTACGTGTGACTTGGCAGATCAGCATAACATTAAATTTCATTATGCATTTGCATTGAATCGGTAAGAATAACTTCTAGGTTGGTGGATTTTTTTTTCATTCTCTGTATGTGTGCATATCCACAAATTTAAAATGAGTATATGTATATATCCATGTGTTGTGTGTGTGTATACTGTATATGTGTTGTAGCTTTCTCATTCAGCACCACCCCATTGGGGATGATATTCGTGAAATAAAATACTTGCTTGCCATAACTCATAACTATGTGCTAATCCATTTGCACTGGGACAGGTATTAACATTTGAAATCTGCAAGCTGCTTTCAAACAGCTGCTTTTTGGTAAAAGAATATCTTGTTCACACAAGCCTCTATAAAAGACCTGATTCAAAGCCCATCCAAGTCAATGGAAAAACTCCCACTGACTACAGTGGGCTTTGGCTCAGGCCCAAATTGCCTAAATGTATGTATTCTTGATTCCCTTTAACTAATACTCCTTTAGCAAGGAGGAAACATGGATGAATTATTGAAGTAATCAGTGACAAGTGGTACTTGAACCATAAATTGTGTTGTCTAATGAGGGAGGAAAAAGTCATTTGCACCTGCCCACTTTTATCCACTGTATGTGTCCTGCAGCATAAAGGTAAACTTTTTGTTTTCTCCTTGTATTCTTATTAATCGGTCTTTCCAAAGGACTTACCTACAATGGCTGCTGCATTTTAAAATTATAGTAAGAAAGCTTTTAGCCTGTTCCACTGGAAAATAGCTCTTGTCAAACAAGCCAGATTTTTCAGTCTTTAACAAGATTACAAGTTTGGTTGATAAAATTAATTGAATAAATGTAATAGGCTTAGTATTGACATTATACAGCACAGCATTCTTACAACTGACCGACTGTAACTGTCTGGCTGAAATTTCCCTATTTCAGTTCTTGCCTCGCCAGGGGGTTAAAGTATAATTTGGGGGGCCCTGGCATGCTCCTGTGTGGGTGGGCCACCCCTGGACCCCAGCTCCTGCCCCCCCACATGCCAGCACCCCACCCCCTGCCCCCAATACCTCCCCCAGCACGAGTCAGGCCGCCCCCACACTTACCAACGGCAGCATGGCTGGGGAGGTGGGGGCAGTAGGCCCCAGGTCGGGGTGGCGGTGTGGCTGGGGCGGAGGCTGCAGGCCCAGCTGGGGCAGGGTGTGGAAGGGGAAGGGTTTGGGGCAGGGCTTGAGCCCCGCAGCAATGCCCCTGGTCCCTGCCCATGGCTGCAGGAATGTGGAAAAGCGCTGTTCCAGGGCCTGCTATTTTTAGGGTCCCATCTTTCAGGCACCTAAAAATGGAACATGGAACCACAATGCTGCCTTTTGGGGCCTGCTATTTTTAAATGGTGGGTCCCGGAGAGCAGCGTTCCGGCTTCATTTTTTATTTTTAGGGGCCCTGGAATGCTGAGCTCCTAAAATAATGGGCACCAGAATGGCGTTCCACCATATTCTGGTTTACTTTAACACCTGTGACTTGCTACATTTTTATATATGTGTGAGAGTTTTTGGAAAAGAGATTCAGGAGAAAAACACTTATCAATCCTGCCTTCTGTCTCCTCTATCTCCCTTTTCAAAATTTTTTTGATTTTTTTGACCAATTTTACTGACTCTGGAATTTGATGTGGGAAATGGAAATTGGTCAGGGAGCTAGTCAGGGGGTCAAAAAAATACCTTTCATTGTCTGTGAAAATCTGTCAAGATTTGACCAGGTTATGTATGAGCTACAGACAACATGCACTGAAGAGTTTATCCATTAATCATGTTTATTACAGTAGTGCTTTAGGGCCAGTTGAGAATGGGGCTCCATGTGCTAGATGCTGTACAAAGACATACACAGTGCCTACTTAGAGTCTAAACATACAGCATGGGTAAAAGGTGGACACACAAGCAGAATGAACATGGGATGGCAGCAAATGTCATGTTAGTTCCACCATTCATTCTGGTTCAATTTGGAGAGAATAAACTAAAGTAGGAGTAGGCAAACTTTTTAGCCTGAGGGTCATGTCTCATTCAAATTGTATGACAGGCTAGGCCATATAAGGGGTGAGGAAAGCAGGTCTGTCCAGGAGGAGCAGCTGCCACGTTGTGCTGCTTGGGGCTGGGACCGGCTCCAGTCAGGGTGCTGCTGGGGCCATGTGGTGGGACAGGGTCAGGGAGAATAGGTGGGGCTGTGAGAAGTCAAGTGGTCACTTCACTCCTGCTGGGCCCAGCTGGAGGACCTGATGAAAGGCTTGGGCAAGCCGTATGTGGCCTGTGGGCCATAGTTTGCACACCCCTGAGCTAAGGGAGGGAAGAGGGGACATTGAAAGGAGAGGAACTAAGAGGCAAAGGATGAGAGAAGAGTGCAAAAGGGGACTGTGTGATGGTGAAAAGAGTGGGAGCATGTCTGTACTTCAACCTGGAGATGTCAGTTCCACCTCAAGGATACATACTTGTGCTAGCTGTGATAAAGTGAGCTCTCTAGCTTGATACAGTGAAGCTCCAAAAGCAAGAACAGTAGGATGGTCTAACTATCTGAATATGTTCACATATGCTGTTGTGGTTGCTCTCAGTCATAGCTACCACAGCAGCAGTTGGAGTTGGAAAGTTATTTCACTCCCAGCATGAAGTGTAACCTACCTTGGGAGGGAACTGGGGGGAGAAAGATGGAGCAGGCAGCATAGGGCAGAGTTTGTTTTACTAGTTATTTGCTTGATTCATTATAAGATATTTGCATGATTCGTTGTGATTGATTAGTTATATTAGTACCACTAAATCTCTCATGTCTTTTTGAAGACATTAATGGAGTTAGAGCTCTGTCAAAAACACATGCAAAATGATCTTTTCCTGCACCTGCTCTCTTCATCAGCGTATGCTGCACTGAGTCACCCATCTGATCCCGTATGGTATTCTTATGTTCTTTTGGAAATAATTAGGAATCATATTAGGTTGTATAATTTCCTAGAAATGAATGAGTTTTTCATCACCATGAATGTAAAAATTAATCTCTCCTGTTTATGGTTCAGTCAAAGAGTAATCTTTTTCAAATTACTTCCCTTCATCTATTTGCAAAATGTTTTAGCTGCTTGATGTGACTGCATTGTTTGGACTTGATACTGTTTTTAGACCAGGTCTAGTCACATAGTTGGTCGTCCTAAATTGGTTCAGGCATTTCAGAGAACAAGTTTAGAATAAACTGTGCTCCTTTTGTCCATGTAAAAAAAATTCTACTAACTTTTTATTTAAAAAGCTCTAGTGCTTCCATGCTATGGATCAGAAACATAAAATTTGGCAGAGGGCCTTTTGTATCAGGAATGTGCCTCCTCCATGAATATCCACTCAAATTAGGTCAATTTATAAGCCTTAGAAAAACAGCAATTTGCTCATGTTCAGTAGAAACATCTTTGAGTTTAGCAGCTAAATCCCCTAAAGATTCTATCTACTCTGAGCAGTGCTGAGCACTGGGACTGAATAGGACTTCCCCTGCAATTATAGGTCTTTGTGGCTGTACACCATGCAGATTCTGGGCACCTGAACTGGGTCACTGGAGACTGTCTCTTCTGTGCTGTCAGTGTGGTGCAGAGAGGACAATGGCTGAACATGTTGCAGGGAGAAGACTGTAACGCAGTTGATAGAAAACTGGAACTGAACGCTCTCAAAAGAAAGAGGGAAACAAGGGACTGGTTGTCACTAAAACTTAGGTCAGCTCAGTTAGGTTGCTCAGGAGTGTGAAAAATCCACATGCCTGAGCTATGTCTAACCTAACCCATGATATAAACAGCTACTGTGTCTTGGGGGGGGGGTGGATTAACTATCGTGATAGGAGAGCCCTTCCTGTTGCTGTGGCGAATATCTGTACGGCTGTGCTGCAATGGTGCAGCTGCCACTGTGATGTTTGAAAGGTAGACATAGCCTTGACTGGCGTAGGGGAATGACTGGGGCCATGAGCAGTGAGACCTGAATTAGGAAACTGGGACTGGGGCAATGGATATCAGATTAGGAATGGGGGTGAGGGGAAGGAAGAGAATGGGCCTGGATAGGTAAAGAGACTGAAGACTGAGAATCAAGAGTGCCTGGGGTAGAAGATGAGAGTGGATGGGAGCCAGATCTGGTGAGGATGCAAGTGAGGGTGGAGAACTGGGACTGGCTGAGTAAAGAGAAGCAGCAGAAAGCTGGTGAGGGATGGGAGTACTGAAATTAGATAAGGAGTCTAGGAAGGGAGGTTGGGACTGAGAGTTTCAGAGGGGGTTGAGTAGAAGCCAGTTTTAATTTGCCTGTAATTAGGTAGCTTAATGCTAAGAGACTAGTCAAGTGCCACATTAGCGTCACCTTTTGTTGTTTTACTTGCTACAGTAGTTTGTGTGATGACTAATGAAGTTTAAATTTTCATTGTCAGCTCGAATTTTAACTTCTTGACTGTCCAATGGCTGACTCTTCGTACTTCCCTTAGATAATTTAGAGTTTAGTACTCAGCCAAGATTTTGGTCAACTAAAAATGATTTAATTAATACTTTGAAGAGGTTCTTGTGGACTAAACCAGGGCAGTCCAAATATTGCTCAAGTGATGGCTGCACTGGCAGATTTCCCAGAGTCAAACAGCTGTATCAGATTCTTCATAAAATAGAGCGGATAATAGCTACCTTAAGGACAAAAAATTCAGCCCTTGCACAAGACCTAGATTGGAAGCATTACAACTCCTACTATTCAAAATTCTGGTGTGTATGGTTTTTTTTCTCCCCCATCCCCACCTCCTCCCAAACAGTTCCATATTACTCTCATTAAAAATGAGAGAGGCTGCAGTCAACACTGGCTATTAAAAATGTACTAAAATACACAGAGCAAGCTATTAACGAGTAATGGGATAACACTATTCAAGGATTTCATTAGTAAATAACTTGCTATTACTGATAATAGGCACAGGAAATTATTCTCTTTGAAAAGCACTAAGTGTTTTAAAATGTAGCTCTTTTGTAAAAATGGCATCATGGGGGTTTGTAGTTTATTATGTGTCAATAATTTGCCTCTAGCATTTGCAGAATTTCAAGATTTTTTTTTTTCCTGCAGCTGGAGTCTTGCAAATTCGATCTACAATCTGAAAGTCAAGCTGAGTTCTCATTACCTTGTACATTATGACCGGAATCTGCAGGCCAAATTATGCTCTTATTGCCCCATATATAATCTCAATTAGCCTTCAGTGGGATCAGTGCCTTGTTTTGAGTGAATATTCATGTGGAATACCACTAAGATATCTGCCGTAAATCACTCTAGGTCTATTTCTTGCTGTAGATTTGAAGATATTTTGTGTTACTTTGGATTATCCATCAGTATTAGTAAACTCAGCAAACCTGATATGGGGTAACTGAGATGCAGTAATAAATATTGTAATGCTCTGATTCCATTTTTTTCAGGAGTTAACAACAGAGTACATCCTCATGTTAAGACTGTCTTAATGAAGAGGGTAACTGGGGGCTGGTCTTGACTAAAATTTAGATCAACCTAATCATATAACTCAGGATTGTGAAAAGTCCACATCCCTGAGCTATGTTATTAAGTTTACCTAACCCATTGTGTAGACAGCTACCATCTCTTGGAGAGATGGATTAGCTTCAGTGATGGGAGAGCCCCTCCTGTGTATCTATACTGACAAGCTGCAATGGTGCAGCTGTCGCTGTGATTCTCTAATGTTTGAAATGTAGACATAGCGTGGGTGGCGTGAGGGAATGAGTGGTGCCATGAGCAGTGGGACCAGGATTGGGAAGCTAGGACTGGGGTAGTGGATATCAGATTAGGAATGGTACAAGTAAGTGTTCCACAGTGTATTAAGTTACAGTAGACATGTAAATGCTGCTTTCGAATTGTTACTTAATAGGTGGTTGTATTTAGAGTTAGTATGGATTAGACCACCTCATGTTGTCATTACTTTGCAATATGACACTGAGGTCATGTGTACAAATGATGACATGCACAGTTAGCTGTGGATGACATTTTTTTCAAGGCTGATGTCATCAGTCTGAACAAAAATATTGGCTTGTATGGATACAGCAAAAACCTGGTCAGTCTTACTGCTGACCTTGATCTGTGAATACCGATATGTCTTTCCACTGATATCCAGAACATCTCTTCTGACAACCAAAATGGCAGATAGTAATTCCAGTCTGCTGAGGTAGTAAAGGTGGAGAAAACATTTTATGTCCTGTGCGAGCAGACAAGTAGAGACAAGATCAAATTAAAGATAAAGGAAACCCAAGGGTCCCACATTAGCAACTTTTCTTATGGTTGGATAATTAGGGCCCTTCTATAATCTCTTGTCCAGAATACACAGTATTGTAACTGCCTTCCTAGTTTATGCTGTAAACAGAAGGTGTACAGGGAAAAATATCAGCAGTGGTCCATACCAAAACCAGTAACACCATAGCATACTGGCTTAATCCCATGTTGCCATGTCCTAGCCCCATTGAAGGTAATGACAAGACTCCTGTTGACTTCAGTGGGGGTAAGAATGTAGCTCAAGTTGTGTAGTTCTGGCTTATTAATCATGCCAGTGGTTGAAAGTGGTTGAAACCAGACCGGAAGAGATCAAGGAGGCTGTTTTTGGAAATATGGTTAAAGTGATAACAGCACAATCACTGCCAAGAAATAAAGCATAGAGGGAAGGGTTTATGTGAGGGCATAAAAGAAGTGTAGAAGTATACAATGAATGATTTGCTTGTTGCTATGATACAGAGGACAGGGTGGTAAATGTGAAGGAGTGGTCACAAAGACGATAACTTAGGAAGATTTTTAGCTGCTGAAAGGAAAGGGAAATTGAGAGCATAAAGTTGTAAGAAGATCATGTTTTTCTGGATAGTGATAATCCATTATGAAAAAAATCAGCAAATGTACCTGTAAATTGAGAGGAAGGAGAATCATTGGTGCCGTTAGAAATTATGTGCCTGTAATATGAGCTCTTACTATTCCAGTTCCATTAATCATCAAAAACCAAAACTGTGTAGCAGAACATTTTACATGGATAGGTGGTATGACAGAACATGAAAGTATTCCTGTGCGTTACTGAGATTTATCCCTCTTGGCTGTATTTGTTCCTCCATGGAAACAAGAAAGCATACCTCAATAATACTTACAGTACCTTTTAGGTTTCTAAATCCAGGCAAAAATTCTTCTAATCAAAGCTGCTAAGCTTCAAATGGTACTGCGTGTTTGTGGGAGAAAATTCTTTTGTTACTAGGTGTTAGAAAGTTCCCAAAACTTACCTTGGCCTTTTAAAGAAATCCTCTTGATTCAACAGTTTGTAGATGTGTATATAAAAATATGACAGATCATTTGATGTGATAAATGGGAACCATTTACAGAGTACAGTGTGAGAGAGCATTGTCATTTTGATTCTAGCCAGAAGTGATGATCGCTAAATAGGACAGTATGATTGTGGTCTATGAAGGGTATGAAACTAAGATCTGAAAAAAACATGGCTTAGAGGACCTAAAGGCATTGAAATAGTTCCATTGTCCTCCAAGTAACAATCCTTTCCAAAGAGAAAGTTATTGTTTAACCTACATTTCATGAATCTCCCCTTAGCTGCAGTAGCTTTCCCTCAACAGTTCTAATCAAAACTTGGGTGTGACTAAACAGAAGGCAAAAAAAAAAGGAGCAAAGCAAGGCTGTGATGTGGGAAGAGTTAGAAGCAATGGAGAAAGAGAAAGAATTCAAGCATTCCTCTCTACCTATCCCTCCCTTCACGCCATCATAACAAGATGTTGGAGAATAGTCCTTTTGATTGTTACTGGCTCTACTATGACCTAAATGTGTGATTCTCAGCTTGTGTACACATAGTCATTCCCTTTGACCCAGAGGGAGTTGAAGTAGTAGTGTCACAGCAGCAGTATGTGCAGTGGCAGTATGCCACCAATTTCAGGCAAGTTTGTGTGAGCTGTGCCACCACAGCCTTCCTGCTCTGGCTACCATATTATTGATCTTTGCACTAGCCCTCATCAGGAATAATAATGTATGAATCTGGCCCTGAATTAAAACAGGAAGGAGAAAATGATGAGGTTGGGTCTGTATGATGAATAAGGGCAAGTGATACAAAAATGAATTTCTGCAATAGCTTTGGTTTGTTATGCATGTGTATTTATATATACTTGAATACATTGATATGTAATGTACGTGTGTTCATATGTACTTGTAAAATTGTGGTTTAATTTGACTGTAAACTTACATAAATGTGTTTGTAGTTGGCATGTGGCACTCAGGTGACAGGAATGAGGGAGCCAGTGAAGGAGAATAGGATAGCTTGGCAAGACATGGAGATATGGGAAGGGAGAGGGTAGTGGAAATGGGATAGTGGGAGAGAAGTTTAAGATTCTTACAGTTAAGGATCAGGAGGACAATAGCAGAAGATTATGGTGACTCCAGCGTTCAGTTGTTGGCGAATGAAGCAAGCAGCAACAGAGTCGGTAAGCAGTTTCTGACAGTCCTGGGGTGTCTGCTGACAGCAATGATGAGCTGGGTAGAGTGAAGCAAGGCTGAGGTAGCAGAAATGCATGGAGGCTGTAAAAGGTGTGTTGCTGTTCTGGAAGCTTTCTGGAGAGGAATGGAACATGCTACTGAAATCCAGTGTTTCCCTTGGCCCAGTTCATCTCTACTTTCCCCCTCACTGTGACTGCTGGAGCTGAGTAAAGCTGCCCATAAGTCCCCAGCTGAAGTTACTGTGCTCTGGCTACCTCCTTATGGCATGAGGTCCCTTGAGAATTGTTAAATGCTGGCACAAGTGAAAATTATTCCCAGTATGGCCTAACCTATGCCATTGCTGGAGTAGTCCAGTATAATCTTTTTTGACTGTATATTATGATAGGATTCCCTAAGGAAGATCAGCTTTACTGGATGCTGATTTTTCTGTAAACCAGATTAATTGCCAACTTGATAAGTGACTGGAGTATGAATGCCCTGACGCGTTGCTTGTAGTGCTCTCGCTCAAGACATGGTTCTGGAAATGAAAATAACAGTTACCAAGGACATAGTGCTGCAAACAGTTATGTACCTGCTTAGCTGGAAGGCTCATTGACTACAGTAGTGCTGTTTGTGTACCTAAAATTGTGCATGAGTGCAAATGTTTGCAGGATTAAGGCTTGAATGACAGCTATTGGAACACAAGTACATTTGCTAACCCATTCCTGCAGACTGGCCAATCATGGATAATTTAGGTTTACACTCAGAGGATTGAAAAGGATTTTTTGTTTGATATTTATGTGATGGAAATTAATGCTGATACTACAGAAAAAGGCTACAATATCCTCATTTGTTTGTATATTATTACAAGCAGGATAACAATTAAACATACTATGATTTGGTTTTCTGCTAAAAACTTCTTTTGGAGTTCTGGGATTGAACTATGTTACCTTGAAATTTGATGGGAAATAGGAAAATGCCACTTAATGCAACTTGCTTATATGCGTTATTTTAAAAGATCAGGATAAATCTTGGCTTTTATTGTACTGATACTCAAGAGAGTAGAAGGTAGGGAGCAGTGGTTATTATTTGAATTCAAGCAGCCAACAGTGTGCCAAAAAGTATACTTGATAAACGTACATGAACTTGATCCACTGAAAAGTTTGGTTATTTAGTCCCCAGATTAACTAGCATATATGTGGCTAGCAGCAGCAAGTGTATTTCAAAAGAGGTTGGCAAAGCAGAATAAAATACTCACCATAGTAATGCACTGTGATGGCAGCTATCTACCACTGGTGTTACTGACAAAGTAAACAAGCACAGCAATTCTTAAGCAGAAGTCTCTTTCTGTATACCTAGATATTAGGGATCAGGGAATCATAAGCAGATATTGAAAGTGGGTTGGTAAATAGTTTAAATCCTTCTAGTGATTAGCAGAATTCCTATAAATGGATTTTAAGCTCTAAAACCATGCTGGCTTTTCACTTGCAAATAATTTTTTTTCTATTCCGTCTCATATGCCTTTTTGATGTAGATTGTGTGAATGAGTTTTAAATTTACAGAAAACTGCATGATCAATCTAGGTTTGTTTAGGGTAGAATTCTGAAGTTCTGTTTATACAGATTTTAAGCGTATATAATATTTTGCTAATTGGATTTTTCTTATGAGTATGAATGTTACGTATTTTTAATTAGAAGTTGATTAGTGGTTAATTTTACATCTTTTTACACTTTGTATCTCCTGCCTCCACAAAGTAATCAAGCCCCTATGATAGTGGAATTTCATTTCTACAAACTCATTTCAGTAGAATTATGGCAAAAACTAAATCTGCTGTGCATCTCAGACTTATTGCTGTCATTTTCTGCATTGGTTTTTAGAAGGAACAATACAGGTGACAGAGAGAAGGCATTACAAGTGATGCTTCAAGTCCTGCAGACCTGCGATCAGCCTGCTCCAGATATGTTCTGCCTGTGTGGGAGAATCTACAAGGATATATTTCTTGGTTCTGACTGTAAAGATACCAGTAGCCGAGACAGTGCTATTGAATGGTAAAGAAAAAGAATACCCATTTAACAGCATTTTCCTAGTTTTACATCTGACTGTAAGAGCAGAGCAGAATTTATGTAAACAAGGCTATGCCAAATTATAAGGTTAAATTCCAAGGTCATCACTTGCTCACAGTCCTTATTTAAGCAAACTCTTACTGAAGTGAAGTTCATAGTTGTTTACCTAAGAATTGAGAAAACTTTGAGTAAGGACCTCTATTCTGGGCAACTGTATCTGCTAGTTTTGCGTGGGGGCAAGGGGAGGGTGTTTAGGCTAATAAATTTCCTGGTTCATTGGTCCTCCCTACATATTACTGTGGGTTGGAAATGCTCCACAAACAACATATTCATGGTGAAATTCACCCCCCATTTGGAGACATCACACAAGACCTAGCACTGTTTACGTCCCACTTAACCTCTACTTTGAAGGTTTAAGTGAAATGCAAGTACTGTCTAGGCCTTGTCCTGGCCATCTGCACAGGACAAATTTCATCCTCAGTCCCCTGAGGGAGTGCTGGGAAAGGAAGTGGCTTATATTTCTTAATAGAAAGTTGTCCAGGGAGTTTAAGGAGCTACACTGATAAAATACATTATAAATTCCAAAGGGGTAGCTGTTGTTAGTCTAGTTCAGCAAAAGACATGAGGAGTCTGGTGGCACTTTTAAAAACTAATATTTATTTATCGCATGAGCTTATGTGAGAGAAAATGAGTTCCCCATCTTCAAGTGTATGATGAAATAGGATTTTCTTCCATGAAAACTCATACAATAAACATATTTGTTAGTCTTTAAAAGTGCCACCAGACTCCTTGTTTGCGTTCCTTTTAATGTTGTCAGACATAGATGTGTCTGCACAGATATAGATACAGATAGAAACATTCATACAAAACCAACATATTGTATAGTAATTATTCAAACTCCAGCAGATTACAATAATGTTTAATCATGTGTTTTTGAGATCATTACTGTAAATTTTCAAAAGGGATGTCTCAGGCATGAGTAATATTGCAGTATGTGCAGGGAATAACAAACCCAAAGGATGTAAATGGGTCTCTCCAGAAATGAAGTAAATGCAAAATAACAGTTGGCTCTAGATAATTTAGCAAATGGAGTTTTGCTACTCAGGAGCTGGAATTTGGGGCCTAGAGAGACAAAGTAACAGAACAGGTATAGCTGAGAACCCTTTATGTAATTCTCACTGAGAAAGAAGATCTTGCTGCCTTTTGTTTGGTAGCCCTATGTCACCAATGGAATAAACTTGACATTCTGCTGCATTAAAGATTAATTTTTTTAAAATAACTCTCAGATTTTCCTTCCTCCAATTTATGCAGATTGGTAGGGGACAAAATTGTATGCTGATGCTCTTCTCTCAGGTTAAACAAGTGACAAATTAAATCATGCTCTCTAAAGCACTTCTTTTTAAGGGTGGTGTGGATACAAAGTAATGAAAATGTCACACAGTCTCTAACAACACTTACTTTGTGGTGGACTACAAGCCTGAAACACTTCTGTCACAGCTTTTCTGGGTTTAAGGCACAATAAAGTGTGAGCCGTAGACTCTTTGTCTCTGCAGGTACCGCAGAGGATTTGAGCTCCAGTCAACTCTGTATTCTGGAATTAACCTTGCAGTTTTGCTGATTGTTGCAGGACAGCAGTTTGAAACCTCTATAGAACTAAGAAAAATAGGTAAGCTAACAAGGGTTTTGTGTTCTCTTTAAGGAACAGCAATTTAATTTTATTTTGCAAAGATGACTCTGAGGTGTACTCATCATTGTCCTTTAGTCTTTTTATGCCATTTGTGCAAGTACAGAAGGGGCCACAGAACAGGCATAAATCTGCCTCAGGGCACAGATCCAAGATATGAGGGATCCCTAATTGTTGCAGAGGCAGCTCTGAGCCATTTCTCCGGGAACCCTGGGAACTGGGTGGAATTAGAGCACAGAGCAGAGATGGAGGGAGGTGATATGGGCAGGTCTGGACCTGTAGCCCAACTATTCTGCTCTATTGCAGTGGTTCAGAGTTCCCAGTGCAACAGAGATGAGAGTTAAGGAGTGCTTAGGGCCACTGCAGTGACTGTCTCAAGGGGACCCCTTGTACAGAGGCAAAGAGATGAATTTGGCTCAGAATTTAGTTCTGCCCATTATAGAGAGAGGAGCCAGTTGCCCAACTCAGATTCAAATTTTCCAAAAGGTTACCAGCTTGATTGAAACTTCTCTTTCATAAAGATAGGCCTATGAGATGAAATTGTTGTAGTATGGATTCGTTTGATTTCTAGAAGCGTAACAACCAAAAATCAAAGTTTTACATTTGGAATTGGATCCTCAGCTGCAGCAGAGCAGCCCTTCCTGCAGTGAAGCAGTTCAGGGAGGTGCAAAAGTGCTTTTTAATCACTTTTATGCTTCAGTCTTGGCACCAATCTGCACCAGCCTGTCTTAGGGACTGTTCCAGCAAATGGGGATCTCTGGGGTTTAGGGACGCCTAGGTGCTTCCCCTACGCTGGTAACTGGGGGAGGGGGAGAGGGTAAGAGCTCCTGCACGAAGGGAATCCTTTACTGGACAGTTGTGCCAAGGTTTAAGGCTGTGTATTTAAAGCCCAAAGCAGCCATAAGGGGGATCATGCACCTGGCCCATAATCCCTCTATTTCTGAATGATTGTTATTATAGTGATAGTTTAATATGCAAAAATTTCATTTAAAATAGAAACTTTCTTTTAATATGAAATTTCCAAGGTGTACGGCTGAACAGTTTGTTGGGAAGAAAAGGGAGCTTGGAAAAAATGAACAATTACTGGGACGTGGGACAGTTCTTTAGTGTGAGCATGCTGGCCAATGACATTGGTAAGGCAGTGCAAGCAGCAGAGAAACTGTTTAAACTGAAGCCTCCAATTTGGTAAGTCGTGTGTGCAGTCATTAGAGGCACATGTTGTCTGGGTCACAAGCCCTCTCCTTTGAGATTTTTATCACTAGACAGGACAAAATATTAGAAAATATCCAATGGAACAACCTTATATAGACAAGTGGATGAACTACATGACTGAAGTCTCAGATTTTTGCAACTCTCTGATCTGAACTTGATTTTTATTGTGGCTTTTTTCAGGTAGGAAATAATATTATGCAGCAGAGTGATAGAGCTGATTTTAGATTCACATGAAACATTTATGGAAAGGGGAGGATGGTGGAGATGACTCAGTCTGTAGTCGAATTCTACTCTAAATAATGATTGGTGTAACTCATTCTGCCCCCTGTGTGATCAGTAGGTTGGCATTACTATGTCAGGATCCATGTAGCCATGTAATTCTCAAGTCCTGTGTTTATAAAAGCACAAGATAGATTCATGCCCAAGTTTTATGTCAGGCCTATAAATCAGTAAAATCAACACAGTCATAGTTAAATGTCAGTGTCTTATGGAATACAGTACATTTAATTTTGTTTGAAATTGTATTTGAGCTAGTAACTTAAAGTAGTGGGTGGGGGCTGGAATTCTGATTCTCTTGCTTTCCCGTCCTTGACTGATTGTATGTGTTCTAGGTACTTGAAGTCATTAGTCCAGAACCTATTGTTAATTCAGCGTTTCAAGAAACTCACCATAGAGCATTCTCCCCGACAAGAGAGACTGAACTTCTGGTTAGATATCATTTTTGAGGCAACAAAAGAAACAACTAATGGACTGAGATTTCCAGTAAGATGCGCAGATTGGTTTTGTAGCATGTATTTCTTTCTCTCATGTGTTTTATTTAATATTGCATTGGCTGTAATAAGTATTATGAGGCTGTAAAAACTGGTACTTAAATGCCACAAAATCCTAATTTCCCAAGATCTTATTGAACGGCATTAACCAAAATCTAGCATTTTTTCAATCTTCCTTGTTTTAGGTAGTCATTTGATCAACCTAAAAGTATCCAGTTCACTTTGTAAACTACAGTAATGAATACACCTCAGTAATTTTGTTTTATTGTAAACAGGAAAAAATAAATTTAATGAAATAAATATATAGGCAGTGTCAGGGTTAAGATTGCTTAGTATCCATATATCACTATCCTTCCTGATGTCCTGTGGTACAGTCACTTAAATTTCATTAAACAAAAGTTTGGTTTTTTTAGGTTTTAGTGATAGAACCAACTAAGGTCTACCAGCCTGCATATGTGTCAATCAACAACGAAGCAGATGAGAGAACTGTTTCTCTGTGGCATGTCTCTCCCACTGAAATGGTAAGACAAACAGCAAACACATTTCACATAGCTAATGATGCTTTACACTTACATAGCTCCCTTTTCAGGTGTGGTTCTCGGTACACCTTACAAACATTTAAGTCTTGTTCCTTCTTTGCAATGCAGCTAAAGCAATATTTCCCTGGGGAAGCAGAGCGTCTGTAGAGAAGGTGAAATGACTTGCAGACCTGGAATTATTCTTTGACAGAGCTAAGGTTAAAACTCAGGAGTCTTTGGCTCTTGGCTGCAGACTCAGTTCAGTAGGACATGTTCCATGGAAGTCCTTTAGGTAGTGTGACCAATGCTGTTATCCTCTTTAATTTTCTTTTTTACATTAAACTCTGTGATTTTTGCAGAGATACAACTCAGAGCTAATACACAGTGACTATTAGCAATTACTGATAAAGCATGATAATGTGTTTGGCATTGCAGAAATTGTGAAGATTTTCCAAATGTAGGGGGGAGTCTGAAAGAAGATATAAGGTTGTGAGCCAGTGAAGGACACTGGAGTTAGGAGAGTAGCTTTGCTGGAATTTGGGGTTACAAAAGAAGGCATAGGAGGAGATTTAGGGAAGAGATGTGATGCAGACAGTTATGGAGTTGCCCAGCTCCTTAAAAGTGACAAGTAACATGAATTTGTTGTGAATGGGAAAGAGAACGCCCAGAAGGATCAAGAAGGGGGCAGCGTTGTTGGAAAGGCTTGAGGAGGGGACAGCTTTTGCAGCCTCAGTGAGATGAGATGTGGAAAAGTAGTATGATAGCCACAGAGGTTACATGATAGCCAAAGAAAGAGATGAGCAGACAATGGATTGAGGGTTTAAAAGTTTGTGCTTCTCTGAGATCTAATCAGACCTTGGTGTGTGGTATGATTGTGCACTATTCCTAACACAGGCCAGTACATTTATGACACAGTTTTATCTCACAAAGAAGATTCTTATGGGCTGCCCTCAACTTTGTCAGTTGGCAACAGTAAGCAAGACATCATCCACCAACTGGAGACAGTTGGATGGTAGTACTCCTGGTTGCATTTTGTTCAACTACTTCTCTTCCTCCAGTGTACTTTTTGTGCCAGAGCTTTCAGGTGGGGAGAATTCATAGGAACCAATTATGCTAACTCTATGTCCGCTGAAAACAGGAGGTTTCTATTCCTTTGTGCAGCATAAAGGAGAAAAGCAAGGCAGTGGATCTGCGCTATGTGATTTTTTTCTTTTAATATGAAAGATAACTTAAGCAGCCCAAAGATGCACTGTTTAATAAACTATACTTTAAGCTTCAACTTTGCTTAAAAGCTGAATGATTCCCTGTGATATTTTTAATTGCTTTTTCTCAGTTGACTAAAAATGGCATTTAATATAGGTCCTACATCATTCTACACAAATCTATTCATTATTTCAAAGTATGGCTATTCTTGCCACGATCCTCTGTATTCTGTGACTTTGCTGCCAAAGAACCATAAGCTTTCCTGTGGTTGATTTAGATCTTTGTTCCTTGCAGAAACAGATTCATGAATGGAATTTTACAGCTTCCTCCATTAGGGGAATAAGGTTGGTATGTTTGAAAATAATTAATTATGGATTCACATTTGTTTCACTTGTGTCACATGATCATGCTTTCTGATTTGAGATAATGAGCTCTGTTTTTCATTCCTGCTTAAATCTTTCTTCTGCCTAAACTGCTTCAGAACATTGTACTGGGAAGAGTCTGTCTTTCTCAAGTCAAACAAAGATGTGCACTTCTGCTGTAAAGAATCTGACCTCAAAATGTACATGTTCTATTTTGAAAACCTGCACTTCTAACTGCATAATATCTGCGTTTTTTTTCTGTTCAGCTATGCCTAAGGTTCCTGACTTTTAGCCACCACAATTCCATTTTACCAAATCATTTCCTCCCAGGAGCCTGGCAGTATGGAGGACATCATTTGGTTCTACAAAATGGCACACTCTGTGCAGCATGACCTTGCATATGTGGTGTGTGTAAAATCATACTGTATGAAGGGTGCCTTTTTGTAGAGCAAAATGGCCTCCTCCGTGTGTTGTGACCTTACACACGCACTGTATGTGAGATCATGGTATGCAAAGCAAAACGACATCTGCTGCATACAAGGAGCTGTCGCAGCTACATCTGCCAATCACACAACCTTGTTTGGGGTCATAATGCATAGTTTGGGAACCACTGCTCTAAACCTGCCATTAGTTGGTGCAATCATACCTCATTAGTTCAACCCCGGTGGAGTCTAGATTTCTGGAAAATAAATTATAGTTTCTTTTCCATGTTTCCCACTTCTGTATTTAAAAGCAAGGAGGGGAGAGGGCTGAGAGAGGACAGCAGAAGACATCTGTTGCAGTAGGAGATGTGTATAGAAAAATCTTCAGGCTGCAAAGGTGATTGCCCAAATCAGGGGTGGAAGCTCCTTAGGGAAGTGAACAAAAGAGTTAACTTCTTTGCTCTTCTCTTCCTGGATTTTTTTGAAATTAATATTGTCCAAAAGCTTTCTCCGTTGGTTTGACAAAGAATGAAATGAAATCCACCCTTAAACATAATTTTGCCACATAGTAGTAAAAATTCCATCACATTTTCTAAAACTTAATTTTATTTATTTATTTTTACAAAACTCAGTTGTAGTTTCTTAGGACATTTTATCCTAGTTATCTTAAGGTTAGCACAAAACATCAGTCCAATAAAGAAGCTACATTACAACAAAGAGCTCTAACTTGGAATCATTGAAGAGTTACAAATAATCTGCCATACAACTGAGCACTTGAAGATAGCACATTAAAAAAAAAAAAAAAAGAATTAAATATTTCCTCTCAAGTGCAACTAATGAGCTCAAAACAGCACTCCTTTGACTAAATAAAAATAATACTATGTTTCTTGATTCACTAACGATGCAATAAAATACAGGATTCTTCTGCACAAAATCTACAGTCATTTAAGTTCTCAAAAAGAAAAGAGAACAAGCCATGTTCTAAAACCCTGAATTAATACACCAAGCTTTTTAACAAATTTTACCCTTTTAGGACAAAATCTTGCTGCTCTTATTCCAGTGAGTAGGCCCAGTAACAATGATTGCCTGAATAAGGTAAGCAGGCTTTGGACAACAAAGACCAAAACTGGCCACAGTTTTCCATACAATTAACATGTACATGTGAGGGGAGATGAAGGGTTTAAACTTCTACCTCACACAAATCCACTGGGTGAAAATCCACTCTGCTATATCAGTGTAACACAAATGGATCTAATTCTTCTGTTACTGAAGTCAGTGGAGGTGCTGCAATGTTGCTTGAGAGCAAAATTTGGCTCCTACATTTGAATGAGACTTTATGACTAATTGGTTACTACAAGGCAAATTCTTCCTGAAGCAAAAGAGAGCAAACAGAATTCTGTAGTGCCTCTGGGGAAATGATCCTACCCTTAAGACTGCTATGTGCCCATTGCTGCAGCCTTGGATGCATCTGCCTCCTGGCCCTGTCACCACTCAACTCTGAAGAACAATGGCTGATGGAATGACATAGACTCGTTCCATAGTGTGTCCTTGTCCTGGCTCTAAAATGTGCAGATGCAACAGCATGCTGAGCCTCCGCAGAGTTGGTGGCCCCTTGCTGCGAGGATTCCCACATGTGTAACCTGGGTTGTCTGGTTCCTGAGCAACTGTTGTGTCCACATTGTCACCTCACAGCTCTGGCAGAGGTGATCGAAGCTGTGAGCTTTGTGTGCCCAAGCACAACTAGCTGTGTTGCCCATAAAGGACTAGTGGCTAGCACCTCTGCTTACCATGCAGAAGGTCCTGGGTTTAATTCCCAGGGGGTTAAACTCGATGATCTCACGAGGTCCCTTCCAGCCCTATGATTTGATTGACTGGATTGGGAGAGTTTCTAGAATCCCTGATTGGTTCAGGTGCATTCCTTAAGCCAGGAGGGGGCACCAGGAACAGGAAGTTGACTGAATGATTAGTTGGCTTCTGTGACACTCTGCTCTTGTGCCTTGCTCTTAGTTCCTTTGTGACCCTTGACTTTACTTCCTGACTTCAGACTCTGGCTGTAACCCTGAACTTTGGTAGTAGTTCCAGACTCCCAACCTGAGCTCTATCCATTAGGCCTGACCACCCATGCCCAAACTATGAATCCTGCATGCCTGCCCTTCAGTCCTGCAGCACCACCACTAGTCAGTCTGCACTTGTGCAATTGAGATCGAAGTTACCAGCTTGGATTTGCCTCTTGTTGCACTGAAGAAATTTTATGTTATTTTTGGTTGGAAAAAGCTGCAAAATGAATTAAATGATTGTTGTTGCTGATGTGCACTGTTACCATATAAAACAAACAAGGAGTCCTGTGGCACATAAAGACTAACAAATTTATTTATTGCATGAGCTTTCGTGGGAGAAAATCCCACTTCATCAGATGCTTTGAAAATGGGGGGACTTATAGAATGGGAGGAAATAAATGCAGGAAAGTGCAAGTCAAGGGAACAGGTCACACTAACAGCAAATCAAAACAGTTGTTAGGATTCAAACACCAAGGAACAGCACACAGACATAGATGAGGTCAAATCATCTATTGTAAGTGAGAGAAAAATCCAGTATCCCTATTAAGTTCTGAAGAAGTGCAACTAAATTTGCAAATAAATTCAATTTGGGCACAAACCTGACATCAGAAATCACAACATTCTAAAACCAGTGGGTCAGCATTTCAATCTTCATGATCACTCCATTAATGATTTGCTAATTGCTGTGCTCAGACAGATGAATATTAGATCAAGGCTTCAAAGAGAAGCTGCTGAAATTGAATTTATTTGCAAATTCCATTGCATTGCTTCAACTTAAGGGGCTACCCCGGCTTAAGTCAACTTAATAAAGTCTACTTAAGTGGCCGCATTTTTTTAAGCCACCTTAATGCTTAAAGTCGACTTTAAGGGCAGGAGTTATTAAGTTGACTTGAGCAACCACTTAAGTCTACTTAACAAACGGCAAATGTTGCCATGGAGTTGCTTAAGTCAACTTAAGCCTCCAGTGTAGACATACCCCAGGAGGCTGCAGCAAGGAGCCTGCATTGGTCTTGTAGCCCTGCAGCAGCATACTCTGCCTGAATTCTTAGCAGCTCCCTTCTGCAGTCAGTGGAAGGGGAGCAGTGGGCCACTTAGAAAGACCCCCAGATGCCACTGGTTGAGAACCACCCATTTATATACTATACACAGACATGTAAGTACAGTATTTATATTCCAATTGATTTATTTCATAAGTATATGGTAAAAATGAGAGAGCAATTTTTCAGTAATAGTAATGAGAAAGAGAGCAATTTTTCAGTAATAGTGTACTTGTGATTCTTTACTATTCTTATGTCTTATTTTGTAAACAAGTAGTATTTAAGTGAGATGAAACGTGGGGTATGTAAGACAAATCAGGGGGTACAGTATTCTGGAAAAGCTGAGAACCGCTATTGTGTTCCCCTCATGTTACTTTTCCAGAATAGAATTATTGCTAAATATAATTTTCTTTAAAAACTATAAAGTTTCTTTGTTTACTCAGAATTCTTAATGTGTATTTTAGGACATTGTTACTGAGGTGCGTTATCCTTAAATGTCGCAATAACCCAAAATATTGGAATGTCACAATAACCCAAAATATTGGGCTTTGTCATTTCATATTCTCAAAGGAACAATACTTTTACAAAACGAGATGCCTCATACACATAAGTAAAATTCTTGCAAAAATTATTGCCAGGGAGAAGAAAACATAATTTAGGATGAATTTTGCTATGGAGCCTAAGTACCATAAAAATTTCCAGATGTAGCTGAGCTACAGAGAGTCTGTTTCAAAGTGGTCACATAAAGAACCTCTGCAAACTACTTGGCTTCATGACAGTTCTGTCCATTCTAGTGTGGAGGGGGAAAGTCTGGTGAATTGCTCAGAGACAAGAGGAAGCGCTTGTGAGAGTTTGTGTTATGCAAATCCTATGACTGCAGCCTCCTGCTGGGGGTGGGGTTGGGCTGGGAGACAGGGAGGGCAAAATGCTTTGTAGTCCCTGTTCCTTCCAATCCAGAATCTAGTTGCAGCTATGAAGGGACTATGGGGCCTCCCTGTGTACTATACGTGGCCTGACAGTTGGTTTCATTTCTCCCAGTTCCTGCATAGTTCCTCAGATCAAAGCCCATTAACTAGGGCTTTGTACAGGGATCATCACAGAAAGGTGATTTTCCTCTGCCAGCCCTGGACTCTATGGAAGATGTGGCCGTGCATTAATATGTCCTTTAAAGGGTTCTAAGAAGTTACACATTAATGTATGCTGCCATTATATCCTTTTTTAGGTTTATTGGAAAAGCAAGAGATGTTAACTTAAACCAAGACAGTCCTGGAATCTAGATTGATGTTAAATCAGTTCAGTTGCCACATATGGGCTGTCCAATGCTAGGAAATTATATAGGTATACTAAGAACTGAAAAATTCCACCTAAGATGAAGTCTTGTCACTGTGAAGGTCGTCATTAGTTTTGCCATTGACTTAAATGTGGCCAGGATTTCACCTTCAATTATATGGGACACAAAAAACACTTTATATGTTATAAGACCAGTTACACCTATTTTTGCATTTATGAGAGAATTAATTGAGTCCATGAGAAAACAAAGTCTGAAACTGAATACTTCCTAGGATATTAAATTCCTTCCCCCTCCAGGCTGTCTAATATGAACATCTAGAGTAAAACTTTTTTTGATGAAAATTTTACAGCGTATCCAAGTTTGATGAACGATGTTGTTTTCTTTATGTCCATGACAACTCTGATGACTTTCAAATCTACTTTTCCACAGAGGACCAATGTAGTAGGTGAGTTCATTTTGTCATTTGTAAAACTTCTATGGTGCATGATTGGGATGTAGCAGTTTAGTAGAGGACACAAAGTGACAATTTTCAGATAAAAAATAAAAATTCATTTGTGTACTTGCCTTCTTGAAACTTGTTCTGATTAAAAAACTGTTGGACAAATTCTGAGATAATATGCAAGATGATTGGAAATAGATCCCATTGTGCTTAGACTTGCCTCTACACCTACTTTTCCAAAATTTAAAGTAGTCTTCATTGGTATAACTTGCATGTCAAGAAGCTTGAATCAAGTTATAAGTTAAATTTGCCCACGTCCAGCTTCAACTTACATCTTTTTCTAGTTCTTTTGCATGTAAATTACCCTTGTTTGGACTTCCTTATATGCTTGCAAAGTGAAGGTAAGTAGGTTTAAAGAAGCATAATGGAGAGTCGAAGCCACTACCTCTCATGCTGAATAGTTTTGTGCAGATCTACTGCATCAACTCTAAGGAGTAAGTGCAACAGGTGAAATTCAGGAGGAAGACATTGTAATAGGAGAACATTTGCTGTGTAACTCCACTAGAATTCTTGTTTGACCTGTGACATCACTGGAGTTTCCACCAGGACTAAATTAATCTGTTTGTTTTCATGTGCGTTATGTTTTCCCCCTCTTTAGGGTTGTGATCTGTGTTACTGTTTATAGACATACACAAATATGTTTAAAAAAAACATTGCTCAGGTTGCAAAAATTAGTAAATGCCAGAATTATAGTTGCTTGTAATCTTAAATCTGGCCCTTGTGCATGTGCATTATAGTACAGTTTTTAATTATATGATTACATACTGGTTTTTCCAGAGGACTCCAGGCTCATTCAGTGCTGAGGTTAGACCTGTTCTTGGATGAATGAGAGTATGTCTAGAGGTCTCCTGCATTATTTTTTTGCCATGTAATGGTAAATACTCTTAAAAATTGGGTCCAAATTGCGCACCCAAAATTAGTGCAAAATTTTGACTAAATTCTTCTCTGCCTTACATTATATAAGAAAGTAAGAATGGACATACTGGTCCATCTAGTCTGTGACCCTGTCTTCTGACAGTGGCCAATGCCAGATGCTTCAAAGGGAATAAACAGAACAAGGCAATTATTTAGTGATAGTGTGATCTCATCCTAGCATTTGGCATTCAGAGGCCTAGGAATACCCGTTTAGGGGGTTACATCCTTGACTGTCTTGGCTAAGATCATTGACAGTCCTATCTTCCATGAACTTGCCTAATTCTTTTTTGAACCCAGTTCTGCTTTTGGCCTTCACAATATCCTGGGTGCAATGAGTTCCACAAATTAACTGTGTATTGTGTGAAGAAGTACTTTCTTTTGTTTTTTTGGTGCTTCCTTGGGGATACCCCCTCACTTTACAGAGGTATTGTGAAGATAAGTCACTAAATGGCTGTATAGCACTCAAACACTAAACGTCCGGTGCCCCCTGCGGCCTTGATTCTGCTCCAGGACCTGATGCAGCCACAGCCACTGCCACTTGCTGGCAGCAGCAGAGGCCAGATCTGGCTTCGAATCTCTTGCAGGAAGAGGGGCACAGTTCCTGCCACTTCCCACAAGCAGCAGGAGCCGTCTCTGAGCCTCTGCCACTCAGAGACGGCTCCTGCCGCTTGTGGGAAGTGGCATGAACCATCTCCAGCTTCAAGCCTCCTGCGAGAGGCTTGAAAAAAGCATGCAGAAATTGGCATTTCTTTCTTCAGAACAAAGTTTGAGTAGTATGCAGTAAACAAGGCATGGGTCACCTATGGAACAATCAAGCTAAAATGAAATATAGAATGGCTGCTAATTAAATGAGACCATACATTCTGTGTTCTTAGTGGGAGAGGGACCCTGTTGAGAAAACAGTATGTGATGATTTCATTTTTTAGAGACTGAATCATAATGCATACATAAGAGGCCAAATTAAAATCACACCAGGCTGCAACAGTACTTGCTCAGTTTTGGCCCTGCCCAGCCTCAGCATCTTGACAGAGGGTCTATGGGGCCCAACTTAAGTGGGAAGGAGGGCAGCCTGCTCCACTGGTGCTGTAGGGCCAGCTTCTTACCAGGCTACCCTGCTACTGGTGGTCTGTCTGGTCTTACCCCATTTCTAGGACCCTGAGCACATTTTATAAAATCCATATACCAGTGTGCACCACTGCCTGAGTTTTATAGGGTGCTCAGCACTTTCTAAAAATCAGCCCTTCTCCAGGTGTCTTAGATTGTGCATCCACAGACTGAGGCACTGTATATCACTAGCCATTTTTAAACATCTTGATTTTCATGTTTCTGTAATTTCATTCAGAAAGACTAGACCACACTAAGGCTAATCTATAGATTTATCTAGCTAAAACATAGTAGTTAAAATAATTCCTTTTAAATTCTGATTTAAAAAAACAAACGTATCTTTGGTTACACTGAAGATGATTAAACCACTTTGTAGATCAGTATGTTTTTATTTTTCGATGCATGTTTGATGCCTTTCCTCAGATAAACTAGAGTGAATCTGAAAATGGGAAGTAAGCAAAGGAAACTTACTATAGTTCATTTGTCAATGTATTGCTTTGCACATGGATTACAAAGTTCTAGCTAATCGTTTTCAGAGAGAGAGAGTTCTCTATTCTGATTGTACTTATCGCTTGCAGGTTCTGTGGCTTGGTTAAGGAGATTTTGACTGATGCTGTGGGCAGTACTTTGGAATTAGAAGGAGAGATTGATGGGGACACACTGGAAGTAAGTCTTGCTTATGAGTAAAATATCTGAAAACCCTAAACCATTTTTTTCTTTTCCATTTTCCCTCTCTTATAGGAACTTGTTTGAAAAACATGGATAAGGAAATAATAGCATGTCAATCCTTCAAAATATATAGAAAATTGCAACATTCCCATAGCTCTTCATATAAAACAGTCACTTATCTTGGGGGAGAAGTATAGGTTTGTAACAAACAAGGAGTCCTGTGGCACTTTTAAAGATTAACAAATTAATTTACTGCATGAGCTTTCATGGGAGAAAATCCCACTTCATCAGATGCTTTGAGGGTGAGCCAGCCATTTCAGTGGATGGGGCCGTAGGTATAAATACATGAAAATGTGAGTTGTTGATCCTGAAAATTATTTCAAATGTGATGGATAGTCGAGAATCATCTGACCCTGGAAGGGGTTGGTTATGATATCAGGTGTTGCATATATCCCATGGAAAACCTATATAGAAACTGTCATTCAGTTCTAACCAGATCCTGCTGTCTCTAATTAGATCCTGCCATCTCTTTTTCTAACCAGGGCACTGCTGTTTCTTGGATAAATTAAATGGACAGGATATGGCTGTGGTGATTTTGAATACCAGACTCTTAGCAATATGAACACTGGTCTCTTCATCAGGAAAGTTAGGAATTGTTACAATTTTGAGTGTGTACACTGTACTCTGCTGTTTTTTTGCAATTGGGAAAGCATCACTAAAAGATAAATAAAAATGATATCAATAGGCAAATAAAGGACATTCCAGCATCTGTTTTTAAAAAAATACTTACTCTTTGTAGTTCACCAGAACTAAAACTCTTTCTTGTCCCTGTTTATCCCATCAAAGGTCATTGGCAAATGGGCACTCCCCAGGAACATTTTAGTTGTCTTTATGATCAGAATAGGAAATGAGGCATCAAGCAGGAATTGGGGGAATAAAGACTAGGTTGAGATTGTTCACTAGCAGAAAGAAAAGTTACCACAATAAAGTTTGGGAGTGCTGACCACAGAATTCTCTCATCTGGTCAGTGTAAAATCCATTAGTTGAAAGGGTCTGTTAAGACTCTGCTAAATAGTTCATATCTGTGGTCTCAGCATTTACTGGAGTGGATTTTGCTTGGTGAGTGATATGTCTGGAGATGGATGGATGGATAGATGGATAGATAAGATGTAATTATGTCTATAGTTGTATCTATCTCTATCTATATAGGTAGTTATATATTGGGTATGCATTTTATATTTTATGTTTGTGCACTTAACTATGACAACAGGAAAACTTCTTAGCAATACAGTGTATTTGACTGAGGAATAGTCTTTCAAAGGAATTGAACTCACTATTGCTTAAGCCTTTTAAAGACTGAACTGAGGCAAAAACTTGCGGAAGCTTTGCAGGGAATAATCATGCATTGATAGGTTTCATATATAGAAACGGTTCCCTGACAATTTTATTTATACATAATATAAAATTCGCATCTATAACTTGTATGATTCTGAATGAACCAGCATTTTTCTTTTCACATTTCTTAAATCACGTATACTCTACTATGCAACTATGGGCAAAGTAGAAATAAAAGTGTGGGAGGGGAAACTCTGTCCATAGTGGACAGTTATTTGGTTTGAGAGCTACTAGAAGATTTGGATATTTGAGTAATGTTGTTTGTTTTTTCACTGTTGTAACTAGCACATTGGAACTTTGGTAGATGATTTGACATTAAATTCCCTAAAAGTAAAAATGGAAAGAAAGTAGTGTTAGAAGTGGTTCATAAACGTGATCAGACAGTTCGTATCTCTCCACAGTTAGAAATTATGGAGTCTTTTCACTTAAAGAGTGACTATCACTAGATAGTCATCAAACTTTCATCGGATTTACAATTAGACACAGTAGGCACGTGGCTGGGACACTGACATTCTTGGGATGCCTAAACAGTGATGGATTACCGCATGGAGCACTGGGGCGGTTTTGGGGTTCCTCACATGTGTTGGAACTCCGCTCCCATTCCCTGTTCCTCCTCCTCTTCTTGAAAGCCCACTCACCAGCTACAAGCAGAAATCCAGGGGTGAGCACATTCCCCCTGCCTGGAGTTGACTGAGCCAGCCACCCGACACAGAGATGGCTCTGCCTACCCTTGTCCCCAGCCCTTGCATGGAAAATGCAAAGGGGAGCTACAGGCAGCTTAGGTACTGAAGATGCAGTGCCCAGGGGTGTGTAAAGTGTAAATCCAGTCCTAAATTTCATGCTGTCTGGAGTGGCTGATAGGCTTGAGTTCCAGCCTCAGGAAAGATTGTCAAGAAGTAAGGCAGAGACCCCAAACTGCTTGTATGTTCTGTAATTAGATTTCAGATGTGAATTTCTGAAGCACTATAACAGTTTCACCATCAAGTCACAGTCTGTATTGCCACCTCGGGGAGCTGGCTTTAGTGGTTTGCTTCCAGTCCCAAAAGACCTGTCTCTTATCCCAGGTTAACTTGCACTTGAGATTGGTCACCAAACACAATGCTTGTGGCCAATCCAATAGTGAATCAACTAAAGATTTATTAATTAGGATAAACTGAGAATTATTAAAGGTTAAAGCAGGAAAACATACATACAAATGAGATAGTCTGTGGTTTTAAAAGGTGACAGAGTTGTAGTAATAGGTCAGCTCTGAATGTCTTCTAGGAATAATTCAGGTTGACCTTGGGGAATCTCTGCTTCTGTTTCAGAACAGACAAGAGATGAAGAAATGTTCTTGTTAACTATTTTTATTTTCTTCTTCTTGAATTCCAGCTGATGAGACAAGGGGCCCTTCCTGAGTTTGAAGGGGCAGTTAAAGGATTCTTCGTGTTGTGATGGCCCACGATGGCCCATTTGGTTTTGACAGGCCTTCTTGGTGGTTGGGAGATGATCCTGCCTGACTGAGTTCACAGTTTCAGAGCAAATATATATTTACAACCAAAAACTTAAATATCCACATCTAGCACATGATAAAGATTTTAGACATTATTAACAACTTAAAGTCTTTTCATAGAGACTAAACACACAGTTAAAAATCCAATACTTGTCTTAACGAAACCAGCACACAGGTGAAACAGGCCAGCATTATAATGAGAATATCTGTTTTCCTACTACTTCCTATATGTTTCAAAATACATGGTGATGTGATGTTCTACTTGTTTTTATTTAATCTACTCTTTTGTAAACCCTTCCTGTATTGATCTCCTTACAGATGACATCTCCTGTTGTCACACCTTCTTGTCACTAAATTGCTGGCTCACTAGAGTTTGGGCTCAATCCTGCTTTCCTTATTCAGGCAAAATTCCATTGGAATTTATTTAGCAATTATATATTTGGACACCTATTTGGGAAGGCTGCATCTTATACAGCAAAAAGTAAATCATAACTAACTAGTGAGTTTTAAAATATTATTTATTTATGTATGGGCCAGTCACTATGTAATTCATCATTTGCGTTAGAACTTATTTGCAATCCGAAAGGTGGCTTTTGTTGTAACTAATTGGATATCATTATGTATACCTTTCTGCTTACAGTATGAATATGATTATGATGAGAACGGTGATAAAGTGATACTAGGGAAAGGTACTTATGGAATAGTTTATGCTGGAAGAGATCTTAGCAATCAGGTCCGAATAGCCATAAAGGAAATCCCTGAGAAAGACAGTAGGTGAGTCTTCATGTACTGATAAACCTGTATCACCAACAAAAATGCAGTTTGTGGCTGATGAGATTTTTCTTCTTCTAAAATGTATTTATGTACAAAGGATTATAGTATGACATTCCAATACTGATTATTGAATTACTCTGTAAAATCTGACTTTAATCATTTCATTTAGGGGCAACTGTAATGTCCTCCTCTTTTCCCAATACTAACCACCAAGAATATATGTTAATCTCACACTCACACGTTGATAAAATCCTTTCTTGGGATTAGGATTTTTTATTTGTTTGAATAAAGAGTCAAATGTTATTTCTTGAAATATTTTAGGTAAGAAATATTATAGAAAACAAGCTTTTTGGAGAAAGGATTTTAAACCATTTGAATATGTCAGACATAGAGCTGGGAAATGCTAGGAATTGATGTGTGTAAATGCATGTGTGCACATACACTCATGCACTCAATCTCTTTCTTTCTCCACGGCTGGATTAAGGCCCCAGGGTGCCCATTTTCTGGGCTCCACACTCCAACACTGGGGCGGGTGCAGCCCAGGGTTCCACACCAGCCCCTGAGCCACCTGTAAGCCCAGCTCCAAGGCCACCTGGAAGCCCCCCCTTCCATCCATGTGAGGCAGGCTTGTGTTTGGTGCATACTGGGGATGGCCTGGTTTGTGTTGGGCAGGCTGCAGGGCCGGATTATGGGGCCCTAGTCTGCCCACTTTCATGGCCTCCCCCCAGGCCTGGTACCTTTTCTGTGGGGCTGTGATGCTCGCCTTTAGGCTGGGGCCTCAGGCTGCAGTCCCTAAAACCCCTGCCCTAATACGGCCCTGTCTCCCTCAACTCCAGGCACCTCTATGCTTGTGGGAAGCTTCTCTTATACTTCATTGATGGGTCTCTTCTGAACAGCCAGCTAGTCATGCTGCATTTTCAATTTAGTGAAAGGAAATTTTCTAGGTACTTGGATGAGATCAGTGGACTCACTTTTGTAAACCAGGATTTAAAACTAGGTCTCCAAAGAAGTTAGTCCAGTATATTTGCCTGCATTTTGAGCTGGTCCTCAATTTACTTCTTCTTGACAGGTATTCTCAGCCGCTGCATGAAGAGATAGCACTGCATAAATATCTAAAGCACCGGAACATTGTCCAGTACCTCGGGTCTGTTTCTGAAGATGGATACATTAAGATCTTTATGGAGCAGGTGCCAGGAGGTTTGTATCATTCTGGACTGGGATTTTCAAAGGAGCCTATGGGTGTTAGGAATCCAACTCCCAGGAATATTCAATAGGAGTGGGTCACTTAACTGCCTTAGGTGCTTCACTGAATTCCAGCACTGCTATGCTACAACAGTTCTTCCTCTTAAGAAGTTATAAGTGGCATTTTTCTGTTTATAAACAGATTCCTTGCATGTGACCGATAGATTTGAAATGGTGCAGTTCCCAAGAACCTATGAAATCCCTTTGTATGATAATCACACATACACAAACTGTGTTAAAAGAACATTAGTGAGGTTACAGAGTAGAGCACTCAGAAATTAAGAAATGCCAGAAGTAAGGTCACTGCCTCTTTGGTCCAAGCAGTGAGCCAGTATTCAGGCCTTTCCAGGCTCATTGCTGTTAGGGGGAGAAACTGATGATGTGAATCAGGTATTTCTTTAATGCAATCCTGTTGATATATAAAGAATGTACACACATTGTGGTTTCCCTTAACAAAGTAGAGACAAATAACAGAAGGCAGTTTTCTTGCTCATTATTTCCAAGTTTGCCTCCTCCACTTGATCCTGTGCCCCGGTGAGTTTTGTCTTTCTTCCTTTTTTCAGTATCTTGCTCATAACTCTTTTTGTCTTCCGGGTTTCTTCCTTTGGCTTTCTGCCTCTCATGCACACACCATTCATCAAACAATTCTCTAGTTCAATGGTTTTCAAACCACAGGTCGGGGTGCAGTACTGGTTTGCAGACCTACAGGTACTGGGTCATGGCACTCCCTAAGTGACTTCAAGATTTACCTGACAAATTTATGAAGGGGATGGTGTGATAAGACTGCCAATAGCATGTAGCTGATCTGCCCCAAATATCTCCAGTGGCCAGACGGGGAGGGCTCAGAGTTACAAGAGAAGATTCTTTTCTGGGTGTCTGGCTGGTGGGTCTTGCCCATATACTCAGAGTCTAACTGTTCACCATATTTGGACTTGGGAATGAATCTTCCCCCAGGTCAAACTGGCAGAGATCCTGAATTTTTTTGTTTTTTGGGTTTTTTTGTTTGCATTATGGGGCCCGGGTGCAGGTTTAAAAAAGTATAAATGGCAGATTCACTGTATCTCAAAGTTTTTAACCATGATTTGAGGGTTTCACATTCCAAAAGGGTATCTGTGATAGTCTAGTTCAGCAGAAAAAACAAGGAGTTCTGTGGCACTTTTAAGGCTAACAAATTTACTTATTGCATGAGCTTTCATGGGAGAAATTCCCACTTCGCCAGATGCTTTGAAGATGGGGAACGTGATTTCAGTAACTCAGCTAGAGGTTATGGGTCTATTACAAGAGTGGGTGGGTGTGGTTCTGTGGCCTGCAATGTACAGAAGGTCAGACTAGAGTAGAATACTAGATGACCACCATGGTCCTTTGTGACTATAAAGCCTATGAGTCTAAGTGACAGGTAACTTCCGTAAGAGGTGGTGGTATTAGGGTCCCCCCTATAATAAGGCCAAATATCCTTACTAGTAGATCAGCAAAGCAGCTGTTAAGATAGCAAGAAAATCAAAGTTAAGGTTAGACTTTGGAGACTCAGACTCAGAAAAGGTAATTCAGAGTGCATTTAAAAAATATGTTTGAGAGGCATGAAATGATAGTCCTGTCTCTACTGCACTCCTTTACGCTCCCACTGCCATCTGACTCTAATGTTCTTTCTAGCATTGCCAGGCTAACATAGTGGCACAAGCTTGTGCTAAATTCATCACAACAGCTCCAGTTACTGTCCTGTCCTGGATCAGTACCAGCTGATGTTGCTTACCTGGTGCTTTATTTCTGCCCACTCACGTCCTCCTATATATGTGGTAGTGCACTCTGAATAGTTGCAAGTGACAAGACATGACCGAGCTAACATATAGGGCTTGCCTTCATTGATGGTGGTGAATTCCCCACCGTCAGATCCATCCCCCTGGTCGACTGAGTGGGTTTGTGGAGACCTGCTCAGCCAATCAGCGAGTTGATCCAGTAAGGTCACACCAGCAAAGAGCATAGTGATGAGTCAGAAGGAAGTGGTTTTCCTTCAACTCAGTCTACTGAAGACACCATGTTAAGTGATCAGTAGGCAACCAGAGGGAGATACACAAAGTAATTTAAGTACTTTGCATATCTCCTTTCTGTTGCCGCTGAAATTGCTTCACAGTGTAGACCAGGGCTTACGTTTTTTCACTGCCAGCTAGCCTTAAATGATCAGCTACTTAAAAAAAACTATGGTTTAATTGTACTAGAAATCTTCCAACTCAGAAAGCTGATGACTTGGTTTGAAAACTCCCTCAGCTAAGCTTGCTAGAACTTAGAGACCTTATCGTAAATCGTGTGTGCCTGACTTGTCATAGGCAGAAAATGTTGCAGAAGATGCTGTTATATGAGCAAGAAACCCTGTCTGTTTAAAAAGATTAAATCTGGTGCACTGTTTCCACTGAACAGGAGGAATAACAGCAACCCATCTACCAGTCTCAGTAGATGAGGCCTCCAGCCCCTGGTTTCTTTCTGGAACATGCTTTCCTCTGCCATCAGCTATTGCCAGTTCTCAACTCTATTAACAAAAGGAAGGGGTGGTGGTTTTAGACTGCTCTGCTGTCAACACAGATCACTGTCCCTTCACTTACACATAGCTTGTCGTATTTAGTGCGACATACTACAACAGGCATCTAAGGGTATGCAGCTTCTCACTAAGTGCCAGAGTGTGACTGATCCTAACATGCAACCTCAGGGGGCGAAAGGGGAGTGAAACCAATCCAGTCTTGACATACAACCTCCTAATTATCATGGCTTAAGGCATGGGTTGTACATTTAGTTCTCCCTGTCCCTCTTACTCAAGCAGCTGGTGGAGAATGGACTAGGGAATTATGTAGAGCCTATGCTTTGTCATTCCACTGATGTGCCAGCCAATGGTACTGAACTGGGGGAAAGAGGTAAATAACGTGCACCCAGTCAAAGACTGCAATAAATCACTTCTGCTGTAGGGGAAGTGGGTGGCCAGTGAAGACTTCGGCCCATCCTGGAGTGTTGTAGCCACACCCCAGCGCCATGTGTGGGACACTGACCTGAGGTTCAGTCTAGCTCTAAATTTATTATACTGACCTTCAAAAGTTGATCATGTGACCATGCTGTCCTGACATGTTTTCCTCTTTATCTAACCCAGGAAGCCTCTCTGCTCTTCTAAGATCAAAATGGGGCCCTATGAAAGAGCCGACAATAAAATTCTACACCAAGCAGATTCTGGAAGGTCTTAAATATCTCCATGAGAACCTGATTGTTCACAGAGATATAAAGGTGAATTTTCTCTGAGTGTTGTATTTTGTACAGTGGTGGTGGTGATGTCAAAATTCCCTCTAAGGGGCCAACATAGCTGAGCAGCATGTGCTGCTTGCTGCATGCCCCCCCCACGAGGGCCTGATCCTGCACCCCCAAGCTGCACTCCCCCCCCGGCCTTACCCCAAAGGAGCGGAGCAGAGCTCGGCCTGCCCCCAGATGGCCGTGCCTCCCCGGTGGGCAGAGGGGGCTGGTGTTGAGCTCCAGCATGCAGGATGGAGGCGCTGGAGCAGCCTGCCCCACTCCCAAAGAGTTTCAGCTGCTTTGCCCCCAGACCCCCCACGGCCATGGAGCAGGCCCATGGGGGGGGGCGCTGGGAGCAGAGCATCTGAAACTCTTTGAGAGCGGGGCAGGCCACTCTAATGCCCTGACCTCACACGCTGGAGCTCAGCGCCAGCCCCCTCCACCCCCTCGGGAGGCGCGGCTGGCTGCAGGCAGGCCAGGCTGGCTGCTCCGTCCTGCTGGGTTAAAGCTGGGCAGAGCAGCCTCCAGCCCCTATGGCCCCCCCCCTCGGGGTTGGGGGGCGGGTTAGGGCCCCCTTCCCTGGCCGCCCGAGCAGTGCTGCCAGGCCCCCAGTTGCTTCTCCGGTGGGGGGAGCTCTCACTGAGCCTGCACAGAGAGTCTGCTCAGGCTCAGTGAGAGCTGACTGAGCAGGAGTTTCAAAAAAACCCAGGTCAGAGTCACTGCCTGGGCAGGGACTGCAGCCTTCCCTGCGTCAGGCAGCCCCGGGGGGCTGCACGGCCTCGCAGCTTAGAGGGAACATTGGTGGTGGTGGGGGGGATTAATTTCAGCATCTTTGTAAGACAGTTAATTTTGTTATAAACAAAAGAAGTACTTTTAATAGGAAGTAGCTTTTTAAACCAACAAAAACAAAACACACCTTTAACTCGAGTTTCCTTTGTAACAAGAGTTGGTATCATCTTTGGTATTAATCTTTCTGGAATCTTGTCCACAGTATGTTGGAATCTATTTACCTCTACCTGCCTCTTTTTTGTCTTCAGGGAGATAATGTTCTGGTGAACACATATAGTGGAGTGGTAAAAATTTCTGATTTCGGGACTTCCAAGCGGCTTGCAGGGATCAATCCATGTACTGAGACATTTACAGGTAAGAGGAATTGAATAAATTTCTAAATAGTCTCCTTTTGATGTTGGCAGTTGGTAGTGGTTAGATGCTGTAATTAATATTCCTGTTTAGGGTTCAGTTCTGGATTCCTCACAGGGCCAGAGCTCATGTTGAAGCTATTGGAGCTTTGGATCGTCAAAGAAGGAAGAATCAAGGACTTCTGTTTTCAAGAAAACAAAGAGATAAAGTAAACTGGTGTAGGCCACATGTAAACACAAAATTTTATCTTTTTTTTTTTTTAAGTAGTCTGTTTGAACCTTCTAATTTAAAATCAGAGACCAGGGCCTGCTGAAGGGGTTGTGTTGCCCCAAGCCAACTTGCCAACTCTGTGCCTGCAGGGCAGGAGAGGTGGGGCTGAGCTGGTGGTCCCATGGTGGTAGAGCTAGGCCAGCACCCCTAAGCACCAACTCTGTGCCTGTGGGGCAGGAGAGGTGGGGCTGAGCTGGTGGTCCCATGGTGGTGGAGCCAGGCCAGCACCCCTAAGCACCAACTCTGTGCCTGCGGAGGCAGGAGGAGTGGGGCCAGGCCAGCGGTCACGCTGTGACGGAGCTGGGCCGCCACCCCAAAGTTTCAGTGCCCCATACCTGTCTGAGACCAAAAATGTGTCTGAAACATTTTATTGCAAAACTTTAAACTCCTGCACCTCACAAAGTACTACAAACCTAACAATAAGAATCAGTTAGAACATAATTTTGACTGAAAAAGCTTTCGAAACACTTTTTTCTTAGTTAGATCTTCTAAAGTTGTTTTTCCTGTAGTCAGTTAAGCATGCTCTGTGTTAAAACCATAAGTAGTGTTGAGCCAATAACAAATACTTAAAATTTTGACTATAGTCGGGCCTATAGTTTTATATTTCTTATCCTTTGTAAGAAAATCAGAGGAATTACATAACCGCTTCTAGAGTCAGAGGACAGAAAAGCTATTTCACTGTGAATGACCACACCCTGAAGCCAGAGGCCATTTTCTGTTTCCACCATCTATGACCAATCACAATGTCTATGTAATTTTTTTCTGAACTTAAAAAGATCATTCTTCTTCTACCGTCCAGTAGAGAGTCTGTGTTGTGTTTTTTAGGACATGAATTATGGCTATAGGGATATGAAAATATTATCCTTCTCATTTTTTGCTGTTCACACTGAGCAAAGAATTTAGTAACTATGTAAGCATATTTTCCTTTTCCTATCTATAGCTTCATTATTACTCAGCTAGTTTTCCTTCCCTCTACACTTTGCAAGCTTTTACTTCCTTTCTTGTGTAAGAGTTCTTTTTGCTTTATGCAAATAAGAATCTGGCTAAAACCAACCAGCCTTGTATTTCCAAATAATGTGAACTCTTTTTTATGGACCATAACAAATAATGGATTAGCTAGTTGATCTGCATTTTTTATAATTAACTTCTCCAGCAAAAGTATTCAGCATAAGTACTCTCATCTAATATATTGCCTATTAAAACATATTTTGAAAAGTATGCATTCATGAATTATTAAATGAATAAGAGGCATTTTAACCAAACTTACTAGTTTAGTTAAATATTTCCATAGGTTACATTTGTCTTGCAATAAAGACCAGAACTATTTCACATAGAAATGGAAGTACTTGAAAGAAAAGTTGTAATCATTTTAGGTATTGCAGTTGCATTCAGTATCTTTGGGAATCATGTCATTTAGTTTATGAATGGTTTGTGCATCACTTGGGGCCAGAGACTA
Source organism: Podocnemis expansa (assembly GCA_007922195.1). Lineage (NCBI taxonomy): Eukaryota > Metazoa > Chordata > Testudines > Podocnemididae > Podocnemis > Podocnemis expansa. The sequence goes on along the minus strand of ML681989.1, from coordinate 34,816,909 downwards.
TATGCAGTTCTGGGAGGGAAGAATTCCACAGCTCCTCCAAAAACAGTGAGGAGTGATTAAGGTAAATCTCTCATGTTATAAACACCTCCAGAGAGGTACAACCTCAGGGGAGGTTTGCATGTATTAGTTCAAGGAGGGTTTTCCAGAGGCTAACAGTGTAAGGGAAGGTCTACAGTGAGCGCACAAATTTGCTGCCATCAGCTTGATCATTCTGGCTCTCTTGAGCAATCAGTGAAAACCCACTCAATTGATCCACAAGTCAATCTATTAAGTCCATCTCCTCAAGAGGAGTAGTGCTGAATTGAAGGGAGAGCTTTTCCCTTTGACTTAGGGCAGTGGAGATGCCACAGTAAATAGGTGTCAGGAAGCCTGAGAGAGGTCTGCAAGGAAGGGCCGTAACTAGCCTGTCTGGCTCCCGGTGCAAGCCGACCCAAAGGCGCCCCCCAGCCCCGATCCGTCATGGGCCCAATCTGTCCCGGTCATGGGCAGCTGGATCAGGCCTCAGTACCCTGGCCAGGCAGTGCCTTTCCCCGCTGGCCAGCTGATCGTGGCCACTGGCCAAGGCCAGGTGGGGTTGCCCTGGCCCTGGCAGTGTTAAGCAAGGGGCAGGGAAACCTCCCCCATCACCTGGCTCAGAGTGGCCATTGCTGGGCGGGGAGCACCTTCCTTGACTCCCAGAGGAATGTGCCTTTCAGCACATTAACTCTGGTGCACTGTGGAATTGGCACACGGGGCAAATCCCCATTTGCCCTCCCGTAGTTACGGCCCTGGTGCAAGGTATGTTATGTAGCTTGTGCATCTCTTCAACTGCTGCCAAATCCCATGGCCAGTGTAGTCCTGGCCTAAAAAAGAGATTTTGGTATAAAAAGGATGGGCTGAGCCTTTTTTTGATTCAGCGAATACATAGGACCTTCTCCCCAGGCCTTGTGGAAGGGTTGGAATAATTTGGCTTACTAGGCCCCATAAGACAGAAGCTTGACCTCTGATGAGTTTTAGCTCGAGTTTAAGAAATTTTGTTGACTTTTATATTTTCTTTGTAATGCCTTAAATGTATTGTGCTTTATGAAGGCTGGTTGGTAACTTGTTTATACCCTTGTAGCCCCTGGTAAAAGGTAAATGACAGACGTTGGACCCCAATCAGACCTGCTGGGGAGATCACAGTAGAGGGACTGCAAGCCTAAGGCCCCAGTCTAGAGGGAGAAGGATGTGGGTCTGTGCCCAAGAGAGGTGACAGGCTTCAAGTCTGAAATCTTAATAAATTGAAAAATTAAACAATAAGTTACCAGGACCAGGTAATACTCACTCAAGCGTTCTGAAGGAACTCAAATATGAAATTGCAGAACTAAAATCTGCGGAATATAACCTATTACTAAAGTCAGTTTCTGTATTAGATGGTAGAAGAATAGCTAATGTGATGCCAATTTTTAAAAAAGACTACAGAGGCAATATTGGAAATTATAGACCAGCAAGCCCAACTTCAGTACCAGGCAAATTGATGGAAACTTCAGTAAAGAACAGAATTATCAAAGACACAGATGAACATGATTTGTTGGTGGGGGTGAGGGAATGGAAGAATCAACATGACTTTTCTAAATGGAAATCATACTTCAAACTTATTAGAGTTCTTTGAGGGGTCAACTACCATTGTGCATAAGGTGACCCAGTGGATGCAATGTACTTTGAAAGTCCAAAGAAAGTCTTTGGCCATATTCCTACAGAAAGGCTCTGAAGCAAAGTAAGCAGTCATGGAATAAGAGGGAAGGTCCTGCCTGTCATGGTCAGTAATTGGTTATAAGACAGGAAATCTAGAATAGGAATAAATGGTCCATTTTCAGAATGGCGGGAGGTAAACAGCAGTGTCCTGTAGGGATCTGTACTGAGATCAGTGCTGTTTAACATGCTCATAAGAGATTTTGAAAAAGGGGTAAACACTAAGGTGGCAAAATTTGCAGATGAAACAAAATAATGCAAGATAGAGAAAGCCACAGCAGGCTGCAAAGTTACAAAAGGATTTCACAAAACTGAGTGTACGGGCAACAAAATAGCAAATGGAATTCAGTGTTGATAAATGCAAAGTAATGCACATTGGGAAACATAATGCCTGTTTTCATACAAACGGATGGAGTCTAAATAAGTTGTTACTGTGTGAGAAAAAGATCTTAGCATAATTGTGGATAGTTCTCTGAAATTATCTACTCAATGTATAGAGGCAATCAAAAAAAAAACCTACAAAATTTTAGGAGCCATTAGAAAATGAATAGATGAGTGGTTCCCAACCTTTTGGCTTGAGGGCCACAGATAACATTTTTACAGCCCTGAAGTGCCACCAGGCCCACCCCCATCCTCCTGCTGCAGCTACATCAAAGGAGTTCAGCAGGGATGCAATGTTTCCTCTAATTTACTCATAGACTGTGTGCACAAATAATTTCTTTGTGTGCCCAAAAACATTTCTTTGTGAGCCCAAATATTTTCACTATTGAATTTTTTTGTGTGCACTTTATTTTGTTGTGTATGCAGGTTTCATGACCTGTGTGCGTGCGCACACATGCACAGCTTAGAGGGAACAGTGGCAGGGAGGCTGCCTCCTCACTGATCTCTCGTCTCCCTGGCTGCAGCTGGGAAACTGCATATATCCTTTAGCCTTGTTGTGCTCCAGCTTGGTCCCTAGGCTATGGCTCTCTTCTGCAGGCACAGGGATGGAAAATCAGTGCTCCACACCCTCTGGTTCCAGGAGAGTCCCCCGCACCTAGGGACCCAAGGAGAGTGCTTTGCTCTCTTCTAGATTTGGGTGAGAGAAGTGCTGATCCCATCTTCCTCTGGCTCAAGCAAAGATCCCAGCACCTATGGATCCAGGTGGAGCTCTTTGTATTGGTCCCTGCTATAACCAGGGGAAGGGGAGCAATGATCTCTCATCCCCTTGGCTGCAGGAAGGAGCCTGCACAGATCATTTAGCCCCATGGAAACATGATCTGCCTGGGTCCTTAAGCAGCAGCACCCTTCTGCAGCCAATAGGAGGGGAGCCATGGAACACACTGAAAGCCCTGGAGGGCCATTTTTGGTCCACAGGTCACAGGTAGGGAACCACTGGGATCTGTAATTATAATAAAGCAGTTTTCGTAATGCCACTCTATAAATCCAGTCCAGTATTCAACACCTTGAATATTGTGGGCAATTCTGGCCAGCCCATTTCAATAATTGTGTATTAGAAATGGAAACAATACAGAGAAGAGTAACAAAAATGATTAAGGGTGTGGATCAACTTCTATATGAGGAGAGAGAAAAAGGACTGGAACTGTTCAGTTTGAAAAGAGACCACTAAACGGGAGAGAGATGTGATAGAGGTCTGTAAAATCATGAATGGTGTGGATGTCCCTGTTTTGGACTGTCAGATGCTGATACTGAATGACAGGGAACACTTAATAAGATACCTGTATCATTCATTTCCTTTGCATCTTCTGGCATTGGCCGATGTTGGAAGACAGGACACTGGGCTAGATGGACCATTGATCTGACACAGTATGCTGTTCTTGTATAAGTGGGTGCTCTCAAAGAAGACCAGTTGTGGCTAACTCTGAAACTGTGCCAATTTCCACAAATGTAATTTCTCATTCTATAAAGACCAGAATTGATGTTTTATGCATATGTTTTAACCTCCACAGAGTTTTGGACTGAAAACCAGGTAGTATGGACCATCTGAATAGTAGGGTTTCATGGCTGTCCATACATTTTTTTTGTTTCATAAATTGACATGTAAACTGTACAGGTTTTAGTCACAATGTGGCACAAGTAAATGATTAGGTATTAAACTTGTAATGAGTGATGAGTTGTTTGGATTTTTTCCCCCCTCTTTTAAACATATCATTCCATTTTTTTCTTGTTTTTGTTTTTATTTTAGCACAGTCACGTTTATGATGATAATATAATTTAGATCAGTGGTTCCCAACCTTTTTCAGATCAGGGACCCCTTTTTAACAAACAAAATCTTTGCGACCCCCCTGGCTGATTATGTTATCTGGGCTGCACAGGCAGACTCTGGCCCGCGTCACTTCAGTGGTGCAGCTAGGGCAGCCAGCGAGTGACGCTGCCCCCACCATGGCCTGCACTGCTGGGGAGCCAAGCCATGGTGGCTATGGCCCCCTGTCCTTGCTCCTGCCAGGGAGCTGCCACTGCCCCATCTCTCTGCCGGGAGCCAGCCACGGATGGGGAGAGGCAGCCCTGGCAGGGAGCATTGGGGCTACAGCTGGATTCTGGCCCTGGTAGGGGAAGGCTCTGTGGACCCCCTGCAACATGTCCACAGACCCCCAGGGGTCCTCGGACCCCAGGTTGGGAACCACTGATCTAGATCCTTTAAACTCTATTTTCCACACTGTGGTTTTAATCACATTTCTTAACCTTCTCTCTTGTCACTTTCCTGTTTGAGGTTATTGATTTTGTTTATAGCCTTCTTCCAAAACTCATGATCATACACCAGGCTGTCATGTAGATGAGTTTCTCTGAGGGCCACTGATATCTGGTTCAGGTACCAAATATTTGGTCTTCCACTAGGTTGTCTTCCATCTATAGTCATTGCAAAAACTATCCTACTAATATAACTCTCTGGTCTCTTTTGGATATGTCTGTACTAAAATAAACAGGTCTCTTACAACTTATCTTCAATTGCAGCAAATCTACATTAAGCCACTTACATTCTTATTTTGTTTCCCACCGTGGAGTCGCCAGCCGTTTGATTATCACAACATGTTTATTTGCATATTGGAGAGCAAATTGACTTCCTTTATTGTTACTGACCAAGTGAATATTCCATATATCAAAATGGATTGATTACATTTTTTTACACTCTGCCTTTTAACATCATAGAGAACTGGAGTTGGCTCCTGCTGTTTTATACCCACACAACTTCAGTACAATTCTAGTCTTCCCTCAGGAAGACACCACTGTCAGCAACCATTGTTCCTAGAAATTTAAATATCTTCACTTTTCTAAGCTCTCTGTGTATGAAATCTTTTTTGTTGTCCTTCTCCCTCAAGTATCATAGCCTCAGCTTTATCAACATTCATTCTGTATCCAGTCCTCTGAAACTTATATTGCCTTTTTCAGAGTTGGCTTGCAAGGGCTCACACGTTGTCTCCCTTCATATTTTCTCACTTATTGCATATGTGACAATTGCACACAAAAGGGCCCCGATGCAGACCAATATTTACTGGAAATTGTCTACTGTAGTTCCTTTGAATTTCTGACTGTGGTCATCACTCCTTTGTACATATCCTGGATAAGAGGAATATATCTTTGTGGCATGCATCTGTGTCATGAACTCCGCTGAGCTAGTTCTCTTGGAACATGACCATACACACTTCTCTGGGCCCACAAAGATGATACTGAGTTGCTATCTCTCTTCTCTGAATTTTTCTGTGAGGATTCATTACACAAGTACAGCATTACTTTGCCGCACAAATCCATACTGACCCTTTCAAATTTTAAGCGTTCTACATAGAAGCTTTTCAATAATCCTTTCCCATGCTTTCATAGCCTATAACTTCAGTTTGATTAGACTGTCACCATTACACAACATAATAGTTCCTTTGTGTTTCTGAAGAGCACCATAAAACTTCTATACCATTCATCTTGCATTTTTCCCTTTTTTAAGACTCACTGAACAGACTTCTAAGCACTCAATGCCTCTCCTCCCAGTACCTTCACTGCATCCACTGAGATTTCTTCTGGTCCATGTGCTTTCTCCTTTTTTATTTTCTAAGTGCTTCTGCAACCTCTTCTATTGCAATCCATCACACCTCAGTTCAGCTAACATGTTCTTAATTCCTCCATTGTCTTCTCCTCACTCATCACACTTTCAGAATAATCACTCCAAAATTTATTGATTTAGCATTTGCAAAATACTGTGTTCATTTTTAATGTAAGCAAACATGAATCCCTCATCATTTTATCTCTTGCTTTGGTGAGTCTGTAGATGATCTTCTCTCCCTCACGTCTTCCTAGTCATTTACTCCATTCATCTCAGGCCACACTTAGCTGTTGCAATTATGAAAAGTCACTGGCCTCTCATTTTTTGATTGTTGCCTTTTTTCTTTCCCATCCCTCAAAAGATTTGCTAACTTGGGGACTTTGCCACCATGTCTTCCTTCTTTTCAGTATTGGTTTCATCTCTCCTAGGATTTCATGGGCTATTTTCAGCATATCTGACTATAGTTTGAAGCACATGCACAGGGCTGAATTATTGCAGTGGTTTAAGGGACTGAAGCCCTGAGCCTTGACTGAAAGGGGGATCCTGGACTCCAGCCCCTAAAACCTCTGCTATAGTCTGGCACCCCTCAGCCCCACTCAGCACTGACAGAGCAGGAATGCTGAGAGTTATCCTGCTTTGTCAGCCGGGGGGGGGGGGTGCCTTGGAGCCAAAGGCCAGGCTCTGTGCTCCCAACCCATTCTCTCTGCCCATGTGGCAGGGCTGGCCAGCATGACCTCTGCTCTGGTGCATCTTTCCAGGGCCTGTGGCCTTGGGGGGGCTGCATTAAGGTCCACTGTGCCACGCACCAGCCACCCCCTCAGGCAGATTGGCTGGAGCAGGGCCAGGGCAGGAGCACCCTCTGTCCCCAAGGCCCCCACACCCAGCAGTGGGAGGGTGTGATGGGGGGCAGTCTGGGGCCCCCAAGCTGGTTAATCCAGCTCTGTCTATACGTACATGTGTGGAGTCATATTTTCTACCTGAAGGTATTTTTCATGATATTTTTAAGTTTCCATGATTTAGGCCTCTCCAGTGCCCAGAGATTCAGTGCTTTCTGAGGCCCCGCATTATGTTTTAATGGCAAGCTTTTCATATGCTTTTGAAGGACAAGATTCCAAGCAAGCAATTCACATGCAGAAATAGCCTGAAATCTTTGGTGTTGTTGCAAGCAGTGTAAGAATAATAAGCTGTTACGTAAAGACTAGGAGGCTCTGTGGGGAATTGTGCAAGCTGCGTCTTTCAGAAGTCGGTATGCAAAGAACTGGCCTAGAGCAAGGTGGTGCGACGTGTGCCCTTCTGGGTTAGGGAGCAGCCTGCTATCTCTCTCTCTCTCTCTCTTTGGTTCTTGTGTGTTAAGGTTCTGAATTTTTAAGTAAAAGTGTTACTTCCAACCATCCACAGAGAGTATGTTTTATTTTTCTATAACTTCTCTGTTTGTAAGCTATGAACACAACAAAATCGTTTAAGAACCCAAGTGCATGTGTAGCATTCTTCTGCTGTAAATGGAGAATTCTGTATATACTGACTGAAAATCTATTAAATATTAAAGAGCAACTTTACAATTATATAAGAAAGTACAGAGTTCATAAGAGGGTACAAAATGCATTTGATTTGATTGCCTGATAAAAGATCACAATAACTGTTCCAGACTAACTTGCTGAATGTTTTACTACTTTCTTTGATGTTTGCTTTGACAATATTACATTCTTTATCCTCAGTCCTGTAATCAGATCTGCATAAACAGATTGATGGTCGTGGGACTTTGTACTGGCATGAAGATCTATCCACACAGATCAGATTGCTTTAGTTTGTTAACATGTAGAGTTGTAAACATGTGTATATTTTAGCATTACAATTCAATATTCCAGGAATAGCCATTGTTATTGTGACAAGTTCCAGAGAGAGAGCAATGTCTCAGTTCAGTTTAGCAAAATAAACTAGGAGTCCTGTGGCACTTTTACAGACTAAAACTGCCACCAGACTCCTTGTTCATTTTTGTTGTGGTATATTTGAACTGATTGCTTGCCAATTTTATTGCTATAACATGAATCAGCTATAAAGTGGGAAACCTCAGTCATGTCTAAGACCAAAAACCTATATACAGATTGCATCTTATAGTGAAGCAATTTTATACTGCATTTTATACTAAAACACTTCAGCTTTTTCAATCAGCATATAATTGATTTTCTTCATGAAATTAAACCTTTTCGTTTAAACGTGTCACTTTTAAAATGTTTTATTTACATTTCCCACAATTTTCATTCTTCATGTTTTTTCTTAGTCTGTTGTTACTTTCTTGACGACTCCTGCCACCACTAACACAACTCCTGTGTGTGGTATTTAGATGTTTGTTCCATCTGGTATTGTGTGGCTATTATATTTGAAATGATTTATGTTGTTTTCCACTTATAAACAAACTGATTTTTTTGGTTAAGTCTAACTTCCTGGAATATGTCCTTGTTATAAAAATGCTCTCAGCTAAGCAGCTATTTGAGCATGGCAAGTAAGCTGCTAATGCCAGGATTTGTTTTTGTTTTTATTTTATTGGCAATATATAATCTTGTAAATCTATTTCTTAACTAACTAATCCAAAATTAATTTATTAACATTCCAGGCAGTCTTTCACTGTTGTCACCAGCATTTCCTGTAGTACAGAGGAAATTGTATAATATGTTTGTTCCTCTTTCATTAGAGTTAATAGATTTCTTCATAATGTTTTGTACATGTAATATTACCAGTCTATTAAGTCTGTTTCTTTCTCAATAGCTTTTGATGATTTAAAGTTACTAAGACCCCTCATTGTGTTCTGCCTCCTCACTTTATTTCTGCATGAGCAGCCAACTGCACTTATGAAGTTAATTATGAATTTAGGGAAGTTTAGCTTTCAGATTCATTTTGCCTTGAAGTAATGAGTGTGTGTGTGTGTACTGTATTACAGACCAGGGAACTGAAAATGACACACTTCCAAAGCGGCAAAGAAAATATATCATCCTCAAATAATCTTTCTTTGCATTAATTTTTATCTGTTTACGAGCTGTCTTTAAAGTATATGAAACCATCTTTTATTATCATCAATAATCATGATGAACAGCCAAAAAAACCCCAAACCACTTCGTTTCAACCCACCCCAGTCCCCACCTCCGATGGAGCTCAGCCCCTTACAACTGGATTCAACTGTTTAATCCCCTGCACTTCTAAGTGTCTTGGATCTCAGTAGTGACTGGTCATTATTCCTAACTCTGGGTCTCTCCCACGCACTCTCAGTTGCAGAACCTCCTTAGGCAGGAGGACCTTCTAGTTGGCTGGAATCTAACTGCTGGAACCAACACCACAGTCCCGCAATCATCCAGTTGTTTAAATATGTTTTTCCAGAGTCCACTTAGTTGTGGGAACTCTGATTTCCTAGTTAATACCTTTAAAGACAAAAATGTGGTATTGAAGCAATGAACACGGATTTAGGGTTTATGGCTTTTCTACACTGGCAGTGGAGTTAAAATTCAATTTTAGGATATCGAATTACAGAAAGCGAAGGCGAGTGATTACACTAAATTTCTTGCTGAGGGTCTCATGTCCCCGCTGCTTACATTACTTCCTGAAAGGCATTGCACTGTGGATAGTAAGTGCAGGGACTTTTGAGGAGGCAGTCATCCTCTGTTCACTCCCAGTCCCTTCTTCTCTAAAGAAAAAAAAGCAGGAAAAGCTTTCATTGCTGTTTCTCTGCCACAGATGCAACAGAGAGGCACAGTGCTTCGAACGGAGAGAATAATTAATTGAAAAATTCCTGGAGCTGCAGGCAGGGGAGGAGCTATATTGCCATGGTAAATGAGGGAGGAAAAACTGGAAAATCTTCCCTCTGGCTACACAGAAATACATTGGAATGGTAGATTTCAAACTCGGTGATATGCCACTTTGCAAGAGTGAAGTTAGCATATCAAATTACAGCTCAATTTTTTTGAATGTACTGCTCTGACAGTGGGGAGACAGGCGCAGAAGGTCGAGGTAAACAGCCTTATGTCAAACTTCACTGTCAGTGTAGATAGGGGCAAAGTAAAGCAATTTCTTAACCACAGTTATATTTACTCTTAACAAAGCACAAGAGAATTACAGATCCAGGGAAACCAACAGAACCCTAAATGTAACTCCCTAGTCTGCTCTTGCCCCATCTGAGATCTTTGTTTCTGGTCAGAATCTTTAGCAAGGCAAGATACCCTTTGCTTTCTTTCTCTCTCCAGTACAGTCTTCTGGCATCTGGTGTTGGATAGAGAACTAGCCTCCTAAGCAAAGTTTATTCTCTTTAGCGAGATGGTCAGGTAGAGAAACTGCATGCTCTCATAACCAGGTTCCACTGTATGGAGTTTGTTCAAGGTCTAAGCTCCTTCTAGGACAAGGGTCTCAAACATACGGCCCACGGGCCACATGCGGCCCCTAAAGCTATTCCCTGCAGCCCGCAACGACACTATTGTTACTGATATTTGTAATATTGTTGTATAAAAAAGTTTGTGGTGCGGCCCTCAGGCTAATGTACTAGCCCTCATGCGGCCCTCTACTAGTCCTTATGTGGCCCCTGTAGTGATTTGAGTTTGAGACACCTGTTCTAGTAGAAAAACCATGGCTCTAACCAGGGAAAGTCATTCAGTGTCAGTGACCCTTAATGGCTCAATATTAAACTCTTCAAGGTGTTCCACCCCCTAATGTGAGCACTGAGCATCTACAAGAGACTCCTTTATCAAAGCAAGGAATCTGGTGGCACTTTATTAAGATTTCCCCATCAGCTGGATGCCTTAACCCACCATGGAGGCTGCAATACAAGACCAAAAGTCACAGCAAAAGTTACAAGCACAATGTGACATTTTCAAAACAAATGGGTTTCGGAAAAAAAACCATGGAGATCACAATTTGACCTAGATGTACCCTCAGTTTGTCACATATTTTTGCCTCTTACCTCCACAAGGCTGTTTTCTTTTGCTTTCTCTTACTCTGGCCCTGATATTTCATTCATAAACTAGGACACTTTTCCTTTCTTTCTGCATGACTTATCTCTTTCCCAGATCTCTCCTCTCTAACCTACCTCTTTTCATTTCAAGATCCCTCATTCAGCTCCTGATCTTCTACCAGGCCGCATCCACTTGCCATGGACTAACCCACTTTGTTATTGCCGATGTTTGCCTGTTGTGTGTTCTCTCTAGAGCTGGTAAATACAGCAAAAAACCAACCAACCAACCAACCAAACAAACAAAAAAAAAAACCCTCAAAGAAAACCTGTCAATTCATTTGCTGCTCTTTGTGACCCTTAGTGTTCGCATCTTTCCAGTTAATTTTCTGCTGAAATGCAGGTAGGTTTAGTTTAAATGAGGTGAGGGGAGCTTTCAGTGGTATAACAAATTTATTTTCTCCCATCTGAAGTCCTTCACTGAGGGGAAGAAGCGGTTGTAGAGAAAAAAATATGGGAAAATACAATTTTGTGATTCGCTTTTTGTGGTGGAGTCTAAATAAGAGGGCTAACTTTCCAGTTATGTAAACACATTTGAAGTGACAGCCTGCAAGGAATTAAATGATATGTTGTATCTGTCTCTTTGACAAGAAAAACAAATCTATAACTTGTGTTTTCTTCCCTTTTTGTCTTGATTTAGGCACTTTGCAGTATATGGCTCCAGAGATTATAGATAAGGGGCCTCGAGGATATGGCGCACCAGCTGACATCTGGTCACTGGGTTGTACTGTCATTGAAATGGCAACAGGAAAGCCTCCATTTCATGAGCTGGGAGAGCCACAAGCAGCTATGTTTAAAGTAAGAATTGTTTTAGTTGCTGAAGTTTGTGAAACTTGAAGTAGTACCTGTTAATTAAATTTTGATATAGGTAATATTTATAAGTTAAATATTCTGGGCAGTTTAATGTACACTGATAGTGTAATTGCCTATTGTTAAATGAGTTGTTTTGTGCAAGGACAAGGTCCAAACTGTGATCATAGATTTGGGGTTGACAAGACCTCAGGTGTCATCTAATCCAACACCCTGCTCAAAAGCAAGACCAAACCTGACTTAATCATCACAACAAGGGCTTTGTCAAACCTGTCCTTAAAAACTTCTAAGGATTCTACCACTTCCGTAGGTAACACATTTCACTGCCTCACCACCCTCCTAGTGAAAAAGTTTTTCATAATATCCAACCTAAATTTTCCATATTACAACTTGAAACCATTGCTCCTTGTTCTGTCATCTGCCACCACTGAGAACAGCTTAGCTTTATCCTCTCTGAAACATTCCTTTAGGTAGCTGAAGAGTGGTATCAAATCCCTCCCCTCCTTTTCTTTTGCAGACTAAATAAACCCAGTTCCCTCACCTTTCTCTCATAAGTCAAGTGCTGCAGATCTGTAATCATCTTTATTCCCCTCCACTGGACTTGCTTCAGTTTGTCCACATTCTTTCTGTTGTGGGAGGCCCAAAACTGAACCCAGTATCCCAGATGTGGCATCACCAGTGCCAAATAGAGAGGAATAATCACATCCCTTGATCTGCTGGTTGCACTCCTACTAAAGCAGCCCAATATGCTGTTAGCCTTCTTGGCAACTAGGCAGTGCTGGATGTAGGCACAAGTCAAGTAAGCCATGGCTTAGGGCCTTACATTATGAGGGACCTCTAAATATGTTGGAGATAACTAAGAAGCTTTATGATAGTTGAAATTGATAATGCAAATAAAGCTTTTTGCAAGATGTATGTTTTTTGTTACATCTTTGCCTGTGTATGTGCAAATATACTGATTTTCATTCATTTTTCATTACCCTTTCTTTTATAATGTCATATGCTTTTTTCTCTTTATTATTTATGTTACGGGGCCACTGAATCATGACATATCTTAGGGGCTCAGCATGGCTTAATCTGGCCGTGCAACTAGGGCACACTGTTACGTTATATCCAACTTGTTGTCCACTATAACTCCAAGATCCTTTTCTGCAGAACTGCTGCTTAGCCTGTCAGTCCCATGTTCTCTTTATGCACATGAATGATCCCATTTGCTTCACAATGCATCACTCAGGGGAGTGTCATTTCCACTGTGCAGGAAATAGGGCCAGACTTGGTTGAGTCACCTGAGAAATTACTAAGGATTTCTGAAAATTTATGTTCCTAACCCTGGCTCTCACTCCCTTTGTTGCTCCAGTCCTCTTGTCATCTACCTTCTCTGCTCTTCATGTTATGCCTTCTTTCTTAGCACTTCAAGGACCCTCCAGGTTATTAGCTGACAAATGTCCTGCCTACTCATTCAAATCTGTCCTTTAAAGCCTCCCTTCCAGAACGTCTGTTTTCGCTGTCTCTCTAATGCTGCTGTCCTTTCAGATGGTGGGAACCCCCTGGGAATACTGGGCACTTACAGCTCCCAGTAATGTGGAATTGAAGGCACATGATTCCTTACAGCATCATTCCCCTAAATTGCAGGGCCTTGGAGCCTGGGATGTTTTTTGCTCTGTTGTTAAAGTGATGTGTACGTTGTTGGTGTTATATACCTGGTCAGAATAAAAAGAAATAGGAAAGTGCTTTCCACTATCAGCTAAAGTAAAGTTATTTTTTATAAGATCAGATTTATTTGTGTACACTTTATGGTCTGAGTACTGATCACGGCACTTGGGAAGATGCGTATAATTCAGTGATAAGACGTGGGACTGAGAGTCAGGAATTCCTAGCCCTGGCATTATCTTGCTCTGTGTTCTTGAACAAGTCACTTACCTTCTCACTGTGCCTCATTTTTCTCATTTGGAAAGTGTCATCCCCCAGACAAGTATGGCAACCCTTGGTTAATTAATATTTGTAAAACTCTTTGTGATCTTCTTGTAAAAGTCACTGTGGAAGTAGTGTTCTAATGATCATTGGAATGTCACAATAAAATCAAATAGCAACCATTAGACCCAGGAAATGGGCCCCAGTCCTGCAAACCACTTAAGCCTGTGCACCTTTTAAGCAAAAATGGTCCAATGAAAAGGAAAAGAAATGGAAGATAAAGGATTTATGATAGAATCATTTGATTATGCAGTTTGCCTATTTAAATAATTTCATGTTGATTTATGAAAAGCTAAAGCAATTATCACTGTCAACAGACAAACTAGGTAGGAGACCTTTCATTGAACTACCCTTTGGTGTATGAGAAGTATATCTTTTCTTTAAGATATATTTTTGAACTGTTATTAAAATATGGATCAGTACTTTCAACATTCTGAATGTCCTGATGGGCTCTGCACAGCTTCACAGAATGACAAATGTGGGACACAAGCAGGGTCTCATTCTGCAATTGTGGAATTTGTACAGAATTCACCCCTTGCTGCAAAATTGTGTTCCTGAATCTCTGTTAATTTGTTGTGTTTGAACTAACATTTAAAGTTCCTTTATTTTTTTAAGTTAAGTTTTTCACCCCTCTGTTTGTGTTCATAATCTTGGACAAGTGAACAGAGTGTAAACTATTGTCTATCTTAGTTGGCCAAGGGTCTGAAACGGTGCCCTTGAGAGGTGCAAACTGGCTCTTTCATTTCACTGAGAACCATGTGTATGCCATAATTCGCTGGCCATGGAATTTAGCATATTTAAAAGACTGCCACATTATTTAGCATTTTTGCAGCATAATTCATTATAGTGTTTTATTGCAGTTATGCATGCAATGTTTTTGTTTTCTGTCCCATTCACTACTGGGACCTGCTTGCAGCCATGTCTTGCTTGGCACATTTCCCAAAGGGGGAATGGACCAGTTGGATTGTGGTTCCTGTTCTCTTCACTATAGAACAAGTCAGAATCCTGTTTGTAGCCAGGGTGCTAGACAAGGAGATTGGGTAGATGCCCTAAGGGGAAAAAAAAACAAAACTGGAAGTAGCTGAGACCCAGGGAGTTGAGATGAAGCTGACTGTGAGCTCCCTCTGCATCCTGGCATGCAGCAGGCAAGAGAAGAGCATTCTGAGTTGAATCACACAGACAGCATTATAACGACTGAAGTCCATAGAGCTGTGCCATCTGGAGAACACAGTGAAAAAGTCCATTGTTGGAAATAATCAATGCAGAAAGTAGTCACTGACCAATTTTCAGCTACAGGTCATAGTGGGAGGGATGTGTGGGAGGGATGGGAATGAAGGGTATCTCAGGGAGGTATCATAAACTAACTGGCACAGAATTTAGGGGTGCTTGCTGCAAACTTCAGCTCTATTGTGCTATGGAGAACATAGGGTCTTGGAGACAAGGGAGCATCTAGCTGTATAATGGCAGTAATGAAGCTCACATGTGGATCTTGAAATGTTTGAATAAGGTTGGCTAAATGATTTGAGGAAATGTATTCAGACTTGAACTAGCACCAGGAAAGTTCACTGAACAATGGTGTGTTTGGGCTTGGTAAATTCTAACATAGTGGTCTGGCGATATCTGAACCATAATGTTGTCTGCTTGTTGCACTACCCCAGAGGAAGCTTCACTGAGAGAGCCTCTTTCTAGAGTGTATGTAGCAGCAGAGGACCAGCCCCATGGCTTGACGGGTCAAGAGGAGTCCCTCAGTGTGAAGAAACATCAGCAGAGCACGGGGGAGAAGTGTCTCCTGCCATCTGTGCTGCCTGAGAATGTAGATTATGCCAGGCTGACATTGAGAAACAGTGGGTATGTCTACACATGGAAGTTATTTCAGAATAACAAAGCGCTATTTTGAAATAATAAAACCTGCTTTTATTTCAAAATAACACTTAAATCAAAATTATTATTTTGAAATAAGCCATTCTAAGCCACAGAATAGGCTTATTTAGAAATAATGGCCCTATTCTATTGCCTGCCTTCCCATATTTCAAATTAGAGATTCTAGTGAAGAATTTCTACGTTGAAATAATAACTTCTACCTGATTTCGAATTAGAGAGTGTTCCCTGGACTCTAATTCGAAATAATAAATTTGAAGTAGTGCTAATTTGGAAGTGTAGACATAGCCCATGATACTCTATTACTTGTAGAGCACTGTATTTGATGTGCGTGGTGCTTTACAAACCAAATAGAGGGGGCTACTCAGACAAGTTAACAGAAGTGCACAGAGCCCACGTGCCCTCATGATCACATAGTGAGTCAGTAGCAGAACTTAGAACAGATCTATGCCTATGAATTTGCTGCCTGGCATTTTACACTGTACAGGAAATACTAAGCTTGGCTTTTAAATGCATAGTTTTGGGTGTGCATTGAGATGTGGCTTGGAAGTGGTTAAAGCATTGGCATTTTATATCCTGCTCTGCATTTCAAATACAGCCTCTCCTGTTCAACAGTTTGGATTAAGCCTGCATTGCAAATAGACTATACTGGATCTCAAAAAGCTAAATTGCTGTTGTAAGTGCTAATAATGCCACAGTGTGCTTAGTTATATAATGTGACTGTTCAGACAACTCTTTATTTTAGCAAGCTGCTGCCACTTGTTTAACCACTTAGCTCCTAACTGCCTTGTGGCCAGCATAATTTTCAGGCACCTTGTTCTCCAGAGTCTATTTTACATAAAAACATTATGGCTAAGAAGAATAAATTAGCCAGGTTCATACTACGTGTGCTGAACATATGGCTCAACTGTACACCTACACTGCAAAGAAACCTCCCTGCAGCACCGAATCTCAGAACCTGAGTCAGCTAGTCCAGTCTAGTGGTCTGGGGATGAAAATAGTGTAGACATTCAGGTGCAGTCTGAACGCCAGGCTCAAGACATGGTGAAGAGGTTGGGTTTCAAGCTCAGGGTCCAGTCCTCACCTAAATGTCCACATTGCTGCTGTTAGCTCTGCAGTCTAAGTCCAGAACCATTGGACCTGAGTTCTGAAACTAGCTGTGGTGGGTTAGTTGGTTGGGTTATTTTTGGTTTTGTTTGCAGTGTAGAACATATCCAGAACTATTTATGTAAAATCAGCGCTGGGGATCAAAAGTAGGTAGCTCAGCGTGCTGCGTGCAGAGGGCAGAGTCAAGTTCTTGTACTGTAACTTTTTAAAATAAATACCATATCTGTCTAATCACGTTCTTCTAGGATTGGGTGTTTGCACTTGTGCTGAGGGTGAACACTGGGCAGTTTGGCACCTGCAAATCAGGACAGGTCTGGCTACCAAACAAAGGCAATTGGGTATCAAGAGACTCTATATTAGGGCTGGAAGCTGGTTTTGGTCCTTGGGGAGAAGTGAGAAGGTTCAGCATCTGGGAATGATGGTTCTGGCTCCTGTATAACAGAAGGGAGTAGCAACTAGTAGTGAGAATGGAGTTTGGAACACTCATGGGCTGTGTCTACACTAGAGTCTTAAGTCAACTTAAGGAGGTTTAACTCGACTGAAGCAACTCCATGATCACATTTAGAGTTCATTAAGTCAACTTAAATGCTTGCTTAAGTCGACTTAACTCTCACTCTTAAAGTTGACTTTAAGGATTAAGTTGACTTAACTAAATGTGGCCATTAAAGTTGACTTAATAAAGTCGACTTAATGCAGGAGATCCATTTAAATCAACTTTATAAAGTCTACTTAAGCCGGGGGACCCATTTAAAGTTGACTTTATATGGGACCCCCAAATAAGTCGACTTTATAAAGTTGACTTAAACAAATGGGCCCTCTCTAAGTCGACTTAATAAAGTTGACTTTAAGTCAAACCTTATTAAGTCAACTTACTTGAGCCCTTTACTGTAGACATAGCCATGGTGGGGATGGTGAGGCCCAAGGGTCGCACAACACTACGCTAGGTGGATATGTCATTGTCTTGACATCTGAGTTGGGTCAGTGTAACCACCATTTGCAGGGTTAAACCTTTTCAGTAGAAATAATTCGGGATCCACGACTGGTGTAAATGGAGCTGCACTGTTGCTCCACTGACTTCAAAGAATTTCTGTATTGCAGCTCTCAAACCCTTTCTTGCAGTCAATGGCGTGATGACAGTTTACACCAAGTAAGGAGCTGGCTACTGGCCCTTTTGCAGCTATTCATTTGAGGCCAAATAATTTTGTGTCCATGTTATACTTACAGGTTGGGATGTTTAAAATTCATCCTGAAATCCCAGAATCACTGTCTGCTGAAGCGAGGGCCTTTATTTTACTCTGCTTTGAACCTGATCCCAATAAGCGTGTCACAGCATCTGATTTGCTCAAAGATCCCTTCTTAAAGCAGGTGAACAAAGGCAAGAAAAACAGAATTGCATTCAAGCCTTTAGGTAAGGAATTATCACCTAAGTACAAGTCAGCATCATTAAGTGTTACATATAAATATTTGAATCATTACTACCTAGTTCCTTTCGGTTATTCAGGATAGTGAATATACCAAGAAATAAACTAGAGTTAAAATGTAGAAAGTTTTTTTTTCATTTATATCTTGTGTTGGTTTGTTGGAAACCCTCTCTACCCCTCACTGACCAAACATAATGAACTTTAATAACAGAGAAGTTCATTTGGCCAAGATTTTCACAAGTTACTTACATTTTCTGGTGACCAGCTAGAGTCGCCTTGAAGAGATCTGATTTTCAGAGACAGGTGCTCAGTTTTTTCTAAAAATCAGTTCCCTGTTAAGGTATGTCAGCCTGGGAACTCAAAATTTGAGACACCCCCCCCAGCACTTTTGAAAATCTTGATTATGCATCTTGATGTTTTCTGTTCCATTTATACATATTGTACAGGAGTTTGGTGCCTACTAGCCTAATTTTTCAGTTACTGCTGCTTCGTCTATTGAAAATCTGGTGACTTTGTTAGCAGGATGAATGGTGAGCCTGAACTTTAACCTGCTGAAGAGCCTGATTAATAACTGAGAAAAATACCCATAACAGTAGAACAGAATGGAAACTGGAGAAATTCTCTGCTTTCTCAGCTTGCTTTTTCTTACCTTCCCACCCAGCCTAGGTCAGGAAGGGTCTACAGGGCCTTCCTCCCATAGCAGCAACTGTTCCATGCCAAGCAGCCTTGGTTCCTTTACTTTTGCTGCTGGTGGCATCTCCTCATCTGACAAATATTGGCTGGCCCCAGCTCGTCCTAGTGTGACCACAGGCAACTTCCTGATGTGGCAAGTGGCATTGCCCTATGCAGTAAATACAGGACTGTGAAGAGTCACAAGCTGACACATTGTTTTATTCTGCTGGAAATTTAAACTCATAGCTATATGAAGATGAACTGAGTCCAATGAATCATACCAGAATTTTACACCCAGCCTTCCCTTCTAAAATGTCAGTGTTTGTGATGGAGGAGACAAACACTGAGAAACTTGTGTTGGTCTTTTAGATTCCCATCCTACATATGAGCAAGGAGTTCTGTGGCACTTAAAGACTAACAAATGTATTTCTTGCATGAGCTTTCATGGGAGAAAATCACACTTTGGGAGATGCTTTGAAGATGAGGGAGCTTGCAGAATGGGAAGAAAATAAATTCTGGGAAGTGTAAGTAATGGAATCAGGGCATACTGTAACAGCAAATCAAAGCAGTTGTTAAGGTTCAAACACTGGGAAACAGCACATTGAGAAAGGTGAGGTCAATCACCTGTTGTAATGGAAAAAGAATCCATAGTCAAGATTTAATCCTGCTCTCACACAATTGAATCTGCATAGCAGTTCCAATTCTGCTGTTTCTCTTTGATGTGTTACTGACTTGCTTGAACACAGGTATTAACAATCAACCAACAGCATGAATAGGAAGATGGAGGTGCTCAGTTACTGGTTTCTGAACGTTGTGATTTCCGATGTCAGATTTGTGCCCATTTATTCTTTTGCGCAGAGACTCTTCTGTTTGTCCAGCATATAAGGTGTGGGGGGATTTCTGGCCCATAATGGCATAAATCACATTAATGGATGAGCAGGTGAATGAGCACTTGATGGAGTAGCTGGCTTGCTTAAGTTCTATGACAGTATCTTTTGTGCAGATATGTGGGCAAAGTTGGCAGCGTGGTTTGCTGCAGGGGTAGGTGCCTGCTTTAACGTTTCTATTGTTAGGTCTGTAGTTGCTGGTGAGTATCTGTTTAAGGTTAGGGGGCTGTGTGTAGGCAAGGAGAGGTGTGTCTCCCCAGGCTTGCGAGAGTGAGGGATCACCTTTTGGAATAGGCTGTAGGTCCTTAATGATCTGTTGATTGTTTGTTAACAGCTGTGCTTAAGCAACTCAGTAACACATCAACGCTTCAAAGAGAAGCTGCAGAATTGGAACTAATATGCAAATTCCATTATGTGAAAGCAGGATTAAATCATGACTATGGATTCTTTTCCCATTACAGCAGGTGATTTAACCTCACCTTTCTCTGTGTGCTGTTTCCCAGTGTTTGAATCTTAACAATTGCTTTCATTTGTTCTTGTAGTCTGACCTGACTTACATGTCCCTGCAGTTATTTTCCTCCCATTTTGTAAGTTCTCCCATCTTTAAAGCATCTAACGAAGTGGCATTTTCTTCCTTGAAAGCTCATGCGATAAGTAAATTTGTTAGTCTTTAAGTGACACAGGACTCCTTGCTATTTTGCTGAACTTGATTAATACCAGGGGTGTCTCTGGCGCTGGGCACTCTGGGGCACGGGCCCCAAACCCCAGTGCCAGTGCCCAATTGGGCTGGAGATCTGGGGACCAGCCGCGGGTGGCTGCAGCGGCCCCGTCCCCCACTGGGGATCTGCGGCCCAGCTGCCCGCGGCCGCGGCGGCCGCGTCCCCCACTGCGGATCCACAGCCCGGCCATTCGTGGCCGCTACGGCCCTGTCCCCAGCCAGGGATGCAGGGCCTGGCCACCCACAGCGGCACAGCGGTGCCTGGCCCTGTCCCTGGCCAGGGGGGCGGGGCCTGCGGGCCATGGGTGGGGCCTGCGGGCCGTGGGCGGGGCCTGTGCCTATGCCCCTTGGTCCACCCCCCAGCCAGCGACACCCCTGATTAACACGGCTACCCTTTTGGAACTTGGCAACATCCTAAATATGTACTCCCAACCTACAAAGCCCCTCTTCATTGTATTCTAGCAGATAGGTATGTAGGGCACTAGGGGGCACCCAACTTCTCATATGTTTTTCTCACTTCTCAGTGAAATGGAGGACTGTAGGAGGCTTCTTGGCTTGTCCTGAAGGAGAAAACAGAAGGCAGGGGATGCAGGAGAGGCAGAGAGCTAGAAAGCCAGAGTTCAAAACTTGGTCCATAGTCATGGCCTTGGCAGGGATAATTGGATACCCTTGGTGTTATGTCATAGGAAGAAAACATTAATTAACTAAAAACATTCCTGAGTTGTCATATTCTCAGTAACCAACCCAACAGAATTACCTTTCTGAAGTACGTTGCCAAACAAGAGCTTTTTATTGCACGGTGTGTTTGAGTTCTGTGGTTTTAAAAACATTACTCTCTCACATGGTTGCATGATATGCTTTATTTGATGGCAGGTGTGGTTTGCTTGTTTGCTCTCGCTTGTTAGATTATAATCGCAGTGCATCCCTCCCACTGCCTCTCCATGGGGACCAGGCTGGCAGTAGCAGCAGTGAACATGGCTCTGTTTCTCCTGATTCTGACGCACAGCACGACATGTTCTTTGAAAAGACAAAGCGATCTGTTTCAGAGATCCCAACAAAACACCCGATTTCCCACTTATTAAGGTAAAACCATCTAATTGCTTCTGGCATGGCTTCCACAAAGTTTATGCAGATTAGCGTCGTCATGTTTTAGGCCAAAGCATTTTATGCGGTAAACTAATAGATAACTGGATGTGTTCAATAATTACATCTGCTGCTTAATCAACATGTCATTTGATTTAAACATTGATTGTATTTAACTGGAAATTTTCCCTAAATGTTTTCAGGTATTGTGTAGGTTTATAACAGCACTGAAAGCATAGGCATCTGAGAGCTGCTAGCGGGGCAGGCTCAGCCATATAGATGCACTATGTCAATGGTTTTCAAACTTTTTCCCTTGGGACCCAGTTGGAAAAAAAAAAATTATGCCTGCGACCCAACAATTACATCTTTGAGCAATGCATTCCAGTCTTTCAGTGAGAGCAGCAGGATGTGCAGCAACCCAGTACTTGAGGAGCTGCAACCCAGTATTGGGGTCGCAACCCAAAGTTTGAAAACCACTGAACTAGGTAGTCACCTAGGGCACCAGGCTTTAAGGGGGTGCCAAATTAAATGGAAGTGATTTTTTTACTCAATTTAAAGAAATATATTAATATGTTATCGCTTATAACATGTGGAGGGAGGTGCCAAAGTCATAGTTCACCAAGCGCACCAGAAATCCTTGGGCCAGCCCTGCCCACTGGAGTCTATGGCAGCCTTTCTGTTAACATAAGCAGAATTTGGTTCAGGCACTTGAACCGAAACAAGTGTTGCCTTTATTTAATACACATAAAGGAGCCCAGGAAGAAAATAGTTTCCTGATCGAGGAGAACATGAACATAACATCTTCAGATACATTTGTTGCAACATGTGATCAGAATGAAATTCAACATTTGCTCATTCTATTTTATTTTTACTTCTTTTTATTGACTGATGTTGTCTAATATACAGGCTCAGACTACGCTGAAGTAAATTGGTACAGTTTCACTGATTTCAGTGGATGAAGATGAATTAAATGAGCTGAGGATCTGAACAGTCTTTAACAATGATTGTGAGATGAGAATTACAGTGACAGTGAATTAAGATGAGATTAGTGCTGATTATTATTTATTCATCTATGTAAATATCCCTACTCACTCCTAACAGTTTTATTATGTCTAATGTTTAGTTATGTCTTCTGCATCTTGTCTTGTCTCTGATCCAGTGTTCCTGATGAGAACTCTGCCTTAGAGGATCGGAGTGCTTCTCCTTCCCTTGAGGATAAGGATTCTGGTCTCTTCCTGCTAAGGAAAGATAGTGAACGCCGGGCAATTCTCTATAAAATTCTTAAAGAAGAACAAAATAAAGTTGCATCATACTTACAGGAGTGTGTCACACAGGTAATATTTTAATGCTACTTTTTGTGTTTAAGAAGGGAAATGATAAGTCCAGTAGCATATAGCATTCCTCTTTATTATGGCAGATGAAAGAGGATACTTGGAGATTTTACCTTTCACAACAACTTACCCTTCTACATTCTAGATTTATACAGTACCTCTCTTCAGTGGTTACTGGCTAGTTGTCACATCTGATTTTCCAAGTTTCTGTTTCTTTGCTGTATCTCTTGCTTTAACTGATTTTTATATTGAAACTGTATTATAGCATGTGTAACTCACTTTACCTGAGTGTATAACGGCTATAGCTGGCAGGACATTTAAGGATCTCATAGAGCACACATTTCTTGTAACTCTCTCTCTGATGGAAGTCTGTAGCCACTCTATATCTGGTACAAGACTCTGACCAACTAGTAACAGTCTGCAGCCTACTGTATACAAGGAGTACCTGACATAAGGTCAGAAGTCATTTCCATGACAAATACTTTATCCATTTAAACACAAGCAGATCTTAAGCAGGTAAAATATAATTAATCAAACTGGGAACTGACACTTCAGACTTCTTATTTCATACTTCTCATCCTTGTGAAGTGCTCCCTAACATTGTCCTGGGGCATTGGTTTACCAAAAGGAAAAGCACTTTCTTTTGAATTGTCCCCAGCTTCCAAGTGTTAGGAAGCTATTGAACAACTCAAGGTAAAAATGCCTTTCTTTAAGGGACAAACCTGCCTGAGTTGCCAGGTTTCAGGTGATCTCTGAAGATGCTGGTGGGAGTGAATCCTGTCCTTTTAGGTCACAGTGAGTATATCTACAGTGCAAATAAAAACCCAGCTGATTCCAAGAGACTGTTTAACTGTGGTGTAGATATTTGGTTTCTGGCTGGAGACATGGCTCCAGGATCGGGGGGATACATGCCAAAAATTGGGTTGCAGGCAAGCCCAAGCATCTAACCATAATTAAACAGACCCATTGAGCCTGAATCAGCTGGGACAGGCCTGCCATGGGTTATTCATTGCAGTGAAGACATACTCCTCATGAATGTGGAGTCACTGTGTTGTGCTGTAGCTCTTGTGCCGCTGTTAGTGGAGAATAATGGGTGTAGACATAGCTCCATTTTCACTTCCACACATTCCCTCCCCATAACCTGCCTTGCAAAACAGAAAGCATGGAGCTTGCCCTAAATGTGCAGAGTCAAATAAGCTTCCAGGAGAACCACAACAGTACTGTTGTGTTTGAGGACCTCCACACCTATAAACATAATGGCAGGATTTTCCTTTTAGTGGGGAAAAATGTCCAATAATATGAGAGCTTGTATAGCTGTCTGAGTGTAAGCTAATTACAGCTGGTTGAGAAACCAGTCCAATTCTGAATTTTAAAAAGTGTATAGTCATGTGTTTGATTTCATGTTGATATTTGATAAAAATACTCAGAATATATTGAAGATCATAGAATCATAGAACCATAGGGTTGGAAGGGACCTCATAGGTCATCAAGTCCAACCCCCTGCCAGAGGCAGGACCACTCCCACTAAACCATCCCAGTCATGGTTTTGAGACTCCACCACCTCCCTTGGCAGCTCATTCCAAGGCTTCACCACTCTCCTAGTAAAAAAGTTTTTTCTAATATCCAGCCTCGACCTCCCTAACCGCAACTTGAGACCATTGCTCCTCGTTCTGTCCTCTGTTATTACCGAGAACAGTCGAGCTCCATCTTCCTTAGAGCATCCCTTCAAGTAGTTGAAGGTTGCTATCAAATCCCCCCTCAATCTTCTCTTCTGCAGACTGAATAAGCCTAATTCTTTCAGTCTGTTCTCATAGGGCTTGTGCTCCAGCCCTTTAATCATTTTGGTTGCCCTCCTCTGAACTCTCTCTAGCATGTCCCTGTCCTTTTTGTAGTGGGGAGCCCAAAACTGAACACAGTATTCTAGATGTGGCCTCACCAGTGCAGAATAGAGGGGAAGGATCACATCCCTTGATCTGCTGGTAATACTTCTTTTGATGCAGCCCAGTATGCCATTGGCCTTTTTGGCAGCAAGAGCACACTGCTGACTCATATTCAGCTTCCCATCCACCATGACCCCCAGGTCCTTTTCTACACTGCTGCTGCTTAACTGAATGTTTCCCAGCCTGTAGCGGTGCATGGGGTTCTTTCGTCCCACATGCAGGATTTTACACTTGTCCTTACTGAAGCTCATAAGATTTCTATTGGCCCACTGTTCCAATTTATCTAGGTCTCCCTGAATCCTGTCCTTGCCCGCCAACGTGTCTACTGGTCCCCCCAGCTTGGCGTCATCTGCAAACTTACTGAGAATGCAGTCTATTCCATCATCCAGATCATTGATGAAAATGTTGAACAGAACTGGCCCCAGGACCGACCCCTGGGGCACCCCACTCGTGACTGGTTGCCAGCTAGACATGGAACCATTGATTCCTACACCCTGAAACCGTTGATCTAGCCAGTTTTCTATCCACCTTATAGTCCACCTATCCAACCCATACTTCCTTAATTTGCCATTGAGAATGCTGTGGGAAACTGTATCAAAAACCTTGCTAAAATCGAGGTATATGACATCAACGGTTCTTCCTGCATCCAGAAAACCAGTCATCTGATCATAGAAGGAGATGAGATTGGTCAGGCATGATTTACCCTTGGTAAATCCATGCTGACTGTTCCTGATCACTTTATTTTCCTCTAAGTGTTTGAGGATGGATTCTTTGAGAATCTGCTCCATAATTTTTCCAGGGATTGAGATGAGGCTGACTGGTCTATAATTCCCCGGATCCTCCTTTTTCCCTTTCTTGAAAATAGGCACTACATTTGCTTTTTTCCAATCCTCTGGCACCTCCCCCGTTCTCCATGAGTTTTGAAAGATAACGGCCAGCGGTGCTGCTATCTCATCGGCCAATTCCCTCAGCACTCTTGGATGCAGTTCGTCCAGCCCGATGGACTTGTGCACATCCAGCTTCTTTAAGCAATCCCTAACCTGACCTTCCGTCACCAAAGGCCTGTCTTCTTCTCTCCCATCTGCCACACCCATGGTAGTGGGCTGGGAGCTGACTCTGCCTGTGAAAACTGAAGCAAAAAATGCATTGAGCACTTCAGCTTTTTCCTCATCCTCTGTCACAAGGATGCCTGCCCTATTCAGCAAGGGGCCTACACCATCCCTGATCCTCTTCTTGTTATTAACATACTTGTAGAACCCCTTCTTGTTATCTTTTACATCCCTCGCTAGCCACAACTCCATTTGTCCTTTGGCCTTTCTGATTTTATCTCTGCGGTCCCTAGCAATATCCTTATATGCCTCCTTGGTCATCTGACCAAGCTTCCACTTCCTGTAAGTTTCCTTTTTATGTTTAAGCTCAGAGCAGAGTTCTCTGCTAAGCCATTCTGGCTGCCTCACGTTTGTTCTTTCTCCTAACTGGAATGGCAACTTCCTGTGCCCTTAGCAGGGTTTCTTTAAAATATAACCAACTCTCTTGGACTCCTTTCCCCTTCAGATTAGCTTCCCAAGGGATCCTGCCCATCAGTTCCCTGAGGGAGCCAAAATCTGCTTTTTTGAAGTCCAGGGTTTTTGTTTTGCTTCTTTCCTTCCTTCCTTTAATCAGCATCCTGAACTCAGCCATGTCATGGTCACTACTGCCTAGCTTGCCATTTACCTCTACGTCCCTGATCAATTCTTCCCTGTTTGTGAGCAGCAGGTCGAGCGGCGTAAGGTCCCTAGTTGGTTCCTCTAGCATTTGTACCAGACAGTTGTCCCCAACATTCTCTAAAAACTTCCTGGATTGCCCATGCACTGCTGTATTGGCCTCCCAGCAGATGTCAGGGTAATTGAAGTCCCCCATCAGCACCAGGGCCTGTGATCTAGAAGCTGCCGCTAGTTGTCCATAGAACACCTCATCCACCTCCTGCTTCTGGTCTGGTGGTCTATAGCAGACACCCACCACAACATCCCCCTTGTTGCTTTCCCCTCTCAATGTAACCCACAGACTTTCTACTGGCACGCTTCCACTTCCATAATGGAGCTTTGAGCAGTCATAGAGCTCTTTTACATATAGTGCTACTCCTCCCCCTCTTCTTCCCTGCCTGTCTTTCCTGAACAGTTTATACCCATCCATGGCAGAGCTCCAGTCGTGCAGACTATCCCACCATGTCCCCGTTATTCCTATAATATCATAGTTCCTTGTCTGTGCTAGTATTACCAATTCTTCTTGCTTATTTCCCAGGCTCCTCGCATTAGTGTATAGGCACCTAAGATACCCGGTCGATTGCCCTACTTTGTCATGTTGATTTCCAATTCTATTACATAAACCTCCTTGCTTTTTTTCTTGGAGTTCTCCTCCCCCACTCTCCTCACATACTGGGGCTTCAGTAGAGCACTTAAGACATTTATTTGATTCCCCCCCCCATGTTCCAACTACCTTCTCTTTTATTGCTGTTGATACAGTCCCAGCACCCCCCAAGTTCCATCCCTTCCCCCAGATCACCCACATTGTCACTTACCTGTGGGCTTTGGTCTCCTTCCCCCGTTGAACCTAGTTTAAAGCCCTCCTCACTAGGTCAGCCAGTCTGTGCCCAAATACACTCTTCCCCTTCCTGGACAGGTGAAGGCCATCTCTGCCTATCAATCCTCTGTCCTGAAACAGGACTCCATGGTCAAGGAAGCCAAATCCCTCCTGACCACACCATCTTCGCAGCCAGTCATTCACCTCTAGGATGCATCTGTCTCTCCTGAGGCCTCTAGCCTTGACTGGAAGGATCGAGGAGAACACCACCTGTGCTCCAAACTCCTTCACCCTCGCTCCCAGAGCCCTGAAGTCACCTTTGATCTGCTGAGGATTACCTCTCGCACTATCATTGGTACCCACATGGATAAGAAGCATGGGGTAGTAGTCTGAGGGGCGGATGATTTTAGACAATCCCTCCGTTACATCACAGATAGGGACACCTGGTAGGCAGCATACCTCTCTAGAGGCCTTGTCAGGGCGACAGATGGGTGCCTCCGTTCCTCTCAGGAGTGAGTCCCCAATCACCACAACCCTACGGTTCCTCTTAGGTGAGGTGGCTGTGATCTGCCCAGCCTCTGGGGTGGATGGCATCTCCTCTACCTCCTTCATTGTGTCCAGCACCGCATAACAGTTCCTCACCACAATGGATGGTGGGATGTGAGCAGACGTGGAGCACTGTCTACTGCCAGAGGTGACCAGCTGCCCGTGTCCTTCCTCTGCCGTAGGCATCCCATCCATTTCCAGAGCTGTGGCAGTAGCCCTTGGCATTGGGATAGGGACCTCCTCCTTGCAGGTCTCATCATGGACACTGTCAAGGAACTTTTCCAGGGCATAGATACCACTGGGTCGTGACACCTCCTCCTGTAACTCTCCTACCTGTTTCTGGAGAGATGCCACCAGACGGCACCTATCACATAGGCTCATCTCCCTAGCCTGATCATCAGTGGCAGGAAACTGAAGGCCACACTCCCTGCAATTCCACACCAGGGTCTGGGTGGAGATATCCATGGACCGACAGTCTGTCTGGCTACAAACAGAGGCAAAGGAAAGAGCAGGGGTGCTGGCACCAGCAGTACGGCTCCTCTTCACAATCTTGGCCTCACCAAACTCCTTCTCAAACTCCCTCACAAACTCCCATGTTTGCAGTCCCCTGTTCGCAAGCGTAAGATAATCAGCATGTAGGTAGGTAGGTTCTTAACATAATTTTTATATTCTGTGGCAGTACAAATAATCTGGAAGCAGGTGAATAGAAGTAAAATTATCATAATCAGCTATGTATAAAAATAGTGGTTTGCTGTCTGTTTCTTATGCATTTTTGTCTTATATACCCCCCTCTCTCTCCCCTCACGTGAAAATGAATTGGTTTAAAGTTGTGGCTTCTTTTTGGACCTGACAGTGTATGGCATCCATGAAAACTATTGACTTCATTTTGCTGGTCAGTGTCTGTCACCTTATTCACCTACATTGCCTCTGATACAAAACAATCTGAATTCCTTTAGAGAAGCACAGAGTGAGTTTAGGTGAAATGCTGTGTGGTGTCACTCCAGTGCACTACCTCCTTTCTATAAAATGAATAGCAAGGCTGGCCCAAGTTCTCTTGGTGCCCTAGGGCCTAGGCAAACTATGGCTTTGGCACTGCTCCCACCCCATGACTGGCCAACACTGGGCTCCTAAGAATGACTGAATTGCCAGACCCCCGCCCCCATGCAGCAAACCCAGGTGGCACTCTTATGAAGCTATGCCATGACACATTTTTACTATTTACATACACATCTGTGCTCCACAACAGGGGCATTGCTACACACAGGAAGAAGATTAGGGGCACAGGCCCTCAAACCTAGGACACCCGCCACCCCC
>ML681989.1:34761117-34783297 GCA_007922195.1 Podocnemis expansa | reverse complement strand
CCCCCCCCCCAACACCTGCTCCCTCATCTGAGCCTTCTTTCCCCATGGCCACACTGTAGCCTTCCTACCCCCCCCCCCCGCTCCCTCATTTTCACGCTATCCCCTTCACACCACCCCAGCTCACCATCCTGACCCCCTTCTTCGCACCGTGCCCTTTTCCCAGCTGCCTGACTGTCCCCAAACCCCTTCCCAGGCTGTCCCCAAACCCCTTCCCAGGCCTCCTTACCGGTGGGGCAGGGAAGGGGCCCATGGGGATGCATGGCCACGCCACCGACATGCGAGCTGCTGTGCTGCGGCTGCAACTATGGCACGGGCCAGCCAGCTGCCTGGCAAGAGGGGGCACGGGCCCAGTAGGGGCAGGGGCCTCCCCAGGTGCTGGGAACGGGGGTGGTGGTGGCTGGACTGGCTCCAGCCTGCAGCCCCTTGAGCTGGCCTGGGGGGGTGGGGGGGATGCACCAAAACATTGTGTTCCAGCGCAGGCCTCTATTTTTAGGAGGCCCTGGAACGCTGCCCCATAAAAATAGGGGGTCCTGGCGTGCCATTCCAGGTGGTCCCCCTTACTTTATCCCCTGG
The DNA here is from genome assembly GCA_007922195.1 of Podocnemis expansa. Taxonomy (NCBI): domain Eukaryota; kingdom Metazoa; phylum Chordata; order Testudines; family Podocnemididae; genus Podocnemis; species Podocnemis expansa. The sequence goes on along the minus strand of ML681989.1, from coordinate 34,782,724 downwards.
CTTCCTGAGCATTATGCAGCGCCCTAGATGCATGGAAATCTCAGTGCAGAAATACTTGGGCTCCCCAAGCACAGCTACTTGTGCACAAGGGAGTCAGGGCCACTGACTCTTGACGGGCTCCCCCAACATTATGCATTGGCACAGAGACAGTGTGGGAAACCCCAGGATCCTTGCACACAAGCTCAGCCCAGCAGGCCCCGTGGTACATCCCAGGTGGCCCCCTACTAGACTGGTGCACATTCCTGTTCTCTACTTGTTGCCCCATCCCCCCCTTATACAGCAGAACCCCATCCATCCAGTGCCAGTCTAAATGGGACAGGACCAGAGCAGAGCAGCAAACATTCAGATGATTTGCAGAATGGGAAAATGTGAGGCTGCAGTGCAACCTAGTGGCCACAGGTGCGATGACCTGCTTCTGAACCCGTGTGCATTGGTTGATCAGTTAACACAGTGCTTAAGCCTCTTCTGGCAAGGCTAAATACAGTTTTTATCAGTCTCCATGAATGCCTCCACTCTGTGCATCAGTTTAGTTATAAAGTTAAAGCCTAGCCTTTGCCTCACATAATTTTTATTTAATTTAGCATGGCTACATGTGCTGAATTATCTCAGTGGCTGCTGAGAGCTCTACTTTATTACCAGCTGGGAGATTTGGACATTGTTGTCCATGAACTGCTGCTGTCTGAACGCAGCATCTAGTAATTTTGGTCTCAAGAAGAGAGGGTTGTGTTGATTTATACATATCAGCTTCCTATCAATTTACAGAGCTTTATCTGAATCTTCTGTTTGTGGTATCTAGGGCTTTCACTGATGCCTTTGCTTATTTCTGTGTAGGTGAACAAAGTATTACGGAATCATTTAATTAGGCCTCACTGGATGTTTGCAATGGATAACATAATTCGCCGGGCAGTGCAAGCAGCAGTCACTATACTTATACCAGGTAAATCAAAACAAATCAGTACTAGATTCTAAATGAAACACCTCAAAAATGTATCTTTTAGTTTCATTCCAGCTGATTGATCCCTCTCATGTCTGAAGTTTGTTAGTAAGAAGAAAACAGGGTCTTGAGTGATTTCTCTTCTTAGGTGTGGTGGATGGAACCTCAGTCTTTCAAATCATCAGTGAACTAGGCTGCAGTGAAATGGGTTTTACCCTTTTGTATATGTTGTTTATAAGATAGGAACCCAAATATAAAGATTTTGAGATTTAGGCCATAACTAACCAGTAGACTGGAGGGGTAGAGTTCTTTGTTCAATAGTCTGTGTGTATTCCATTGAGGCACTTATGTGGTCTGAACCTCTGAGGCTGAAAAACTCTTCCTTATTAGCATCCATTGATCTGTGCCTGTGGCTACCTTCTCCTGGTGCTCCCAACTGACAGTGTAAGGGACAATGTGGATGGGATGCCTTGCTAGTTCCTTTCTACCACCTATGGTCTGAGACGGGGCTTTTCCAACTTCCACAGCTTTAGCTAGTGCTCTTTATTTTAGTGTGAATAGTTTGTTCTTATTTAAGATTATCCTAGTCTTAGTCTGTTTTTGGAGCTGTTGTTTGTGGGTGTCTCTGCACTCCCCATGATCACGTAAGGCAGTTCCTAGCATGCCCACAACCCCAGGATTCATCTCCATGGTCTACCCACAGGTCTTCCTGGTCAGCAACTGCCAACCACACTTGTCTATATTGCCTCAGAGATGCTTGCATGCCCTCCACCTATATCTGTTGGTCTTTCCCTCACTCAGCCCACCAGTCATTTGAGTTCTGACTTCACAGATGGCAGACAAATTGCTAAGGTGGGCCACAGTCCAACTTTGCCTGTTACACCCCCATATACATTTGGCGGATATACTGAGAATCAGTCTTTGAGTGTGGGTCTGTCCACATTGGGAGCAGAATTAAGGACTCAGACATGAGAAGGGTAGGAGTAAACACTCACAAGGACATATGTGAGACATCCCTCTCTAAGTCCTCATCTAACAAGAGCACTTCTTCCCCAATGCAGTCTGTGTTGGATGAGACTCTGTACCCCAAGTACTGGCATGTTGGAGCTCGGTGGCCCTAACAAGCAAAAATACCTCCAGATCATTAACCACTGGAGGAGTGGAACTATCCTGTGAACCAATGAGGGAAAAGAATGAGATATCTCTTACAGTGGTGCTGACTTGCATGCAGATTAATTCACTGGTTTGGAGTACTACAGTCTGCTCAAAACAGGCACACCAAGGCCAGCAGTAGACAGAAGCGCCTGCAACAGTAGTTGGATATACTGTCCTGGAGAATCCTATAGTCCATGAAAACCCAGAATCACTGATGGTGTCCCCACACCATTGTTGTCACACACCAATGCCATCCACCAAGGAAGCATAGTAAGATGATCACCAGTATTAACAGCTCCATCCATTGGTGCAGAAGGTCCCGTGGTCATCTAACAAGTCTGGGATCAGTGGGGAGAATTTACTTGTCCTATCAAGATAGGAAGTCAGCTCTGACAGAGCCTTTGAGGTCTCATGGGCTCCTTCTCACCCCCACAGAACCTGAGTTGGGACCAGTGGACTCTTCTCTCTGGAGACTACCCAATGACCTCTCTCTCTGGTTGATTGACCAGGGATCTATACATGAGACACTGGGAATACACACAGAGAATACAAGTTGAGGCAGGTATTCCAGCATTGGGAAGCACCCCAGCCCTCTCAAGTAACACTGTGAAGAGTGGCTGTGTGCATACCTTTGAGACACATTTAGCCCTGGTACAAGCTTCTACAGAAGACTTATTCTTCAGTCTATAGCACAGCAGGGCTCCTCACACCTTCCTCCTCAATGAGTCTTGCTATGGGTCACCTCAGAAGGAACATGCATTGGGACTATTGTTCAAAGAAGAAAATCCATATCCTGTACAGGTTCAAAGGGATAGCTGTGTTTGTCTTTGCTGAACTAGTCTAACAAGGAGTCCTGTGGCACTTAAAGGCTAACAAATTTATTTATCACATGAGTTTTTGCGGGAGAAGATACAACTTTGTCAGATGCTTTGGAGACAGGGAATTTACAGAATGAGACTTCTCCATTTTCAAAGCATCTGACAACATGGAATTTTCTCCCAGGAAAGCTCGGCTGATAAATTTGTTAGGCTTTGTGCCACTAGATTCCTTGTTTGTTTTACTATATCTTGTACAGTAACGGGAGTGTTTTTTTTTTTTTTTTTTTTGAGATGTGTCCCTCTGTGTATTTCATTATCCACTCTTCTTCCCCTCTCCTTAGCCTAAGGTTATTTGTGGTAGGGAAGGAACTGGAGGAGCACTCAGTCCACACACACCCCTTGTACTTGCAGTTTGGAGCAGGAGAATCGTGTAGGCATGAACGAGAGGACATATGAATGTAACTCCAATGGACAATAGAGAGGACTGACATATCTCAGACACTGCACAAAGTGACCAACCAGACTTCTCTGGACTTCTCCATCCTCTAAATTAAACAGCTCAACTCATCCATTATGTAAACACAATCCTGAGTATCTACTGCCCATATACTACTTTTCTTGCCTTGCCAGTGCACCTGCTCTTTTACAGACAAATAAGATTGCAAAATCCATAGAAAGATGGACCTACCTACTGAAGAGTGCACTAATGCTGCTGCTGGTGTGATTCAGTACCATTTGGAAATGGTGTCCCAGAGTGGGTGGTCCAATTAATATAAGAGACTAATACAATCACACTTTAATACTTGCTAAAGTTACATTTTGCTCCCTGTTACCTGTCTCTCTTAAACAATATAGGAAAATGTACTGCATGTGGGACTCATCAGGATAGAAATCTGAGCTACTTTACTCAGCTGAGGCAGCTCTTTTCAGTTAAGTAGGGAATATGCCACCCATAAGATGTCTAGAAAAAGTGTTTTCCTGTGATTTTTCCACATTCACTGTCTGCAGAAAAGGAAGGGATGTGGTACTATATTGACTTCTTCACTGGTTTGTGCAGAGCTCCAAGCTCACTTTGAGCCAGCTTCAGAGACTGAAGGGGTGGAAAAAGATGCTGATGATGCAGAAGACGATGACCAGCAAGAGGAGCAAAATGGAAATGAGGAGCCAGTTGTCACATCTGGAGTGAGCACCCTCAGTTCTGTGGTGTCACATGACTCACAGCAGCAACAGCTTAGTCTGCAGCTAGGCAAACTTAAACAAGAAACCAACAGGTAATTTCTCTCATAGGGCTATGCCTTTTCACATGTGGGACTCAGAAACACTCATGAACATGTATGGCCATCCAACCACAGTATCCGCTAGTTAAAGGAGAATTTGCAGGAGTTTACCAAGTGGTCTTAGAAAGGTATGCAGCAAAATATCTAGGCCTTGTATAACATCTACCAAATCCTGCAACACAGTGTAGGATCTCAGAGTTCACCAAAAATGAGACTCCAGCACTTTTGTGTGTGTACTGAGCACTGATACACTCACTTTATTATAGTGAAGAGTTCTCACGTAAAGGTTCTGACCACTAGGTATTAAATGTAAGCATAGGATTCCCAATGTGACCTGAACTTCAGTTTTCTCACCACCGTTGTGGAGTAGTGGCAACAAAAATGAGAATTCCCCATTCATCAGATATGTGGCTATCAGATGTAAAAATTAGACAACTACTAGTCTAAGAACTCAAGATATCTTAACACCAGTTGTGGGGAAACAGTAAGCATTGGGCCATGTAGAAGGTTTTACACATTCCTACATTAATAGAACTCACACCAGCCACTTAGTCCCAGTAATGATTTCCAGTTGTCCAGGGCCCCTCATGAGTTTGTCTGATTTGAGAGAGAATGAGAAAAATCTGGAGTTCCTGTCACTGCAGGAGACTGTAAAAGGAGAACAACATGGAGGTAAACAGTTTGGTGAGCGTTGTTCAAGACTTAGTTATGAGTGCCAGACAATCTGTTTTGTCAACAACACAGACATCCAAGTGTCAAAAACAAAACAAAACAAAAAAACCCCTCCACAAATCAAAACCAAAACACCCCTCCCTCCCAAAAAAGAAAAACCACCAGTCCATCAGGTGGAAAACCTCTATATGCCTCTCTGTAAATTTACAGAGCCTTTGAAATATGGCTTTTGATTTCAATCTTCAAGTTCCCCTATTTTTATTATGCCATGGGGTTTGAAGAGTGGCTATACGGCATTAACTTGATTTATATAACTTATTTAACAAATGGTTATTTTAATTGCAAGTTGAAAATATCCTGCAAATTGCCAATCTTAAATCCAAGGAGCATTTTAGTCAAAATGCCCAGCAACATTATCTAATCAAAGACTGCATTCATCCCTTTTGTATGAGTTAGAAGTTTGGGCTAGAGGTGAGTTTTCTCTAAAGCAAGAGACTTTTGCAGGAATGTTTGGGGACACATTGTTATCAGGAGCTATAACTGTTGGCCATCTCATAAAAGGAGGAAAAACCTTCTATAGCACACTGGAAGACAGTAACCTGCTCTGAATCTTTGCCCTAGCTTCCTGGGCTAGGCTAAATGGAAGTCGGCAAGGCCTGCTTTGTATGGGCTGAGGAGGGCCCCACTGACCTGAAATGAAGTAGGCAATTAAGAACAGCTCCTTCCCTAGAGGCAAAGGCGTATAAGCTGACAGAGGGAACAAAAGTAGAGGGGCCTGAAGCCCTGCAGCCAGGGTGCCTCAGGGCCCATGGGGATAAAGAGCCTAACGTCCCAGGGCCAGACCTTGCATGGGGAAGAGTGGTTACGCTGTAAATAAAGAGCATGGGTGTCTGCATCATGAGAGCCCCTGAGTCTTCTGTAAGAAAGAAACATGGGCCAGCAGAGATGGTTTAAGTGCATTTTGCAGTAAGGAGCTGCAGATATTTTGTATCTCCTGCCTTGTGAGAGCAGGGGAGATTTTATGGCAAAGTCATTTGATAATATAACCAGTTACTAGAATAAGAAGCCATTTTAGTGAATTATGGATCTGACTGTGGGGAAGTAGTCAGCTGGTACTGCATAAACACTTACCAAGAGTCTCTTCCCCAATGCCTTCTTGAAAATGTCAAGCATCTCTGAAGTTTAAAACGCCTATTGAAAGCTGTAAGACTTTTGACTAGGGCACAGTATTTGGCTCCAGAATCTCTATTACTAAAACACCCCATAGAATTTGAGGGTTATCGCAGAAAAAGTTAGTTTCAACTTTAAAGATGCTCTGAGAATTTTCCAGTAAAGTCAGCATAGCTCATGAAGGGAAGAACTATGACACTCCTGATGTATTGGCTGTAGTGGAGTGCATAGTCATGAGCTGAATTTGTTACTAAAGCCAGTCTATGAAGGCACTACATCAGCAAAAAAAGATGGCAGCTGCTAATTTTTTAAGCCAGCCAATGAAATGTTTTCCTCTTTTGGAGAGATTATGGAAAAAAAACAACATAAGATTTCCCTGAACTGAGCAACTAGCACCATGCTCAGATCAGTCAACTTCAGCAGGCATCCCAAACCATACTGCTTCAGTTCGGCCAGTCTGATGCTTCTGCAAGCAAACAGCACAACTGAAGAAAAAGCCACAGAACAAACAGCCTAATGATGGACAAAATACAATTTGCCAAACCATGGCCAAGGAGTTTACATTTTTCCTGTAATGAAATGGTAATATTCTAAGTTGATCTAGCAGCTTCTCCTGTTGAAAACAAGATTGTTTAGGCTATGCATTCCTACACAGGAGACAGACTAATTTTTGCAAACAGTAAAATAGTAGGATTATTTTGTCTGTCTCAAGATATCATTGTGAATAGCTCCTTTTGAGTAGCTGATTTAAAATGCTTCCTTTGGGATCATAAGAGACAGTCTAAGATCACTCACTTTTGGTACATCATAATGAAATAGTTTATAGATGCACAGAGTCACCAACTTCTTTTGCCACTGCACTTATGATGCACTGAAGCAGGACTCAATTCTAATTTGAGGAATAATATTCACTTGGTCTTAATTTAAGCAAGAGAGGAGCTGTCCTCCTAGAAGCAGACACACCTTTCTTTCAAAGCATTGTAATCTTGCTAGTTCTTCAGGAAGAGAAAAACTAAAGCAGTTGGAATTCCAATAACCATTATTGCTTGCAGGTTTAGTTCTCATTTTATCATTAAAATTAATAATTGTGATTATTTTGCTTATTTTTAATTCTGGAGACCTCTAAAGTCTAGCAAAAAGCTCATAAGACTAAAAGAGTGGGTGTCCCCTAACTCAATTTGCACATCATGAAGATTTGTCCTACCATTTTGTGTTCCTCTAAATTATAAATTTTAGTAAGAATGGAGCTCAAAATTACTTGGCATGTTGCAACCTGAAAAATCCTTTTTTATTCACACCATGCATGGAAGAGCTTATAAAATGTGACTTGTTAAGACACGATAAATGTTTCTAAAAGGCTACTTGTATCATGTTTTTCAGGGACTATAGAAATGTCAACCCAAAGTAAATAGATGAATAAGAGGAAAGTTACTAGAGTATTTTACTATATTTACAGGAAGAGATTTCAGCTTAGCGGAGTGCATTTGTGTAGAAGGCAATCAATTGGAAAGGGAATTAACTCAGCACTGTGTGCATATAGTTCTTGCGTAAATGTTATTTAACAACTCATTTTTTGAAGTATTCAGGCAACTCTTTGGTACATCTAATAAAATGTGAATAGAGATTTTATTCTCACTTGACCCTCTCTGGCTTTGGTCATGTTTGATAGGCTTTTGGAAGTCTTGGTTCAGAAGGAGAGAGAGTATCAAACCCTCTTACGGCAAACTTTAGAGCAGAAAACCCAGGAGTTACAGATGCTTCAGTTACAGGCCAAATTTGCAGGTAGGAGGAGATATTTCTGTAGATTGCTTATCAAAAATTTATTCCTTACCAAAAGCTCTGCTTGAATCATATTCTCATGAGATGGGACTTGTTAAATAACTTTGCATGCGTGTATTTTTGGCCTTGGAATAACCTAAGACCATAACCTAATTCATGCTCATGTCAGTGAGGAAAGCATCAGGTTTCTGATGCTGACTGCTTTTGCCCTAGAAACAAAATGTTGTTGACCTGTTAACTTACCTATTTAAATTACTACAGAATTCCAAAGACCTTCAGGAGCTCCTGTCCAAAATGCAGACCAGGAGCTTCTAGGCTGGTTAAGACATCAAGGAGCAGACTCAGATGCAATTGAGAAGGTAAAAAAAACCAAACTGAACAATCTGTTAATACCAGCTTGGTTTGAGTGAAACAACATAATTTAAGAACAACTCTGCCTTTCAGTTTGCTGAAGAGGATTACACGCTAAATGACATTCTGAATGATATCACTAAGGATGACTTGCGATACCTTCGACTCCGGTAAGGCAATGTTTGAATACCTCTGAAACATGTTTGCCAGAGCACCTCCTTGCATGTCTTAATCTAAAGATGTCAAGGATTACTGTAGTGGTCCTTATCAAAAATGAGTTTGTGCAATGAAGTTGTGAGCGTTTAAACAAAAAGCAGGAACCCTTTCTAAAGATTAAACACATAGGTGTTAAGGCTTGTGTCACAAGTGAGACTTACCTGGAAGATCAGTCGGAGCAAGTTTAAATTTTATTCAGAACAGTTGGGACCCTCTAGCCTTAATGTCACATGAAGGTTTCTTTACACAGTCATTGTTTCTTTGAGCTGCGAGCCATTATGGGAGGCTTTTCTCCACTGTCATTCCATGATGTTCACACTGATTGAATTCCTTACTAGCTGAAGAAGTGTAAGGTGGTGCATAATTACCAAATATTTCCAAAGATTAGTCAGGCTTTGACTGTAAAAGGATTTTTAGTTAAAAAAAAACAACAAAACCACCCACCTCACTAATTCCTCCTCAAATATGTCTCTGTTAATAATGGCATAACAGTTTGATGTATTAAGTGACAGAACGGCAAGTTGGCTTAGTCCTAAGCAAACTAGGGATCTATCATTAGCTGAAAGTTCATGTTCCCTTAAGAGGTCACACACAAGCACTGCAGTAGATTCTTCAAGAGTATAAGTGCTATTGGCATAACATTTTGGAAGGTTAAATATGGTTTCTAATTCAATATTATTCCCTACTTCCATTTTATCTTTATAGGGGTGGTCTCCTCTGCCGAATTTGGAATGCAATATTAAACCACAGAAAAATGGCTAATACACCCTTGGAAACCGACAATTAAATTTTCTCACACAACAAGCAAGAAGATACATTCCACATAATCTTTAAGTTATTAGAGTGTTGTATATATCTGTGTGTGTATATTGGTCCTGCAAGTTTGCATAGCTAAATGGTCTGTTTATCAACGTAATAATTTAACTTCAAGATGTATTGCACAGTGGACATCGGTACAGATTTCTTTAAGAGTGGTTTTGTGATTTTTGCCTTTTAGATACTGGCTGATCAAACACCACTTGTCTTACAAATTAATTTTTAAAAATGAAGCATATTATAAGCCTTAAGTAAAAGGAATTGCCTGTAAATACAGCTGCACCCAAAGAAAACTATGCTTTTCAAAATAAAGATACCTAGAGCAGGCTTTTTGTTGAATTCTTGTATTTTAAATATATTCTCATTTTAGATGCATTGGATTTTTTAGTATGTGTTGTACAGTTCTGCTGTTGTGCACTGATTAACAAAGATCAGGAAAATGTCTGTGGTTCCAAGGGCACTTAGAGCATCTGCATAGGGTTTTTGGTTTTTTACATTAAATAATGAAACACTTTCTTGGTATGGCTACAGTTTCATTTCCGAAGGCAGCAAAACCAATTTAATACTAATTTGCATCATGCTGAAGTCCCATCAACTTCCTGATTCCAAAGTCTGTCCTTATTTCAAATTAAAGTTTGGACCTGCCATCTGTTTACGACAAGCTGCTTACAAATGATCACGTACTCAAAGCAAATATGCAGACAGATCACTTTTAATGTGACTGTTTATATATATATATATGTATGTATACTGTACGTGATTTTTAGTCCAAACACATTTAGAGGAGTAACTTTCATAAGTAAAACAATCCAAAACTCAACTGAAGCAGATTTATAGCAAAATAAAATAGCCATTGCTTTATCCCGATTCTGCTCCTTCACTTTCAGAAACGCATGCATGGTCAAATGCATTTTTCTATATTAATGCTGAACTGTCCTCACCTGAAGGCAATTTTACTCTTCTAAATAAACTTTAAATATGAACAGTATGTTCTTACAGTGAATAGAAAAATTCTCCCCAAAAGGCCATACTGTAACAGGCTGCTGGAACACATTACATTCATTTTAGCTAACAGACTTGTATTTGATCCACTGACTTGGGCCACGCACTTCAAAGGGTGGCTCATTTTTGTAGATATGGTTGCCTAATTCTTCCAGTGGTGGCTCTGGATCAGTGGTAGCAAACTGAGCAGCTTCCTCAATTTCCTTCCTTACTTCCACATCAATCTCCTAAAACACAGACACATGAGACAAGTGAGGTACTGACTGAGAAATCAATCTGAAAACAAACCATCTGTTGGATTTCTTCCTTTCAGCAACTAATGCAGAAAAGGGTAGGGTCACCTCAGAAGCTTGATTTTCAGGCAAACATCTAGTGGCATTTAATAGGAACTAAGTTTGCCTGAACAAGAGCAGCAGGATGTGGCCATAGTACAAACATGGGAGCTTCAAATGCCTAACAGACTAAAATAAAACTTCAAGCCAAACGGTCATTCCACATTGTCATTCCACAGAGCACAAGATCACACTATCCCTTTCCATTAGAGCCGCTGGTGCTGCTGCAGTCTGTGGAGAGATCTTTTGCCAACTTCACCTGCTAGTCAAACACACCTATAAATACTCAACATATCCTGAGGATTTAGTGAACTCAGGCAACTCCTCCAAACAGCACCAAAGGCTGTTCCAGTAACTTGCTTAATATGATAATTAGAAGATTCACAAGCTAGGCCTGGCAGAATTTTTTTTTTTTTTTTTTTTTTTTTAAAGGAGCAATGGATAAAGCTTTTATTGCCCCCAATTAGCCATTTCAATATTCAAACTTGTGGGAAAGTGGAGGGGGACAATTATTTCATACAAGTTTTTTTTAAATTAACGTCTATCATGTCAAAAGATCCTTTGTTTTCAAGCAGCATTTTTCTTACTTTGAACATTTTTTCGTGTGTGTGTGTGTGTGTGTGTGAGATGAAATGGATGTTGATCAACAGTTAATCCCTCTGGCCCTATTTAAAGGATACAGTTTAAAACCAAAATGCAGCACCGTTCTGAAATTTATGATGGAGTTGCATATAAATTGGCTATGGCAGGGAAGGGCAGCATGGTGGGAGACGGGTGAGAAGTGAGCAATGCTTGGGGACAGCAGAGAGGCGGCGGCATGGTAAGGGCTGGCAGGGAAGAGCCACATGGTCGAGAACTGCTGGACTCTGACCCTGCTGCCCCTTCCCTGCAGTTCCTGACTGTGCTGCAGGGAAGGGGCAGCACGGTCGGGGAGAGCAGAGAAGGAGCAGCGTGATAACAGACAGCAGGCAAGCACCAATGGGGGTAGGGGAGGGAAGCGTGGCATGGTTGGAGAAGCCATAGCATGTTTAGATTTTCTCGAAGGGCTTAATACAGCTTACTGTTAAAATAAAATCATGTTTTACAAGTCCTAAAGAAATGAAAATACAAAGAAAAAAGTTTAAAACTAAATGTAGATTACTTTCAATTTTTGGCACAACTTACTGCTGTAAAGCATTGTATTCCACAATGATACTCAAAACATTGTGCAATACTTAAGAGATCAGCACCTGAGAGAGCTTTTACCTACTGCACTGACAAGTTATTGCCCAGATTTAAAAAAAACACTTGCCACAGGTCTGCAGTGTTTTACATCTAGCGACAGTTACGTTTTTACTGTATAGGCCTGGTTTTCATGGTAACCTTAAGTAATTATTAGAATCTGACATTAGTAGGATCAATATTTGTCCTGTTTTTACAATAAAATTAAAGTGTGCAATGAATTTTAAGCTTAGTAATTTTGGAGCAGGCAAAAATATGTGGCTATATGCCTCAGTGTGGTTCTTGAAGGTTTAATAATCAATTTGTGCAGCTCTTGAGTTCCATAAGTGCAGCCACCTGTGTCCTAGACTATCTCCACCCAACAAATGGGGACGACATATTTGGAGTTAGTCCCCAGTAGCAGTTTGAAAAATATCACTTAATAGAATACCTTTAATTCCTCGATATTAGAAAGATTGTTGTTGACCAATCTGTCCTTCAGCAGAGTGATAGGGTCACTTTTGCTTCTGACTTCTTGAATTTCTTCCCTAGTACGATAGCTGTGAGAGACAAGCAAAGACACATTATTCAGTTCCACAGATTACCACACACAGTCTCAATTACCCACTGACATACAGCAGGAATTAGAATAAAATTAACAGTTAATCTACCACTGGAAAAGGATGTAATTAAAAAATAATGTAATGGTTTGAAGGCTCATAAAAGGATTGGGTTGAGACTGAGGAGATCTAGGTCCAACTCTGCTAGAATTTCAGTGTGATGCTGGTCAAGTGACTTACTCCCTGCATAATGGATATTTCTCTACCTCTCATAGGGTATGTTACAAAGATGAATTCATGCCTCTCAGATGATGGGGGACTGAAGTTTTTTTTAAGACAGCTACCAAAATAAGGAATCCTGTAGCACTTAAAGACTAAAATTTATTTATCGCATGAGTTCTTGTAGGAGGAAAACCCCTCTTCATCGGAGAAGAATCCCACTTCATCAGATGCTTTGAAGATGGGGGAACTTACAGAATGATAGGAAATAAATGCGGGGAAGTGCAAGTCATGGGAACAGGTCACACTAACAGCAAAATCAGCAGTTGTAAAGATTCAAACACTGGGGAACAGTATGCAGAGGGAGATGAGGTCAAATCACCTGCTGTAATGAGGAAAAAAAAAATCTGAAGTCCTTATTTAGCCCTGAGGTAACAACTGAATTTGCCAACCAATTCCAGTTCTACAGTGTATATTTGAAATCTTGAGCTGTTATTCATTTGCCTGAGCACATTTGCAAATTCAACTGTGTCACTTCAGGGCTAAACAAGGACTAGTGCATGGCTTCCACTGAGGTTAAACAGTAACTTCCTGAAAATTCAATTTAAAAAAAAAAAAAAGCCACTTTTTTCTTCTACTCTCTCACTTGCAATAACTGAACCTTCAGATTCCTCTACTAAAAGGCATTTTGCCCAAGTTTTATTTGTCCTTTTCTATGGCAGTCATTCCAGCTCTTTTAAAGTATAGGTCCAAAACTGGTATCATTGGGCTTCCATGTATATTGGTCAGTTTGCAAAAATTTTTCCAACCATCTTTGCTGGGCACCTAAACTGGCTTTACAGTTTTTCCTTCTCTCACACCACAAGAAGTAAAAAGAATCTGCAGGAAACCTAGGCCCCAATGACATATATAACTCCATTATTTAAAATTATGCTTCCTGAGACCACACAGGTGTGATTGGTCAGAACTCAACAGCACAATCTTGAAGATGAAGCATGAGGAAGAACAAAATCCTGCTCAGATACTCAGCTACAAATTATTTGATCACTGAAGGAATTGGCCTCCAGGGAATTATAATCACAAACAAGTGCTGGGAATTGTGTAACAGGACCACCTCTTCCTAGACATTATCATCATGTGACCTTGTGTGCGCTTGGCTAGAAAAAAAAAAAAATCAGAATTCCCATGGAAACTGAAGTACAGTGATCAATCCACAACGTCCTTAGAAACATTTGCCATAATTCGCGTATTAAGGGGGAGAAACTACAAAAAATACTAAGATGGTAATTTTTTATTCCAAATTAATTTAATGTTACTTTAATTTCTCCCCCAATGACAGCTGACTGCTGCACTGAAAGCATGTACCAGGGAGGTTTAAAAGCAAACTGCGTTTCCGCTAAAGCATATATAGAAATAATGGGGGAAAGAATTTGTTGGCGCAGATTAAACAAGGTCTTGCTGAATGTAAAATCTTTGAAAAATAGATCTAATATTTGGACTTGTGCCACTAAAGTATAAGGAATTGAAGCAACTGAAATAGATAGTATGATAAGTCAGATATTATCATGATGCATGCAAAAAACAAACAGATACAGCACAGCATCACTGGTTTATGATCCAATGGGATATGAGAGGTCAAGTAAGGTAACTGCATTTCAAAATCTTGGTTAGTCACTTTCAGTTGTGTGTGCAGGTACAGGGAGGGAAAAAATAACTAGCATTTTTTTCTACCTTTCACTCAGCCTTGCATGTAGATTAACCAATAGGAGCATGTTCACACAATCCATTTTATGTTACCTGATTCCAGGGTCACTCATACTGTGTCCATGATAACGATATGTCTGTAACTCCATCAAGATAGGACCCTGTAAAAATATTGTGGGTATTTTCATATGCCTAAAGAGCAACAATATCATATACTAAACAGCCAAGCATACCCACTTGCCCCAGGTACTCATTTTGTGTTTGAATGAGACAACACTACTGCTTCCCAACATCCTCTTTCAAACCTCACTCTGCATTACACATGATCGCTTGTGCCACAGATAAGAGATATTTCATTTGCCTTAAATTGTTCCTGGACAGGTTTCAAGAACAACCTTGGGTATAGGTTCTGTGAAGGCCATTCCACAACATCCCTTGGCACCTTACCTAGTTTTCAGGTACTGTATTTAAACAGCATAGCTTCTCCTCTACACTAAGATGGCCACTGTTATTCAGCAAATTCTAATTGTGTGAAATTGTCCTTCCGTTTCAAGAGTGTAATAGAATTGACCTTGCTCTATCAGTTGTCACCTGTGCTTCTTTCATGCCAAGACACTTCTGGTGTCAAAAACAGTATTAAAAAAAATTTCATCCACTCCATCTACTACTTTAGAAGCAAAGTGGAAGACACGAAGTGGAACAAACACTGAAATAAAGAAGATCTTCATTGTGATTTTAGATCACATGGAGTTTGCAGAAGTTACTGTGTATGTCTCCTTTACAGCTTCACTGTTCCTACATACCCATCTCAAGGGTTTACTTCAGATATTTTAGACTTGTTGCACATACAGCAGGATTATTACACTTTCTTCTACTGACCTTTTAGTTATTAAATAAAATGTTTATAGAGTATGCGTGAGTCTTCTCAGCAGATTTAAAAGGGGTGCAAGTCAGGGGACTGAAATACATGATTTTCAGTTTTAGTATGATCTTAAATTAATTCATATTGGGAAAAGGTGTGCAGACAACCATTTCTGGTACTGATGAGGAAAAAAATCTGATCAAATAAATAAATATGTAATACTCAAACTTTCCTTAACTGAGAAAAGAAAAGCAAGGAGAATTTAAAAAAAATTCACAGCAGCATTCTGGCTAGGGATGAGATTTTGAATGTGAGAGCAATACAGCACAAAATAATTACTTCATTCATGGTAAAAGACTGATAGTGAGTAACTTACTTTTCCAGATCTACAGTATTCAGCTGCAAATTTTGCTGCCTCCCTCACACAGAGAATATCCATGCCGTCCACCTGTTAATAGAAAAGTTTAATGAGAGAAGATCAGAAGGAGACATCAGAGGTGAACAGAGATGTGAACAATCAATGTAAGCAGCTTAATAGCCTGAGCTCTCTGGTGATCTGTTACATTAAAAATATGGAAAAGATGGAATTCATTCTTACTCTTATCCCTGGAATGTAGTCTCCTCTTTTGTAGTAGTCAGTGCTGGCTGCAGCTCTCTCTACTGAAGTGCCCATTCCATACCTGTTGTTCTCACAGATGAAAATGCATGGCAGTTTCCACAAGGCTGCCATATTATATGTTTCAAATATCTGACCCTGGAAGAAAAATGGTAACATGTAAGCTGGGTCCCTCTTCAGAGTCTTAAAATTAAGTATCAAGGCCTCAGGGATTCTTTCATCTCCAAAAAACATTTTACACTAACAATGAACTAAATTCTGAATCAGTTCAGATTGGAAAGAACAAGATCATCGGGTTTCCTTCTATTTTCATTTTAAACTGCATACAAGGTTAAAAGCGTCATCCTTAAACCCTGGATACCAATATTCAGGATAAATTGGCGGCACCGAAGAGTTTACAACACTGAAGAATTTTGAATAGAGAAAATGAAAATTCCATTAATAAAAGCAGTGCTGGATGACACACATGATGTGTTACTGTTCTACTTCAGTTAAATAAAGGAAGTTCCAACAACACAACTGATCACAGAAAAAGGTCACAGAGAAAGTCACCACCTGAGGACTCCATTTGCCAGTGGAAAATGAGATGGCTTCCATACCCATGGGGAGAGGATGTACTGAAGCATAGACTTCTGTAGTAATAGCTGTAGTTAAGTTTCTAGCCCTTAATACAAAAATAATCTTCCACGTGTGACACAAATGTAAGTTGATGAGGAGTTGTTCGTCACCCTGGGTTACAGTGGACAAGTAACTAGATAGGAGTCAGTGTGCCCCTATTGCCAAGGTGGCTATTGGGCTGCACTGGTCGGACCATTGCCAACAGACGGAGGGAAGTGATTATTCCCCTCTATGCAGCACTGGGGAGACCGCATCTGCAATAGTATTTCCAATTTTTGGTTCCCCACTACAGAAAGGATGTGGGCCAACTGCAGGGAGTTCAGAGAAGGGCAACAAAAATGATTAGGGGCTGGGGCACACGACTTGAGGAGAGGCTGAGGGCACTGGGCTTGTTTGGTCTGCAGAAGAGAACAGTCAGTGGGGATTTGAGAGCAGCCTTTAAATAGCTGAGATGAGATTTCAGGAAGGATGGAATTAGGTTGTCCTCAGTGGTAATAGTCATTAAAACTGGGAACGATGGTTTCAAAATCACGGTGTGGGAAGTCTAAGTTGAATATTAGGAAAAACATTCACTAGGAGGATGCTGAAGCACTGGAATGGGCCTTGGTCTACACTTACCTGGAAATTTGGCAGCAGTTAATAGGTGCTACACAAGCCACACAGAGCAATTCATTTTGACTTTTTAACTCCTCTTCTATGCAGCATCGTCACTGCACTGGTGGGAAATGTGTTCCCATCGATGCAGCATACCTCACCAGAGGGGGTGGTTTTAACATGACTTCCAGAGCAACTGAGCAGGTTCTCCACTGACCACTCAGCCAATCCAGAAAGACTGATCCAACAGCGGTGAATTTGCCACCACCAGTGAAGATGTGCCCTGGGTTACCTTCAGAGGTGGTGGACTCTCCATCCTTAGAGGTTTCTAAGGCTCAGCTTGACAAAGCCCTGGATGGGATCATTTAATTGGGACTGGCCCTACTTTAAGCGTGTGGCTGGACTGCATAACCCCGAGGTCCTTTTCATTTCTAATCTTCTGAGATTCAGAAAGACAGATCTATCATGTCTGCTACTGCTCATGGATGTTTCCAAGCACCAAAAGAGCAGTCCGGATGAAATTAGCACTAGTTACTCTGAACGCTGCTCTTCAGATCTCTGGAGAGTCATGAATTATGTCACTGTCAAGCTTCTCCTACTTAGGAACGGCAGAAGTTCATACGGCAGGTCCAGAGCATGCAAAGACTTCTTCCATCAGCACCAACAGGCTGAATCCAGGACAGAATAGTGATGGCCTAGCCTCATGTCCTCACAGCCTCCTGGAGGAGAAGACAACTCCAGCGGCAGAGGGGGGGATGAAGATGGCACTTCAAAACTATAAGAAGCTAAAATTTAGCTGCTAAATCCTAGCAAAAAGTTTAAGTGAAAGATGTGCTCCCAAACAAATTCAATAGCCTAACAGGAATTCTAGGATCCTTTGCACTTTTGATATTTGATGAACCAAGCTTCTCACTGAGCATTGGGACAACTCCTAGTGCCACCACTCCCCTTGTCTTTCAGATCTATCTATGGAAAGACAGACCAATCCCCTAGTTTATAAGCCATCTGGTAAATTTTCCAGGCTCTAAAATAATACTAGGCATGCACACACTTTATATTTCCATCACTAAAGAATGTAGCAGGGGTTCTGGAACAATCTTTACACTGGGGATGCTAAGAGCCCAATGACCCAAACTGTAAATTTATTCCTGTATATGATGGAATCCGCTTCAAGCCATGGGATATGGCAGCAACGCTTCACCTCTGGTATGCAGAGTGACTAGACAAAGCAGCCACCTGGTAGTGACTAAAAGTTAACTGACAACTGCTTAACAATCTGTAAAACACAAAAGTGTGGCTCTTACCCAGTTACAGCAGGCAACTGGCCACATTATAACACACTGCCCTCATCACAACTGCCAAACTAACTGACTTCTGCATACAAGTCACAAAATGAATGTCAACAGGGCACACCTAGGACTACTCTTACCACAGAGATTTAAATCAAGACCGCTTACCTGATTGGCAGCCCCATCTCCATACAAAGTCAAACAGATTTCATCTTTCCCAAAATATTTACAGGCCAAGGCAATCCCAGCTCCAAGAGGAACCTACAGTGAGTTATAAAACATAGATTTAACAAGTCAAATTGACACTTGTAGAGAAACATCTGGCAACAGTTGAGAACTATAAAAAATTAACTCCTGTAAATGTATGCAAATAATAATGAATGTAATTAAACAGGCTGTTAACTCATTTCCACAACATTTGATTCCTGTTACAATCTGAAAGCTTTCACATAGCATTAAATAATACCAGTAGTTTAATCTATTTAATTCAGCTCCGTGTTTCAGTTTGTAAAGGGCATAAGTGGAAACCAAATTTAGAATACTGCCACATACATCAATGTTACCGCAGGCAGGCTCCTAGCGAGAAAGGAGGTCTTGCACAGAACCTCTGCGAAATGAGATTTAGTTTGATTTTAAAAATGTCAGACTTCGTATACTAAATCCTACATCATACCTGAGCACCAACAATGCCATTACCACCATAGAAGTTCTTGGCATACATGTGCATTGACCCTCCTTTTCCCTTAGCACATCCTCCTCTTCGACCTGCAACATGAATGTACATAAGGATAAGACAACTCCTTTATCAAAAAGATTACAATATTATTTAGCTGACAAGACAACAGGTAGCTACAAGCACCTGGGGAACAGAAGATAGAGCAACAATTATGACTAACATCAGAGTAAATGCTAAATGAGATGAGTGAAGGAAATCACAACAGAGTGGGAGACTCCCATTAATTTACAACATTGTCTTTTTTTTTTTTTTTTTAAGCAAGGAAGCTGATCCTACTTGTATTTAGATCCACTGCCTCCCCTTCCCCCCATGCCTTTGCCATAGACTGTCTGCTATTGTAGAGAAAGCACATCAATCACAACTTGTTTAAACATGGTTCCTGAGAGAAATGTTCTAAGATGTTGGTTTCCTGACTGGTTTAGTCTACTATCCTAGCTTCACTGTAGCAACCATCAAAAGAGTACCATCCTACAACCAGATAATCCCTGACAACTCAGTCATGCATGTAGACTGACACCATGCTGTGCTAGAGCTTCTTTAAAGACTAAAGCACTGCTACCACACAGGGTCAGTCCCATCCAAACTGCAAGACCAGAGAATGTCAGGCCTCATCACAAGTAAAGGAGGTCCACCAAGAGCATAGTTTGGATGGGACCTATAGCACAAATAGTAATAAAAGTTATTTCAGCATCTGTACGCTTCTAGATGATGCTCATGTAGACAGCCTACATCAGTGGTTCCCAACCTGGGGTCTGGGGACCTCTGGGAGTCTGTGGACATGTGGGGGGGGGGGCGGCTGTGGAGCCTCTCCCCACCAGGGCCAGAATACAGCTGCTGCCCTGATGCTCTCCACCAGGGCTGCTTCTCTCCGCCCATGGCCAGATCCCAGCAGGGAGATGGGATTGTGGTGGCTCCCTAGCAGGGGCAATGATAGGGGCCTCAGCCACTGCGGCTCAGCGCCCCAGCGGCATGGGCCGTGGTGGCAGCAATGCCATTTGCCAGCTGTCCCAGTGGCGCCAGGCCAGAGTCTGCCTGCGCAGGCCAAATTACATAACCAGCTTGGAGACTGTGAAGTGGTGTGGTGTGGTGTTGTGTTTGTTGTTGTTGTGTGTTTGTTTGTTTAAAATGAGTCCTCCACCTGAAAGGTTGGGAACCACTGGTCTGCATCAAGAAAAGCTTTCAAAAGTTGTGTTAATTAAAGGAACAGCATTTTGCATTACTTGCTCCAAGTCACAAGAAGTGCCTGAATATTAAAGGTACCTCATGACCAGCGGTGCAGTAATGAGTGAGTAAAGGGGGGAGGCGAAGACCAGGTCCTGGGTCTGTCTTTCATAACATGCAAAGGAAGGGGGACGCTGGCTGCTCCACCATCAACCACATGTTGTGAAGGGCCAGCACTGCACCCTCCCTTCCCAGCACAGGAGGTGAGACTGCCTTGGTCCACACTGGTGGTAGACTGGGGGCTGAAGCAGGAGGAAGCATCACGCAGCATGTAAGTGTGTGAGTGTACGCAGGGGGTGTCAGGGAGCCATGCCTCTATTTGCACCCTCCTCCAGGCCTCACGCCCCTCCTCTCTGCCCCTTGCAATGCCAGTACAGACCCTCCCCTTCCCAAGGCAGCTAGGGGTGGCATTGGGAAACTTCCTGCCTTTGTCAGGGGTGTGTGTGGGCACTTGCAGTGGGGGGGGGGCAAATGCAGGCTTGACCCCAAATACCAGAGAACCACAGCATGACATTGCTTATGACTATCATGAGGCATCAGCAGCAGACATGGAATACCAATGAGTTACTCTGCCATGTTACTGCGTGACATCCTGTGTCTCAATGTATACACTAACTGCACGTCACAGTTAGTTTAGATCAGTGATCCTGAGGCCTTGGTGGTCTAGGAGCCAAATGAGCAAACACCATCCACAAGAGCCACAGTAGTGTAATTTCATGGTTTCAGGTACTATCATTATAGTTCTATATATTCACATCTAAATCATATAACAAGTGAACCATTTAGTTTTCTAATATATATTCTCACAGCAAAGTAACTGACCAAGTTAATTACAACTGGTTAATAATAGAGCAAACATACTGTGACTGATTCTTAACTTAGTTTAAGAATTAAATCACAGTGTTTTAGTAATACATGCTGCAAAGAGCCAGAGGAGATGCACTAAAGAACCACTTGCAGTTTGCGAGCCTCCATCTGAATATCACCAGTTTAGCTGTTATCTGGAAGTTCTGATGCAAGCTAAGTGCAGCGGTGCCTGGATGCCCATTTATCTTTGTTATTTTAACAAAAACAAACCTGTAAGCTCAGCCAGGATCTCTCGGACAGAAGTCCCACGTGTGTAGGTGTACCCATGAGCCCGGTATGCAGTTATCAAGTGATCTGTTGGTTTTATGGCAGCCTCAAGTCCAACACAACACGCTTCCTGTTGTAAAGGAAAAGTAGGGCTGATAAGAGGGGACAAAACACGAGATTCCTATAGGCAACTCTGGAGCCTGGTGGGGGGCAGGTCCCCAGACCACACTTAAAAGACTGGTAGCAATAGGGAGCACAAGGTACAGTCAACTGCCCTGCACCACCAATGAGACCTATGCCTGACTTATGGGGCTGCAATTGGGTCCTTTGACTGTGCAGGCTACAACAATTAAAACGATAGGAGGAGCTCCATGGTACATTCAAGAAAGGTG
>ML681989.1:34739763-34761017 GCA_007922195.1 Podocnemis expansa | reverse complement strand
ACAATTAAAACGATAGGAGGAGCTCCATGGTACATTCAAGAAAGGTGAGGAACTGGGAACATTTGTGGATCACCGTCCATGCCTGTGTAATCTACCACTAAAGTGCTGCTCTTCCCATGCTCACCATGATGGACTTCCTGCTCCTCATGACTGGTGGCGACAGGAGGAGGAAAGCAAGTAGGGACAACTCTCACCAGCCATCTCCTAGAAGAGATGATTTTGCACCTCCCACCCTAAAAGGTGGAAGTACAGGCAGCAAAACTAGCCCACAGCCATGCCTAAAGTTCTCTTTCCCCACAAGCTGATACTGTTTTAGGGGCCTATGGTCCCTTGGGAAGGAGAGGGCAAAAGACATTTAGGAAAACTGATGTGGAGAAAGCAACCCTGGCCCTGTCTCCACCTCTAGATTGGCTGTAAACAGAGCACTGCAGAGGCTGGTCCTGTGCCCATCCTCAGCAGCTCCTGCTTTCTCCCTCCCTGCTGCTGCCTGAGGGAACAAAATGAAGAATGTCTTCGCACCTTAATACAGGTGAGTCACATATGCGTGTCTAAGGTGGGGGTTTTGTTTGGCTTTTTAATTAAGGAAAAATAGGCCAAGTTTTGGTTCAAATGTATGTTAGAAGAGGAGGAGTGATCCAGTTTACTTCAAGATGAAGATATTTTCCACTGATAAATGCTTCTACTCTTAGCTCCTTCTTCATTCAAACCTCTAAATAAAACAAAGACTCCACGCTATGAACTCTCCATACCTATCATCTCACCTGACCATCATATAAGTGGCAGAAGCCACGAATAATCTTCTGTTTATACAGCTGGTCTGACTTCAGTTCCATCCGCCGAATGGTCTGCATAGTCTTGTAGTAATGGAGTCCCTCCTCCCGAGTCAGCACTGCTGTGACAGGAGGGCCCTCTTCCAAGCGGTGGAGATCGCATTTCTAAAGAAACAGATAAGGAGTTATTTCAGAAAGTTACATGTTCCTGTTTGTTATCTCAACACTAAAAATCCTTAATTTTAGTTTATGGCAAGTTCCAGCTGGCTTTAGAACAGCAACACCTTAATATGTAGGTATAAATAACAAACCTTAAGTTTTCAAGCAGCTTCCAATCACAGTGATCAGAAAGCCTTGCTTTTATTGTGAAGCAGACTTCCTTTCTTTAAATGAATTAGCCATGAACTGGATTGAAATAGTCATGAATGCTGACAAGGCAAACAACCCATTGCAGTTTCTAATACTCTAAGACTGGACTGTACAATTCTGGTGAAACAGCAACACAAAACTTTAAAGAGTGATTTATGTATCCCCATAGGCCATCATGACATCTTACAAGCAATGTTCCCTCTAATTTTTCGTAGGCTGTGTGCACACAACATTTCTTTTGTGCAAATTTTTGAAACCAGTGTCCAGATCTGTGCACACTCCAATGTGTGCTCAAACTTGTGAGTGCAACAAAGCAAGTGTGTATGATGCAAATACTATTTAAATTTTATTTTGATATGGTTATGGAAATGATTTTATAAATTACAAAAGCTTATTTGAAACATGCTACTTGAAACTGCCTTCTTAAAGTAGAATAGAAATATTAGCACTGTTGAATATTTTTTGTGCGTGTTTTATTTTGTTGTGTGCATGCACACACGTACAGCTTAGAGGGAACACAGCTTACAAGTAAAACAAAGGCTTACCCTGCAGATCTTAAAATTACCGGCACTGATCCTGCAAACTATTTTATGCCAATGGTCACCACGCCCATGCATGCACAGGAGTCCGCCCACATGCATCGGGGAAGAGTTAGACACATAACTGTTACAAACCATGAGGGGTGAATGAGAAAGAAAAAAGATTATAGAACAAGAAAGAGTGAATGCCATCTTTGGATAATCATTACCCTCATGTGTCCCAAAGCAAGCAGTATATTTCTTTTACTTTTCTCTATTTCTTTTTCATTTCTCTTGAGTCTTGGGCATCATTTTCAAAGTGTCTGAACTCCCTTTCACACTTCAAAATAGGATGACTTCAGAACAGTCTGGTAGTAGGATTACTACTTTTCAGCAGCCAGTCCATTTGCCTGTGCCCCATCAAATGGCAGGAAAAAAAAGTGATTCCTTTACATAGATCTCTTTCCATGTAGGAAGTGGGTCATGCTATTATCGGGGGGGGGGGGGGTCAGAAAGGGTAGTGGTTGTAACCGAATCAAGCTCTCCCCACAAGCCCATGATGATAGCATGTTTGTTAAAGTGGGCAGCAGTAAAATAACTAACAGTGGTGACATTTACACTAGCTTCTTTACCCTTCTAAGTTAATGCTGTATTAAGAAGATAGCACCATTTTGTACCCCACAGCTATTAGAGCAGTTTTAGCCACAGTGCCAATCCGTTGGACTTACACCAGGAAGAATCTGACCCAACTTTTCTATTTGAAGATGCAGGAAGACAACACTTCTTCACAAGTCGCATTCCAAAAGATAATATTAAAATCAAAAAAATCATAATGACTAGCAATACAGGACCAGGTCCGACTTTATACACCAGCACAGAGGGCTTTTTTGGTATGGATCTCCCTTTGCCTCCCAGAGGGGATGCCACCTTCACAACCTACTGCCCTCCTCACCCTTCCATCACACACAGCTTGTGTGTGGTTCTGGTTCCACCAGTTTGCTAGAGGAGGGAGTAGACAGGAAGGGAGCCAGAATATTTCTGCAGAGTGTTCCCTGTCTCCTGTTCAGATTTTGGACAATCATAAGTTAATGCAGATGGGGTCTGAAGTACAGCAGTTTTCCTCTCTGCTCCAGAGCCACCTTTCCTTTCGTGTAGCTGGTGACACAGGGAACACATTCTCTAGGGGCTGCAGCACAACAAGTGTAATTACAGAGAATGTCCCATTCTCTTTTCTATGTTCGCCACTCACCAGAATACACAGACCTGAGGTAAAACCTGCATCTTTCACATATGGAATGTATGGCCTCTGCTGTGGCATGAAGTTTTAGGGTCCACCCAGACCAGGTTCCTGCCAGCCCTTTGGATGCCTGGGTGCTGTGCGGCTATGGTCCAGCTCCCTGACATTAGCAGCCAGCCCACGAGCATAAGATTTCACCTTGGCTCTCACCAGGTCAATTACTCTTTGCAAGGTGACACCAGCTGATCCAGTCCAAGTCTCTAAATAGTCTTCCCCAAGTTTTTAACTACCAGACACTTGGATTTTTCACATCTCATCCAGCTGGTTGAATCTTGTATAGTTGGTGAGCCTTGCCCACGTGCTTAGGGTTTATATGATCACCATATTTGGGGTCAGGAAGGAGTTTTTCCCTTCAGGCAGATTGCCATAGGCCCTGGGGGTTTTTTTGCCTTCCTCTGAAGCATGAGACACAGGTCACTTGCTGGTTTACTCTCTGTACCTTGAAGTCTTTAAATTATTAGGAAAGAACTTCAGTAACTCAGTGTGGCAGAGATTGCTCCTCCAGAAGGGGAGAGGGGAAGGGCCTGTCTTGCCAGCCCCAAACTCTCCCCTGGCGGTATGGGCCAGAGGCCAATCTGCCCCAGCCCAGGTAGGTCTTCTGCGGGACTTCCCTGGGCGTGCTTGTCAATCCTTCCTTCTATCCTCTCTGTCTGTCTGTCTGTTTGTTTTTGTCTGTCTGTCTGTCTGCAAGGGGTTAGGGTGATAGCCTTCCTCCTCAGCCTGGGAGTGACTCCAGTCCTAGAGGCAGCTTCAGTCTCTCCCCACCCCCTTCTGGCAGCAGCCGCCTTTATAGGCCTGGGCCAGCCCTTGATTGAGCCCAGGTGTCTCCAATTGGCCTGCAGAGCCCTTTTCTCTGTAGCCAGGGTAAAGAGCCTTCAGCAGCCTGGGGCTTACATACCTGCCCTGCCACACCCTTCTGTAGCCCTCTGAGCTCACCTTATCACACATCCCCCCCCCCGCTCAACACCATGGGGTTGGGCTACTTGGGTCGTATTGCAGTGTACCCGTGAGAGGCCATCCGCATTGCCATGTTTGACCCCCGCTCTGTGCTCTACGCTAAAGTGGAAAGGCTGTAAAGATAGAAACCATCTAGTCACTCTTGCATTGCGATCTTTGTTGCGGTGCATCCACTTTAGAGGTGCATGGTCCGTGACCAGGGTAAATTTCCTTCCTAATAAATAATACTGGAGGGTTTCCATGGCCCATTTTATTGCCAGGCATTCCTTCTCTACCACCGCATATCTTTGTTCCCTAGGCAGGAGTTTTCTGCTGAGGTACAGGATCGGGTGTTCCTCATTCTCCAACATCTGAGATAGTACCGCACCCAATCCAACCTCAGAAGCGTCGGTCTGTAAAATGAACTCCTTCTTGAAGTCTGGGGCTATCAACACTGGGTCCTGACAGAGAGCTGTCTTCAGGTCGGTGAAGGCCTCCTCTGCGGAGCTGGACCACCTCACTATGTCAGGACCACGGGCTTTTATCAGCTGTGTCAATGGGTGAGCCCGGGTGGCAAAATGGGGAATGAACCGTCGATAATATCCAACTATTCCCAGAAAGGCACGGACCTGCTTCTTCCGAATGGGGCGAGGCCAGTTCTGGATGGCTTCCAGCTTACTTAGCTGTGGCTTCACTAAGCCTCTCCCTACGACATACCCCAAATACTTGGCCTCTGTCAGCCCAATTGCACACTTGGCCGGATTTGCAGTGAGGCCGGCCTTCCTCAGTGTGGCTAACATGGCTTCCACCTTCTAGAGGTGGGAGTCCCAATCTGGGCTATGTATTACTACGTTATCAAGGTATGCCGCAGCATATTTTGCATGTGGGCGTAACAGCTTATCCATGAGGCGCTGGAAGGTGGCGGGGGCCCCATGTAACCCGAAAGGGAGGACGGTATATTGGTACAGTCCTTCCGGTGTAGAGAAGCCTGTCTTTTCCTTGGCATCCCAAGCCAGGGGAATCTGCCAATAACCTTTGGTTAGGTCTAGCGTAGACAAAAATCTGGCTTTCCCCAGATGGTCTATCAACTCGTCAATTCGGGGCATGGGATAGGCATCGAACTTGGATACCTCATTTAGCCTCCGGAAGTCATTACAAAATCACAGGCTGCCATCTGGCTTAGGAACGAGTACAATTGGGCTAGACCATTGGCTATGGGACTCTTCAATGACACCTAGTTCTAGCATCCTCCTCACTTCGGCTCTGATCTCCTCTCTCTTCGCCTCTGGGATCCGATAGGGTTTAATATTCACCTTGACCCCAGGTTCGGTGATAATATGATGAACTGCCTCTGTAGTCCTACCAGGATTCGCGGAGAATATATCTCGGTTTCTTTTGATCATTTCTTTGACTTCAGTCTGTTGGGTAGGAGTCAGGTCAGGGGACATCCTTATCTGGTCCTGGGTCCTGTCCTCCTGGGGTGTAGTTTCTAGGGCAACCGCACAGGGGTCCCTGTCTTTCCAGGGCTTCAGCAAATTTACGTGGTATATTTGTTCTTGTTTTCGGTGGTCAGGTTGTCGTACTTTATAGTTAACTTCCCCCCCAGTCTCTAGAATTTCATACGGTCCCTGCCATCGGGGTAGGAGTTTGCTTTCCGGGGTGGGTACCAACACCATCACCCGATCCCCAGGCTGGAACTTTCGGACCCTTGCCTGGCGATTATAATAGCTCCGTTGGGCGTCCTGGGCCCTCTCAAGATGTTCCCGTACTACAGGGGTAACTCTAGCAATCCTGTTTCGCATCTTTAATACGTGCTCAATGACATTTTGTCTCTGTCTGGCTTGCTCTTCCCACTCTTCCTTGGTGATGTCTAATATGCCCCGGGGGTGGCGCCCATATAAAAGCTCAAAAGGGGAGAACCCGGTGGAGGCCTGGGGAACCTCCCTAATGGCAAACATCAGATACGGTAGTAGGGTATCCCAGTCCCTTCCATCCCGGCTCACTACCTTCCTTACCATATTCTTCAGTGTTTGGTTAAAACGTTCCACGAGGCCATCCGTCTGGGGGTGGTAGACTGATGTTCGCAAGGCCCGGATGTGCAGCAATGTGCACAGGTCCTTCATCAGTTTGGACATGAAGGGAGTCCCCTGATCTGTAAGGATCTCTCTAGGTATCCCCACTCTCGAGAAGATATGGATCAGTTCCTTCGCTATTGTCTTGGACAGCGTATTCCGGAGGGGGATGGCTTCTGGATAGCGGGTGGCATAGTCTAGCACCACGAGAACATATTGATGGCCCCTGGCTGACTTCTCTAGTGGGCCTATCAGGTCCATAGCGATCCTCTCGAAAGGGACCTCAATGATTGGTAAAGGCACGAGTGGGGCCCGTAGGCATGGGCGAGGGCTGTGGAGCTGGCACTCTGGACAGGATGCGCAGTACCGGCGAACATCCATGTGCACTCCTGGCCAGAAGAATCTCCGCAGGATTCGGTCTAGTGTCTTGTCTACCCCCAGGTGCGCTCCAAACAAATGGCTATGGGCTAAGGCGAGGATTGCCTTCTGGTGCCGCCGTGGTACTAGGAGCTGCTCTACTTCTTCTTCCTGCATTCGGATTACCCAATATAACAAGTCATTTTTGACCACAAAATACGGTCCCAGGCCCCTTAGTCCTCCCTTCTACTGGGACGCTGTTAACTTCTACCACTTCTCTCTCAACGTTGGCAAATAAGGGGTCATTGGCCTGGTCCTGAGCGAAATTTCCTAGGGCCGGTCCAATATCTCCGATATCAAGGGGACCAATATCTGGCCCTTCAACAGGTAATGTTCCACTAGGGCCGGGTTCCGCCTCCGGTTCGTCAAACCCCGCGGTGGTTCCCTGGCTGGCTGGGCGAGCTCTGCGTCCCACTAGAGCGGCCTTCTGGCTCTGAGCCAGAATTCGGGTTCCCAGCCTTTTGTCCGCTCTCTTCTCTCGTCGTGACTTCCACCGCTTTTCTGTGGCACCGAATAGATCCGGGGCAAACTCAGCAAACATGGGAGGGCTGTCCCCTACTTGGGTCTCAGTACCGAGCCCCTGGTCACTACCTATTTGAGGTTCTCCCACAGGGAGTAGGCACCCAAATCCGGGGAAGTCTCGGCCTATGAGCACTGGGTAGGGGAGTTTTGGGACCACCCCTGCCATTACCTTTGTGGTGTGGCCCTCTATCTCGACACAGATGGGTGTAGTAGGGTAGTAGTTAACCGTGCCATGCACACAAGTCACACCCGTATGTTTCGCCCGAGACAACTGGTCGTGGCCCACCAACTTCCCCGAGACTAAGGTGATGGCACTCCCAGAGTCCACCAGGGCTGTGGTTTCTATGCCATTCATTTTTACTGACTGGGTGTACCTATGTGGGGTCTCTACCACTCCCACCAGGTAAACTAAGCTGCAGGGCCAGTCAAGCTCCCCCAGCCCACACTGCATGGGCTCTTCCGCCCTTGGGCACCGTGCGGCTATGTGCCCAAGCTCCCCACAAGCATAGCACCTGTATCCTAGACGGGACACCCCCCTATCTTTGGGGATGTCCGATTTCTGACCCTCACTCCTAGGTTCCCCGAACACCTTTGTTACCTCAGGCCATTCTCCCATCTCCCTTTTCCCCAGCGCAGATCCGCGTGGGCCCTCAGGAGCCCGCCCTTTTGGGTTGGGGACTGGTCTCCTACTGCGGCGCCATTCTCCCCCGGCAGTCTGGGAAAGTTCCTTGGCCACCAACTGTCTTTCAACAAGGGCGACCAGCTCATCGTATGTGGCGGGGTCGTTCTGGCTTACCCACCCTCGCAAGTCGGGGGGCAGTCCCCTCATGAATCTGTCCAGGACAAGAACTTCAATGATTTGATCAGTATCATGGATATCAGGGCGCAGCCATCTCCGAGTTAGATGAATCAGGTCATAGAGCTGAGACCTCGGCGCTGGACCCTCCTGGTATCTCCACTCATGGAACCTCAGGGCTCGGGTTGCTGTTGTCACACCAGACCTTGCCAGGATCTCCGCTTTCAGCCGATGATAGTCCGAGGCAGCCTCTGCTGGCAAGTCATAGTAGGCCTTCTGCGCCCCCCCACCTAGAAACGGGGCCAGAATGCTGGCCCACTGATCCCGTGGCCAAGCCTCTCGCAAAGCAGTTCTCTCAAACGCAAGCAGATAAGCTTCCACATCATCATCTACTGTCATCTTCTGTAAGTAGCTGCTAGCACTCAAGGGCCGCCCACTGTCGTGGCTACGGACCTGGGTGGTAAGGGTTTTCAGCTGTGCCATAATCTCTTGAAGGCTGGCTCTGTCCTGAGCAGCCTGGCTTATCAATAGCTGATTGGTTTCTTGCTGCAGCCTTGCTGATTCTTGCTGCGCTGCCATCTGAACCCGTGTGGCCTCCTGCTGGGCTGCCGTGGCCTGTATCAGGGCCTTTACCACATCCTCCATCTTGGGCAGATTTGCCTCGCCTCTTGGTGGTTCTCAGTGCTTGCCTGTAAGGGCAATCCCTCCCCTGACACCACGTGTGGCAGAGATTGCTCCTCCAGAAGGGGAGAGGGGAAGGGCCTGTCTTGCCAGCCCCAAACTCTCCCCTGGCGGTATGGGCCAGAGGCCAATCTGCCCCAGCCCAGGTAGGTCTTCTGCGGGACCTCCCTGGGCGTGCTTGTCAATCCTTCCTTCTATCCTCTCTGTCTGTCTGTCTGTTTGTTTGTTTTTGTCTGTCTGTCTGTCTGCAAGGGGTTAGGGTGATAGCCTTCCTCCTCAGCCTGGGAGTGACTCCAGTCCTAGAGGCAGCTTCAGTCTCTCCCCACCCCCTTCTGGCAGCAGCAGCCTTTATAGGCCTGGGCCAGCCCTTGATTGAGCCCAGGTGTCTCCAATTGGCCTGCAGAGCCCTTTTCTCTGTAGCCAGGGTAAAGAGCCTTCAGCAGCCTGGGGCTTACATACCTGCCCTGCCACACCCTTCTGTAGCCCTCTGAGCTCACCTTATCACACTCAGCTATAGGCTAGGGCAGCAGTTCTCAACCACTGTGTCAGAAAACATTACTGTGTCACCACACAGTGTTAAGTGTGTTGCAGAGAGCCAGGGAGATGGCTGGATTCTCTGACTATCATGCATAGGGAGCAGTAAATAGCAGTCCTCCAATAGAAGACAGTCATAGAATAGAGGGGATGACTGAGCCCCATTAAAAACCTGAGACTTCAAACTTCAGATTCTGCAGAAACTAACAGGACCAAGAAACTAACAATGGTATTATGTACGACTAAGGACCAGCTCAATCCAATTCTTGCTGGCGTGATAGGTATAAAGAAGGAGACCTTCATCCTCATGAGACTGTGCAGATGTTTAGTACATGTCTCAAAAGCTATTCAAGATGACAGACAAAATGGCACAACAACAAATGGGTACAAGGTAGCCACAAATAAATTTAGACTGGAAATCAGGTGGTTTCTAGCCATCAGAGGAGTCAGGTTCTTGAACTGCCTTCCAATAGATTAGTGAAGGTAAACCACTTTCCATCAATTTTAAAAAAGTGCTTGATGCATTTATGAACAGGATTATGTGTGAGGGTTCCTTGAAACATCAAACTCTGTAACTGAGGTGGTCTCTTACAGTCCTATATTAAGGATATTTTGATTTCTCATTTCAATAATTTATGACATTTTCTGGGGGGTTCTTTTGTTATCTCAGTATCTTTGCATTTGAAATACCCCAACCAGCACCAATTTTTTAATCTTGCCATGTAACTTTACTTTTTGGTTACGCGCTAAGAAATATCAGTTGTGAATCCTGCTAGGTGAAAGCAGGCATAGGAACATTTGGGTCTGAGCACCAAGAAATGATGCCTTTTCTCACAGAGAAGTCAGTATGTGAAATCCACAGAAGCAACAGCTACAACAATACTTGTATTTAATGATAATTCTCAGAAATGAAATATTCAACTGCCTACCTTAATATCAAATGTAGCCTCACTTGCGAAGTCTGCATAGTTACGAGATGCCACTACCACACGGGTTGCCTAAAAATGAAAAAAGGAATACATATTATTTAAATCTAGAAGTCATCAACAATCCCAAGGAAAACACATTTCTCCAGTCATTTAAACAACCAGTCCCCATTATGTATCGCACAGACAGTACTCCCAGATACCACTGGAAAGTGCTTAACTTGCAACTTATTTTGATCTCTCTAACATTACTGGACAGTAGTGTTGATTTTAACTTGTACACCATATAGATATCAGAACTCTTTTTCTAACTTTGCTTTTAGAGGTTGTTTTTCTTTTTTTTTAAATAAAAAAAAAAGAACAGAAGATTGAGTGCCATCTTAAGCTCACAATAGTGACCAATAGCTAAGTAATAACAGAAACAGATAAGGATTCTGAAGAGTTCATAAAACATTTTGAGCAAGAGTATCAAAATCAAAAGGACAGTTGTCTGTGTGTGAAATTTATCCTGTGAGAACACAGACTATGTTGGCCCTCTGTGCAGAGGTGAATTTCACCTATATTAGAATAATAAAAGGTTTTCTAAAATTTAGACTGATCTAACCATTTCAAGTTAATAGCTACCCCCCTTCCTTCAATTTGTCCCATGACCTGGTCAGATTTTTAGACAAGAGCAAATAGTGGAAGAATGGAATAGCATAAACTGAGACAGATGCACAGTAATAGCTTCAAAACAAGTATAAAATGTAAGGGTCAGGGACCTGAGACATAGAAAGCTTGAAGAAAAGTAACAAAACAGCAAGTACATTTTAAAATAAAGTGTGCACAGATTACAGGGCCATTCTCCACTCAAGACTCCTTTGCAACTCCCATAAACAATGGTTACGTTGCACCATGACACAGATGCCAAACACAACAAAAACCACACACAGAGAATACTGACATCAGAATTATCCATCCATCGCCCAATGTTCCCGCTAAGCTGCGCTGGCGCGCTGCAGCGCAACCCGCCGCAGCTGGCGGCGCAGGGAAGGCAGCCGGCAGCGCACTGCCGGCAGCCAGAGTGCTTCAAGGGAGCTCCTGTGGAGCAGGGAGTTTTGAAAACTCCTGCCCAGAAAAGCTATAACGGAGCATGCTCAGAAAATCTGGGCATGCTCCGTAGAGCTTCTCTGGCCCAGGAGTTAGGGCTGGGCCCTGCCCCTCCAGTCCAGCCCCGAGGTAAGTTTGTGGGGGCGGGGCTGTCAGGAGCAGGGGGAAGGGCTGCACAGTGGGCCCCGTGGGGGGGGGGAGCACAGCGAGCAACAGGAGTTGCTCAGCTGCTCTCCCCCCTTAGAGGGAACATTGCCATCATCTATACTGCATGGTGACTATAACATTTTGCCTCCAACTCCTTAAATCTGTCTAGCTAGAAAAAAAGAGCAATTCCATTAACTCATTCAACCAACCAGCTGACATATATGAAAGCCTTATATACTGGGTCACCCAATTTACCTCATCCCTCCAAACAGCATTTTTTTTCAGTTTTAAAAAATAGTCCTTGCAGATGAATGTCACTCTAGTCTGTTCTGATTGTGATCCTACAAATTATCCTGGTATCTTATTACTTAGCTAATTTTATAATCCAAATGTTTTTCCTAATATCAGAAGGTAAGACATTCTGTCCAGGAGAGGGCAAACAGACAAGCCAGTACATAACAGCATGCACCTTTTAGAGGTACCATATACACTCATGTATAAGCCAAATTTTTTATGCCTGAAAACTGCCTTTAAAAACAGGCCCTTGGCTTATACGCAGGTCAATACTAGCAGACAGCCCCAGCGCAGGAGTTTTAAGTCTCCAGCCCTTAGTGTGCACCAAGCATGCTCTGGGCCAGAGCCCCAGCATGTGGCTGGAGCAGCCACGTTGGGGAGCTGGCCCGGGCTGGGGTTAAAGCAAGGGATGGGACCCTGGCATCTGGAGCAGCCAGGTAAGGGGGCCCTGGTGTGGTGGGGTCAACCTGAGGGAGCCAGCGTCAGGGCCTGGGGGGTCGGATGGTGTCCTGGAGGCTGAGAAAAGCAGCAGTGGGGAAAAGCAATCGCAGGGGTTTGGGGGGTGTTGGGGACTCTGAGGGAAGCTGGTGGCAAAGGGAGGTGGTTAGGGGCTGAGGCCACAGGTAGACCTCAGCTTATAGGCGAGGCATACATTTTTTTCCCCTATTTTTGGGGCTCAGAACTGGGGGTTAGCTTATGTATGGATTGGCTTATCTGCATGTATATACGCTAGGTCTATGCTACAGACATGTATTGTAGTCTCAAGGTATAGTAGCCAATTCCTATAACGAGAAAGGGAAGTTTCCATCAATCTAGTTAATCCACTTCTGAGAGGCCGTAACTACACTGACAGAAAAAGCCTTTCATTGACTCACCAAATCCATACCATGTATTAGGTCAACCTAAACATGCTCACAGCGTAAAATATTTCATATTTAAAAATAAAGTTGTAGTTAATTACCAGAAACCAGAGTAAAGGGGATCCAGCTTGGGGCTGAACACCAGAACTTAGGCTACCCAGGACTGTGAAAAATTTACACACATACACAAAATTTTATTTTCGCTATACACAATTTAAAAAAAAAATATCGTATCACCTCGTAACCAGATTTTTCAACTTACTACAAAGTTACTAACAGTCTGCAGCAGTTCTCAAACACTGTGTCATGACACTAGTGTGTGTTACTGCACAGTGGCCAAGTGTAAAATCAGCCTGAAATCCACCTGATGCCAAAAGCCCAAGGAGAGCTGCGGTGGCAGACTAATTTCATGCCGCTAGCCCTTCAAGAGCTGCATGGCTCCACTCTGTTTTACAGTGGCAGGGACTGCCAATCAAGCTTTCTCCCATGAAAAATTCCTTCTGACGGAGAACTTCTTCGGCAATGGGGTCCATTTCAGCTTGGTCCACCACCGAAAGTGTTGACAAGGAACTTCAGCATGGGGGGAGCAGTGATGGCATATTGCGCACAGCTGGAAGTCCTCCCAGGTATGTCACAAGGGTGACAGGGTTGAGAAGCCCTGGTCCACAGAGCGTCAACTAGCTGAATATGATTCCATTTCCCCCTTTCTTCTTGTAACCTTCATCCAGCAGCCCATCACTTTTTTTCCAAATTCATCAATATGTGGTATAGCGTGCACAGTCCACACTACACAACCGAATTCATTGGTGTCATCTGTACATGTCAAAGGATGCTGACTTCTTTGCACTCTTCATTACCAAGTCTTCAAAATCTTGTGAAAAGAAGTTGAATTTTCATCCTGTTTTTCTTTATTTTTGGGGTTTGTTTCTGTTTCCCCTCCTCCAGGATTTGAATGGAGCATACGATATATACTTTTTTTTTTTTTTAAAGTTAATCCAAGTTTTGACCTGGGGGCTGGTAAACATCTTTCTTTGTGTACCAACATAATTAATGTCAGTAAGCATGGATTTGGAATACTTATTGTTAGTCTGTTGACTCCAAGCAATAAACCCAAGCTTTTTTTTTGTTTTACTTTCTCTAGAAATTCAGTACACATTTAAAAATAAAAACCAAATAACCTTCTGCTTTTAGAATGTGAAGAACTTTTCTCTGACTAAAAACATTTGAAGCAATATAAAAACCTCCAGTACTCTTCTAAACCTTCTTTAAAGCAGCAGATAAAAACAATTAAGATTAATTTAAAGAAAAATGCTGAAAATTAGATTATATTCATAAGACCTATCAATACTAATGGTGGTCTCCTGCCATTTTATATGTGGAGTTAAAAAATGAGCAAGGAGTTCAGGTTTTTATATAAAGGTTAGCAAATTGTAAAGCAATTATGTATGTATATCAATTTAACTGGTCAAAACCAAAACTTTACAGAAGTGATGTAGGCCTTACCTCACTAACAGCTCCCTAAAGTAGCAGCAATTGGAGGAAACAAAAGAGAAGAGAGTCACCAGCTATAACAAAGCAATTCAGAAGAAATAAATAATCAACAGATTTCTAGCAAAATAAAAGACAGCACCACAGCTTCTCTTCTTTTGGATGTACTTTAAAAACTCAACATTAAATTCTTCTCTGCCTGGACTTCATGAAATCGTTTAACACCTGTGCATCTGGACAACGTGAACATAAAAACATTACCTTATGAAGTAGATCAGTGGTTCCCAACCTGTGGGCCACCAACCCCTGGGGGCTGCCAATCTCCCAGTTGCCAGCGGGACCCAGGCTTCGGGCCAACCAGCAGGGAGCTTCCCCCAGGCTCAGAGTTTTGAAAACTCCCACCCTGAGCGGGGGGGGGGGGGGGGGAGCCAGTGCCCTCAGCTCCAATGGCCAGGTAAGGTGGGGGAAGGGACGGGGGGGGAGGGATGGGGATCCAGCGGGGAGGAGGGACAGAAAACAGGCAGGTGGGCGGGAAGGGAACACTGGGCAGGAGGCCATGGTTGTGGCAGCTCCCGGCTCCCCAGCTTGGGGCAAGGGGCCATGGCTGCAGCAGCTTCCCAGCTAGGGGCTGCACTCTGCCCTGCGCAGGCCACATTTGGAGCACGAAGGCGCTGCTGCTGCTCAAAACAGGGAACCATGGATTTTCTTTCCCTTCACAAGGGGGTCCCAAGCCTTAAAAAGGTTGGGAGCCCCTAAAGTAGATGAAAGTGCTATTTTGATTGGCAGTATGTAAACACACACTTTTCATCAGTGTACCTAAAAGTCCAGGGCAAAGAATTAACCCCATTATTTTCAAACCTGGAAGCCTAAAATTAAGATAACCAAAGAGAACTAGCTTGGGCCCTAAAACGTGCAACAATCCTGAAAGCCCAGACCATTTCTAATTGGATGCCTCAATGTCAATTAAAAGCTGGCTATCAGCTCCTGGATTTTAACTTAAAGATCCCAGGTGGCAAATGAGCTGCATCAAAGGGGATAGATCCAATGAAAGATTATTTCCTGCCTTCAAGAAAGGGCAGTCTGCTCCTTCCAGTTATAAAAATGATATCTAGTCCTGCAACTTATCAGAATCCCTGTTTATGGAAAACCCCTGAATTTTTTTTTTCCTATATATGACCATCATTCTGGAACCAAAGGGTTAATAAATGCTGAAATGCAGATTCCTAGTCTCAGAACTTTGAGTGTCCCAAAATGTATCAAAAATTTCAGTTGTTGATTAAAGTGACCTTCACAAAAGCAGCAACAATACATATTATCAAGCACACCAGAAGTACAGAAGGCCATCAAAAGAGTTAGAAGTCTGGTTCTAGCTTGATTTAATACTGAGTTCATAATCCAAAAAGAAAAAATGTCAACCATTAAATAATTTAACACTTAATTGGTATAGCTACTTTACAGGTTCCGCTAAGGTTCCCTCCTCATCTGCAGAGTTCCTGAGCTTTGCAAGAGCGCTTGCCTCCCCTTCCCGAGGTACTACTGTGCTACCTATAAAGCTTTAATTTATAAAATGCAACCAGGTGGAGAAAATTTATTAGAGGGCTTTTTCTTTTGTCTTGTTTTTTGAGTTGTCTCCTTCACCCCAAGCTGCTCTCAAAATTAAATGCATTAGAAATCCAATTTTTAAACTGCCGTATACTCAGGCACAAGCCGACCCCCCTCCCCCCATTCTGAGCCCCAAAAAGAAGCTAAAATTGGTGACCCAGGTATAACCCAAGGTCCCTTTTTGGCCTTGGCCCCTAACCCCCCACTCACTGCTGCTGGCTTCCTCTGGAGTTTCTGACAGCTCCCCTACCCCAAAATCTCTGCTGCTGCTTTTCCCTTGCCATCCATTCCTCACTCCTGCCCTCTGCTCTGCCCTTTCCTCACAGCTACACCCCTGCTCACTTCTCAGTTTCCTGCTGCTCCCCTTGCGCTGCCCTTTCTTCACTGTTGCCCCCCTGCTCCCACCTGCTCTGCCCTTTCCTCACTGCCGTCACCCCTGCTGCCCCCTGCTCTGCCCTTTCCTCACTGCTACCCTCCCGCTCACTTTTCAGTTTCCTGCTGCTGCCCCCTGCTCCGCCCCTTTCTCACTGCTGCTCTCTGCTCCTCCTACTGCCCCCTCCTCACTGCCACCCCCTACTCCACCCTTCCCTCACTGCTACCTGCTGCTGCCGCCTGCTCTGCCTCTTCCCTCACTGCAGGCCCCCCACTCCTGCTGCTGCCCCCCTGCTCTGCCCTTTCCTCACTGCTGCCCCCCTACTCCCTTCTCAGTGTCCTGCTGTTGCTCCCCTGTTCCCCAACACCCTTTCTACCCCTTTCCTGTCACCCTCCAACCCTGCTGCCGCTCTTCCCTGCCTGCCAGGCCCCCCCCACCAAATCCCCGGTCCCTGTCGCTGCTTCCCTGGGCTCCCCCAAAACCCTGGGTCCTCCTGCCGCTTTCCCTGGACTCCCTGACCCCTCCCCCATGCCCGAGCCCTGCCGCCCCTTCCCTGGTCTCCCTGAACCCCCCCCCCCCAGCTGTCCCATCACTTTCCCCAACTCCCTGACCCCCTCCCCAATCTCCTGTCCCTGCTGCCCCTTCCCTGGCCTCCCCGAATCAATGTCCAGGCTCACCCCCCCCCCCGGGCCCCCTTACTTGGCCGCTCCAGATGCCGGGGTCCCTTCCTTACTCCAGCCCCAGCCCCCGCCAACTGCCCAACATGGCCGCCTGGCAACACTGGGGCTCTGGCCTGCCGCATGGTCAGGGAAACTGCTGGCTGGGGCTGTCTACCATATTTTCTTGAGTATAAGCCAAGAACCTGTTTTGAAGCCAATCGTCAGGCACAAAATTCTCAGCTTATACATGATGATATACGGTAATTCAAGGCCCATAAATTTAATAAATACTGCTTTGCTGCAAGCACACTGAACATGAAGAAGTGGAGCAGTGAGAAAAACCCCCAAACACCAGGGGAGGTTGTACGAGAATACAGAATGAAAGGAGAATGGAAAAAAATAAACCCTGTAAGAACCGGGTTGCAACAGAGACATCAAGTGGGTGGGAAAAGGAAAGAAAAGCAAAAAAAGAATTATTTCTCATGCTGCTCATGCCCTCATTCCATAATCTTGGAAGTTATTTGTCAATCTTGGCCCAGCAAGTTCAACAGCAGAGACAAAAACTCATTGGTCCAGGCTGTTAAACAAATGATAGCAGAAGCCTGACTTAGACTCCATTTTTAATATAATGTTCAGAAGAGTGTTTAGTGCTTTACAGACATGGAGTAAGTCAGATCTCTATTATGAAGAGCTTAGAATCTAGACAATACATGGGCAAAAGGAAATATCGCATGGAATAAGGAGAAGCGATTAATATAATATCCCATCTAACTCATTTGTTCCTGTTATACTCCTAGTCAGTCCTCCAACGTGTCAATTTTCATTTATAAAATTTCTCTGACTATTCCCCCACAAAATGTCACCCACTGTGCCTCCTGGATGACCTTGGCAAGTCAGTTCACACCTACATCTGTTTCCCCTTTCTATAAAATGGTGACAATTATACTTACTACTTTTGTAAAGCACTTTGAGATCTGAGGTTGGTGGTCTTCCCAATTTTACAGGATTTACAGACAACTGACTAGAAATAGGAAGCAGAGAAACTTATGTATAAAATGATGTCAAATGTAAAGGACAGACTAGCTGAAGAATAAGAATTTTATTCTCTGACCTTTAGTAACTTTTCGGATGATACATGCAACAATAGTAGATAAAAAAATTTATACGGTGGTAGAATGTTTAAACTGCCAGAGACTGTAAATTTGCACTTATGGTAGCACTTGAAACTTTCCCTGAACCACCTTCCCTCATCTTAATCCACCAGGTAAGTTATTTTTCACTAAAAACAACTGAAGGGAGTGAGGAGACAATATATACTAGATACAATGGGTTGACCCCAGACCAAACAGTGGGTGACACCAGACCAGACTAACTGAGGTTAGCAGTCAGGAAAAGATTAAATCCCTTTTTCCCCTCCCAAAAGATGTACCTTTCATTAGCCCATACAGCACTGGACCTCTTGGCATATTCTTCTGCTGATGTTTGCAGCTGACATTCTATTTACAAACTGATATACTCTTGTCCTACTAAGTACAACTGGCAAAAAGACAGACTGAAGACCGCACAAGTCTTAAGAAGTGCAAGCAACTTCTCGCCCTCAAACCTTACAGTGCCACAAGATCACAGCTACTTTTGTTCCTTACTTCCCTTCACAATCAGGAGTAATCAACTTGGGTGAAGAAAAGATTGGCTGATGGACCTAAGCAGGGTAGGACACAGCACTCTGCAAAGTCTGTCAAAAAACAAAACTCTTCATATCCACTACAGAAAGTTGCTAAACAGCATCAAAGAGCACATTCTTCCAGCTCCTAGTGAACCAAAACCAAGACTGCTGCTTTGCCACTAGAACAGGGCCAGTTTTAATAGCATTTCACGTGATAACATTCATACCATTGGATGTTTATACCGCATTTTACAAACCTGTACTGACACATTCCCTCCCTGAACTATTTACAAAGCAAGGTCAACAAAACAGACACAAACCATGACATTTTTAAGACACTAACTCAGGGGCTGGCAACCTTTGCTGACTGCTGTGCCTCTCCTTCCTCCCTGACCCTTAGCTGGTGCCAGAGGCCCCCTCTGCTGAAAAAATTTGGCAGCTGCCTGAAAATTCAGCAGTGGTCACAGCTGGAGTGGGGGCACTTCCCAGGCATGCCACAGAAAGAATTCACCCAGAGTGGCTCATCTTGGTGATGTGTCTGGGGACTAGGGTCCCCAATCATGCTACAAAAAGAAGCAACTCCTTTCAGGGGTTCCAAGGTGTGCTGCAGAAAGAGGCTGCCTGGAGTGGCTCCTTTGGGGAGCATCACACTACAGAGAGGAGCCGCTCCAGGCAGCTTTTTTCCTGTCACATGGAAGCATAGGCATGGTGGGACCCCCTATGTCCCAGCTGCCCCTGAAGGAAACCACTAAGAATGGCTTTTATTGGTAGAAGTGATGATTTCTGTGGTACCATAGAAAGTGCCCTGTGCCACGCTGAATGGCCTTGGTGCCACTGTCAGGACATATGCTGGGAGTTGCCTACCCCTGCACTAACTATTCCACAGGAAGGTGCAGGGACTGATACCAAAAGTGCAAAAAGGACTTCTGGAACAAAATTGTGGACAAAGATCTAAAGATGAAACAAGATTTGGCACATGAAAAGGGGAGACTGCACAAAATATACCAGCAGCTCGAAGAAAGACAGCTCAGAAAATAAGTGGGAACAACCAACAGAAAAAGGACAGGGTGATGAGAGTCTGTAACG
Organism: Podocnemis expansa; assembly: GCA_007922195.1. Taxonomy (NCBI): domain Eukaryota; kingdom Metazoa; phylum Chordata; order Testudines; family Podocnemididae; genus Podocnemis; species Podocnemis expansa. Next base: position 34,741,918 of record ML681989.1, on the reverse strand, counting down.
CAGAATGCCTTAGGTGAACATGCAAGAAGAATTCAAGACGTGATCTGAAAAATGGCACTGCTCTTAAGCAATGCACCAGATTGAGAGTTTGTCTACATCAGGGATCTCAAACTCAAATCACCGCGAGGGCCGCATGAAGATTAGCACATTAGCCCGAGGACCACACCACTGAAACCTTTCCATATAATGATATTTCAAATATCTGTAAAGATCGTGTCATTGTGGGCCACAAGAAATAGCTTTAGTGGCCGCATGTTTGAGATCCCTGGTCTACGTGTAGGACACTACAGCTGATCCAGATGTAACACAAGAGTCTGTCTCTCATTTTAGCAGCAAAAGGGCAGCCGTGCTACTCTAGTTCAGGCATCTGCAACTTGCAGCTCTGGTGCCACACGCGGCTCTTTAGCTGCCGCCCTGGCCGCTGTGCTCTGGGCCCTCTCCTGCCACTGGGGGACTCTGTGGGCAGCCGGCACCACAAGCCAGGCTCCCCCTGCCACTGGGGGGGATCCTTCGGGGGGGGGGGAGACTCATAGCTAGGAGCTCCTCCCCCACCACCAGGGGGCTACAGCTGCCAGCTCCCCCCACCAGGGCTACACACTGCAACTCTCTAAATGCTTCGCCATTACAGGAATGTTGAAAAATGGCCTTTTATAAAAATATCTTTTAGGTTAGCAACCCCAAAACCAGCTCAGTAAAACAAGCAAGGAGTCCTGTAGCCCTTTTAAAGGCTAACCCCTTTATTTATCGCATGAGCTTTTGGGGAGAAGATCCAAAGGGGGCAGCCGTGTTAGTCTAGCTCAGCAAAGCAAACAACGAGTCCTGTGACACTTTTAAAAACGAAAAGAAAGAACGAGAGAGAGAAATAAATCTGATCGTCATTAAAACGTGCCACAGGGCTCCTTGTTTGTTTTGAGGAGAAAAATCAAAGCGCCTGACGAAGGGGGATTCCCCTCCCCCCCCGAAAGCTCACGCAATAAATCAGTTTGTTGGGCTCTGGCAGGGAGAGGGGCCTCCTCGCTCATTTCCCCAGCAGGCCCCAGAGGCCGGCTCAGCGGCGGCGAGCCCGGAAAGGCGGCACCTTTTCTACCGCAGCCCCCGGCGCCATTTTCCCCCGCCGGCCGCCCGCCCGCGCCCCTCACCGGTCTGGCGGCGGCGGCCGCCGGGCCCTGCAGCACGCGGGAGAGCGCGGCCAGCAGCATCTTGCGCATCGGGGGAGGCGACGGCGCCGGGCACGAGCCGCCGTCCTCGCGCGAGTCCTTCAGCGGGGGCCACGCCCCTCGCCTGGCGCGGCTGGGCCGACCGGCCCCCGCGCGGAGTGAGGGCGGCGGCTCCTGCCGCTCCTTCCGGGCCGGCCCGAGCGGCGGCCGACGGACACCTTTCCCTGAGTTGCGATGGCCTCGCGCGCGGCCGCCTGCACGCGCTCGCCTCCCCGCGCCGGATGCGGCTCTGGGCCCCAGCCGCGCGCGCATGCGCGCGCACCCACCCCTCGGGCCACGGCCCTGGGTGCGGGCAGCGGCAGCCTGGTGCAAATGATAACTAACCATCCGTGTGCACGGGGGGAAGCAGCGTCGTGCCGCCCTCCGCCCCCAGTGAAGCAGGTGGGGGAGCAGTTTGCAAAAATTGGCCTTAAAGTGTGTAGCGCTGGCTGCAGCAGCTAACCCAGGGGTCTCAAATGGGGAGTCCATGGTCACATGTGGCCTCTAATGCTATCTCCTGGTGTGGTCTACGATGAATAGAATCAGAGAGTTGGAAGGGACCCATGAGATCATCTAGTTTAACCCCCTGGGGTTTGAATCCAGGAGCGTCTGCATGTAATGACACTATTATTACAGATATTTGCAATAGCATTGTATGAAAAGCTTTCAGTGGTGCGGCCCTTGGGCTAAGGTACAAGTCCTCATGCGGCCCTCGTGGTGATCTGAGTTTGAGACCTTTGATGTAAGCCCTCACTTGCTCTGATGCATGTCTGTGCTTGCCTGCAGTCATCCAGTGCCAGATTAAGGGTACTACAAGGGGCGACAGGGCCTAACTACATAGTGGGGGAAAAAATGATATGATCAATGATTTGTTTACACATTATTAATTTCTGTAAAAAAAAAACAGGTTTATATTACTCTCATTATACTCAGTTTTTCAAAGGTACAGATCTTCCCCC